>CM065141.1:19032500-19585000 GCA_033026305.1 Cirrhinus molitorella | reverse complement strand
TTTGAATAGCTCACAGAAAATCTTAAAGTACAAAATTCTCAAGCAAGTTTTACCTCAGCAAGTAGGGCATGCCAAGAAAATGCTGTTGAGTGATTATCAACTCCTAATGACTGCACTGGGAATAAGCGATTGTGACCTGAATTAACAAATAGATGTTTCCTATGCTTTCACAGGTAAAAGCCCCGCTCCTGGCAAGGTCCTGAACTCTGGACTTCTCTGCAAAGTGTGTTCTGACACCAGCAGCGGGAAACACTATGGGATATATGCTTGCAATGGTTGCAGTGGCTTTTTTAAGCGCAGTGTGAGGCGCAGACTCATCTACAGGTGAGAAAACACCTTGCATATTCTCTTTCAAAAGCTACACCTTTATACCTTTTTTACCCATAAAGGGTGCATTGTAGTAGCTTAAAGGAACACATTTGTACCTAAAGTGTACATACTAGTACCTTTTGAAAAGGTGTAGCTTTTCCCGAGCGGTAGCCTTTGTGCATTTTTTTTGGAGAGTGTTCAAAATAGGGAGCAGATAAGCTTGAAGCTAGAACCTTCCATAACCTTTCTAATACTGAAATGTACAGATGTCAAGCTGGTACAGGCATGTGTCCTGTGGATAAAGCCCATCGGAATCAGTGCCAGGCCTGTCGCTTAAAGAAATGCCTTCAAGCTGGCATGAACAAGGATGGTGAGTCAACTTCTTAAATGCATCCTCTTCTTCCTCATTGTCTTTGCCTTCTAAACATTGCCGTCCATCTCCTCTCAGCTGTTCAGAATGAGCGCCAACCCCGCAGCACTGCTCAAGTCAGGTTAGACGCACTGGATGTGGACAAGGACAAGGAGCACCTTGCCACTACCCTGGAGCCCACTTCCTCGTCCACCTGCTCTGTGATCAACCGCCCACTGCTGGGCTCCTCCATCAGCTCCAGCATCAGCTCCACAGATACTAGTCAGCACTCCAACAGCCCCAAAAATGGACATCGCTTCATGGCCAGCCTGATGACGGCCGAGACCTGCGCCAAGCTGGAACCAGAGGATGGTAAGGAATGAGACCACCTCGGTTGACCTAGAAAACTTTTGAAACCTTGGAGATCTAATGACAACAAGGAACATTAAATGTACTTTAATGTACTTTACACTTTGAATTTGTTGTAGATCTTTTTGTGATGTTACGGTGCCTTGGAAGGCAACCTAAATCCGCTTTACACTCTCAGAAAAAAATGGTTACAACAGCTTTAATTTAAAATTGCACCTTATTTATCCCTAAAGGGTGCATATTATACATCAATGACACATTTTAGTGCTTAAAAGGTGCAACTTAGTACCTTCTGAAAGCATGTCCTAGTGACAGCTTTTGTACCTGAGAGTGTACCCTTAAAACAATTTTGTACCTTATTTGCCCCCAAAAGTGCATATAAGTACATATCACTACTCTAAATTACTGTGTACCTCATACACAGAATATAACTGTACCTTTAGGAGTGCAACAACTTTCACTAGGCAAGTACCCAGGGACATCTTTGTACCTTAAATTCCCCTAAAAGGTGTCTAAACTCAGTCCTAGAGGGCCAGTGTCCTGCAGAGTTTAGCTCCAACCCCAATTAGACACACCTGAACAAGCTAATTAAGTGTTTACTAGGCATACTAGAAACTTCCCGGCAGGTGTGTTGAGGCAAGTTGGCACCCCTGAGAGTGACCTTTTAAGGGTTCTTGCATAGTGAAAGTTGTTGTACTCCTAAAGGTAACAGTTATATTCCGAGAGTGTTTGAGGTACCTTTATTCACAAAATACCACCTGTTAAATCATTGACTGACAAGATAATGAGGCAGTAGTGCCTTAGATTTTGAACAGAGTCCATAAACCAGCCTGAACCAGCAAGGAAGTTTATGTTGTTCTAAGCAGGCCTTTTTAAAAGGCTAATAACTGTTTATCCATATTTCATCAGTTCAATATTTGTTTGTAACTGTGTTTACAGTGGATGAAAACATTGATGTGACCAGTAATGAACCTGAAAGGAGTTCTCCGGATTACGGCAGTGCTCTCTACCCCTCACGTGGACCAGAAAGCGTATATGAGACCTCAGCCCGCCTACTCTTCATGTCTGTTAAATGGGCCAAGAACCTGCCGGTGTTTTCCCATCTACCTTTCAGAGACCAGGTGAGAGTCTTTTATTTCTCACTCTACTACCACCAGATGAGTATTTTCTGATTTGTTAATCCAGAAACAGAAATTTCAAGCCAAGAAACCATAGTTACATAGTTTTTTTAGAGATACAGCATAATAGGCACAATAATCAAAGTGCCACTCAAAATAGCAAACATTGTTGATTAATTTACTAAGCTTCAACTTAATGTGCATTTAGGTGATTCTACTTGAGGAAGCATGGAGCGAGCTGTTTCTTCTCTGTGCAATTCAGTGGTCACTACCTTTGGACAACTGCCCCCTGTTGTCCCTGCCGGACCTCTCACCCCCAGGACAGGGCAAGGGAAACCCCTCTGCCTCAGACCTGAGGGTCCTGCAAGAAATGTTTAGCCGCTTCAAGCCCCTGCAAGTGGATCCAACTGAGTTTGCATGCTTGAAAGCAATTGTTTTGTTTAAGCCAGGTAGGTTTTTCCCTCTTCTTGCCACAAGGGGGTATAAATGAAGGGCCTATATTACATAAACTGAATTGGTGGGGTATAAATGGTGTTCAGGGTGAGTAATCTTTGCATTTCTTATAGAAACACGAGGGCTTAAAGATCCAGAACAGGTGGAGAACCTACAAGATCAGTCCCAAGTGCTGCTAGCTCAACATATCCACACTCTTTACCCCAGTCAAGTCGCGAGGTGAGCAAATATACAAGCATGTATTTGGATAAAACAGTATTTCTGTAAGAGAGGACTCTACTAATAAAAATTATTCTTTTAAATCTCTTTCCTTAGGTTTGGCAGACTATTGCTTCTCCTTCCATCACTTCACTTTGTGAGCTCAGAAAGAATCGAGCAACTTTTCTTCCAGAGAACCATCGGGAACACGCCCATGGAGAAACTCCTGTGTGACATGTTCAAAAACTGAGAAGCTCTTTCTGAAAGACTGTTTTTAGAGGAGTGAAATCCTCTAGATTTTAGGTGCTTTGCTTTACTGCTATGCTAGTTACGATGCCAATGAATCTGCCTGAATGCTTAAAAAGTGCAAATGTATGTAAGCCACATTATTCTTTTACATAGGTTGCTTATTTTGTCTCATTATGTCATTTTTTATGTCTCTTTATTTGTGTTACTGTAGTTTTTATACCTATGATATTGCTATGCATCTCCATTATGTGGAATCTCAGATATTTGGCACAGCCTGTTTATGTATATCATGTTAAGAATGCTAATTGCCAGTCAAGGCCATTATAATGCAAGATTATTACGAATATTTTGAAAAATCAGTTTGAATCGAAGAAATTGTTAACACATACCCCTTTTGAAGGGGGACACTTTTGTAAAAGTTGAAAGATATGCCTCATATTTGTAGGACGTACAAATAAAATGATAATATTACCTTTCCAACCGCGATACATGCAGTGGTCGAATTGTAAAAAAAATTTCAAGGGGGATGGTAGGGGGGTGGGGGGCGGTGTTGGGTGTTGTCCTGTAGCTACACGCACACAATGATAACAAAATAGGTCTAACAGCTTAAGTTACACTCGCGCAGCCTAAACTGTTCTGAAATGCAGTTATGCACGGCAGGTACAGCATATATATATAATATTAAACAACTAAAGCCGAGAACACACTACAAGACTGTCATACCGATTATGAATGGAATTTAGCCTTAATGACGGATCGTGCCTAGTTGCACCGAGTCTGTTCCAATCGGGCTCAGTTGCTGTTTGTGGTCGGCAGAAAAAAAATCATATGTGTGTTGTCTAAACTAAAATCTGTTACAGTCGTTGGAAACAATCGTCAAGTGTGTTCCGGTCAGTCTTAGAATGTTTAAGCTAGTCGTGTAGTGTGTCCCCAGCATAAATATCATACCTTCTGTTCTCTTCTTTTTAAAGAATGCAAAAAGTTGTGTCTGAACTGCTCTCTTAGACATTTTGAAAATCGCGCGAAATGACGCAATGAACTGTATTGCGCTTGTGCGCGGCGCCTTATTACAATACTGAGTTCTGATTGGTCAATCGTCGTTGTTTATAAGTCATTAATTACCATAAATAGACCATTTTAATATTTAATTTGCATGATAAGTTTTACATTACACACACTGTTGTTAATCTAAAGGGGATGGTAAGGGGGGATGGTGGTTTTACAAAGGGGATGCTTTTTGTCATTTTTTTCCATAAGAGGGATGCCATCCCCCCGCAGCCCCCCTCAATTCGAGCACTGGATACATGTCACTTCCGTTACTCTAGAGGGCGCCGTTGTATGGTTGTATTAGCCCTCAGCACATGACGCCATTTATACGTCGCAAAACACGGAAGTGCTTCTTGTTTTGATTCTCTGAACATGTATTGAGCTTAAAAATAGCCTTTCGCACTATAATATACGATCGTCGTCATTAAGAGGGAGTGCGTTTTCTTCTGAAACAGCATTACAATGTTCGGGAAGTCTTCGGGTTATGAGTATCACAGTCTGTCGCAGAGAGATTCAGTGTACAGTGACACTCCTGGACTGTTTTCATCTCATGCTACATTCACCCACAATAATTATGATCAGAGAGGACATTCATTCGATTATGTGCCTAAAGTCTCTCAGAACGACTTCACAGGTATTCACGGTGCATATGTTAAAAGTAAATATAGTAAATAATAGTGGTGTGTGTTCTTACTTAATACTAAATGCAATATTATAAGGCTATATTTATTTCATTATTATTATAATAGTTAACGATTCATTACCAGTCAAAAGTTTGTAAGTAAGGTTTTTAATGTTTTTAAAAAAGTGAATTATGCTCACATCACCAAACCTGCATTTATTTAATCAAAAGCACAGCAAAAAACAGTATTGTTTTTAAATATTAAATAATTAATAAAATGTAAAAATATTTAAAATTATTTGTAAACAATGTTTTTACTATTACTATTTGAATATGTTTTGAAATGTAATTTCAAAGTTTTGTCAAATGTTCTGATTAGTTGTTTAAAAAACATTTATTATTATAATTATGTTAAAAACAGCAGAGTAATTTCTTTTAGGTTTCTTTAATGATTAGAAGTTTCAGAAGAACAGCATTTATCTGAAATAGAAATAATTTGTAACATTATAAATGTCTTTATCATCACTTTTAATTAAATTACAGCATCCTTGCTAAATTAAAGTATTCATTTCTATAATGTCTTTTCCTCAAAATAAATAAATAAATTATACTGACTCCAGGCTTTTGAATAGTATAGTGAATAATTACAAAATACAAAAGCTCTTTATTTCAGATAAATGCTGATCTTTGGATCTTTCTATTTATCAAAGAATCCTGCAAAAAAAGTACTGAAAAAAAAACTCAACTGTTTTAAATGTTTCTTGAACAGCAAATCATCATATTAGAATGATTTCTAAAGGATCATGTGACACTGAAGACTGGAGTAATGATGCTGAAAAAGTAGCTTTGATCACAGGAATAAATTACATTTTAAAATATATTCAAATTTACTAAACATTTAAACATTTATTTTAAATAGTAAAAATAGTTCACTTAATTTTACTGTTTTTACTTTGGATCAAATAAAAATCATAAAGAAACTTACTGTTCAAAAACTTTTGATTGGAAGTGTACAAATAAATACTGTACTTTTTATATATTATAAGATACCTTATATATTATATGAAGCTTATAGTTGTTTAATAATTAAAAATTATTCTCTTTTCATATTAGATAAATCTCAAGGATTGTTGTCCTGGATTTGCAACTTGATTGTAACGTTCCTGGTTTTCCTAGCTACCTTTATAACTTTTCCCATATCTGGATGGTTTGTCTTAAAGGTTAGTTTGAAGCACATTTTAGTAGAATTTTAGCCTTTTTTAAGCACTTATTAAATATACAGTATAATTTTCAGGTTGTAACAAACTATGAGAGGATCGTTGTTTTTCGCTTGGGCCGGATCCGTCCTCCTAAAGGTCCAGGAGTGGTTCTGGTTCTGCCCTTGATTGATCAGTGGCAGAAAGTTGACCTAAGGACCAGAGCCTTTAACGTCCCACCATGCACGGTACAATGACTTAAAGGGATAGTTCACCCAAAAATAAAAATCATGTCATTACTCACCCTCCTGTCGTTCCAAACATGTAAGACCCTCGTTCATCTTCAGAACACAAGTTAAGATATTTTGAATGAAATCTTCTTCATAGACAGCAATGCAACTACCACAAAGCAACATTTTGTTTCTACCTAATTAGATGTAATATCTAAGTATTTCCTTGCCAATAGGTCACCACCAAAGATGGTGGTCTGGTGTCAGTTGGAGCGGATATCCAGTTCCGGATCTGGAGTCCGGTGATGTCTGTGGTGGCGGTGCAGGATCTGAATGCCTCCACCCGTCTCACCGCACAGAACGCCATGATGCAGACCTTGAGCAAAAAGACCATGAGAGAGATACAGACTGAGAGGATCAAACTAGGAGAACATCTTGGGGTGAGAGACACATACGACATATTACCCACTATATTACCATATTTTTTAACACTAATGGAATAGTTTGTGTCTTTCTATTTTCAGTCGCAAAGAAATTAAGGATTTTTCTCCATATAGTGGACTTCAATAGGGATCAACAGGTTGAAGGTCCAAATTGCAGTTTCAGTGCCACTTCAAAGGGCTCTACACGAGGAATAAGGGTCTTATCTAGCAAAACAATTGGTCATTTTCTAAAAAAAATAAATAAAATGTATATACTTTTTAACCACAAATGCTTGTCTGGCACTAGTCTGACATTGGTACTTACACCTATGTCACACATGACATTTCCAACATGATTACACAGTGTTGGAAAAAGTTACTTTTAAAAGTAATGCATTACAATATTGCGTTACTCCCTAAAAAAGTAACTAATTACGTTACTTAGTTACTTTTTATGGAAAGTAATGTGTTATATTACTTTTGCATTACTTTTTAAATCTGGGCAGGGCTTGCTTTTTTGTTTTTAATATAAAAAGTTTAGCAAATGTAAAAGCCCTTTCACACCAAAAAGTGAAATGAATAAGCCTAAGGAAAAGTAAATTTACGTCTGTTCAGTAGAACTGTAGGAAAAGGAAGTTCATCACTCTTCAGCAATGAGAAAAATAAAGCACAAATATAAGTTAATCTAAAGTAAGTTTTGCTTATTAGTATGGTTGAATTGGATCAACAAAGGTTAGCAGCAAAGACATTGGTTAATAAAATGGGATTAAATACATAAAGAAAACAAGAAGTAACTGGCGTTACTTTTTTGAAAAGTAACTCAGATTTTTTTTTTTGTAAATGAAAAAGTAATGGGTTACTTTTCTAGTTACATGAAAAAAGTAGTCTGATAACGTAACTCATGTTACTTGTAATGCATTACCCCCAACACGTACGTTATGCACAAGCTGGTGCAAGATGAGGATTTGTGGTTAAAAGTATATAAATTTCTATTTTTTGTAGAAAATGACAGATCGTTTTGCTAGATAAGACCCTTATTCCTCGGCTGGGAACGTGTAGAACCCTTTGAAGCTGCACCGAAACAGTTTGGACCTTCAATCCGTTGGCTCCTACTGAAGTCCACTATACGGAAAAAAATCCTGGAATGTTTTCTTCAGAAAACATAATTTCTGTTTGACTGTAGAAAGACATGAACATCTTGGTTCACATAAGGGTGAGTAAGTTATTAGGAAATTTTTATTCTTGAAGTGAACTTCTCCTTTAAGCTTTGAAGTTCATGTGTGCTGCAGATGGACATGAATGAGATGACGAAGCCATGGGGGCTGGAGGTGGACCGTGTGGAGTTGATCCTAGAGGGGGTGCTCCGGGAACCGGACGGGGGTCACTCGGGTCCCGTCATTATGCCCCCATCTGTCCCAGGACTAGAAGGACTCCCTGGACTGGAAGGACTCACCGGACCCATACAGCAGCTCGCAATGCACTTCCTGAGCCAAGCGGCTGCACCTCAATCCAGTCAAGGTGATGTTAGATGCTTCCACTCATTCATCCACAGAAATGGATTATAAACGATATGAACCACTATGGATAAAAGCATCTGCCATATGATTAGATGCACCTGTTGATTTTTTTTCCAAGTCTGCATAATAAACACAATCTCATTTTGTGGTTTCTCCAGATTCAGTGAGTTTCACAGATGAGCTGCGTTCAGTTCCAGCTGTGAGTGTTAGTTGTGTTGATGGACTGATGGATGCAGTTCGATCAGTGCTGTCAGAGCAGCTGGTTCAACAGGTGCGAGCTTGTTACCACTTTCAGATCACCACTGACTCTGGACTGACCAACAGCTACTATGTGGATCTGGCACAAGGTAAGACTGAGAGAACAAAAAACACTGTTAACCAATGCCATTTCACTGACCACTGCAGCTCTGTAGCAGTTTTGTATGATTCCTCTTATTTTAGTAAAATAATTAACATTTTGGTAAAATAATTAACATTTTGCAGATTCTACAAGCTGTATGTGAACGTTTGACTTTAACTGTAGGAACAATATCACATCAGAGCCATGGCTTGGTGATGATGCTCATTCAGGCGATTTGGGTTTGAGTCAGGCTTGCAACATCTCTGAAACCCTTTCTACTTAAATATCCTGATGTTGCTGTACTATTAGTCTACTACTATTAGATGAAGATGTGTTACTAAATAAAATAATGGGTAAGATTAAAGGGATAGTTCACCCAAAAATGAAAATTACCTCATGATTTACTCACCCTCAAGCCATTCTTGATGTACACTGCCCTCCAAAAGTTTGGAAATGCCCTAGAAAAGTGGGTTTTGGACAATAATGGTGTTAATCTTTTTTATTCGCATAGAAAAAACTTTAGATTCATCAAAATATCCACCATTAGCAGCTATTACAGCTCTGCATAATTTGGGCATCCGAGCCCAAATTAATTCAAAACTGAATCGTTTATTCAAACATTGACTTGATATATTACTCCAAGCCTCCTGAAGGATTGCCCAAAGATGATTCACACTGGTTGGACACTTCTTACAGACATCACGGTCCAGTTCCTCCCATATTAGCTCAATTGGGTTGTGGTCAGATGATTGGGAAGGACATTCCATTACAGACATGATGGTCTTCAAAGATAATGTCAAGTTACTTTACTTTGTCAAGAGCACTTTTTATGATGCGTGGATGCATTTTTTGGGGCTTTAAAATCTCAGCAGCCATTCACTGTCATTATAAAGCTTGGAACTCCGACTGTATTCGTCTGAAAGAGGAAAGTCATATACACCTAGGATGGCTTAGGGGTGAGTAAACCATGGGGCAATTTTCATTTTTGGGTGAACTATCCCTTTAATGGATGCAGCTTATCTGGTTGTATAGAAAAGTGCTTATGCAGTGCTTTAATCCACAATACAAAAAAATTACAACACCCCATAAAAATGAAGGCCTACATAATCCTTAATCCCTGATACACTACTAATCATAGTGTGTTTCCATGCCAAGAAACTGAGTAACCGCGTATTAAGATTAGGGTTGATTTGCCCGTTTGGAGACAGTTTTGTGCATTAGAGTGAAATCTACTGAATGCTGTCTCAGCATTGCTCTGTGTCTGTGTTGAGGTGCTGGAGCGTGTGGAGTGGGTGTCCCGCCGCGAGAGCCGGATGTTTCTCTGTGCATGAGCGAGCAGGATCTGCTGGCCATGTTTGAGGGTGGCCTGCGACCGTTTGCAGCCTACAGCAGCGGCAGACTAAGAGTTCAAGGAGATCTGAACACTGCCATGAAACTAGAAACTCTCATCAAACTCCTCAAGACCACATGATATCATTTATAATGCTTTAGTTTGCAGTGGTTTGATTTCAGTTTAATCAAGGGCCTTTGTAAAATATTAGTTTACACTGTGAATGTTTTAAAACATGAATTATAGTTTTAATTAATTATCTGTGAACGCATAGAATTTCATTTGTTTCTGTCTCAGTGTTATTTATAATAATGTGACCCAAGCATTTCACTTCATGCATGGACACAATAGATAGTTTATTTAAACTCTGTTTATGACTGACTTGTCTTGACGTTTTAAAAATATATTTTCTATTAAACATATATTTTAATAAGTCCAGTGAGGTTTGGATTACTGCACACACACACTTCGAAACATCCTTGAGGTTTGTGTTTGTGGGCCGATTTGTTGTCTTGTCCAAGGCTGACTGTCTCTTGACCTTTGACCCCTCATATTTGCTGCCCTTGCACGACTGTTTATACAGAAAACGACACAAGGTTCCTCCACTATAAGCATCTCAGTGTATATATTTTTGTTCACTTGAACTAGTAATCAGTACTCTTACACACTTATAAAGAGAGAAAAAGTGGAAAAAGTTTCCCTTACATTTATGTGTATATCCATATAAATATTCATGTTTTATAGAAATATTTTATGCTCACCAAGACTGTTTAAAAATACAGTAAAACGGTAATATTGTGAAATATTATTGCTGTTTAAAATAAATGTTTTCTATTAGAATATATTTCAAAATGTAATTTATTCCTGTGGTCAAAGCTGAATTTTCAGCATCATTACTCCAGTCTTCAATGTCTCTTGATCCTTCAGAAATCATACTAATATGCTGAATTTGATGCTCAATTATCAATTATTGGTGTTCAATTATTAATAGCAGTTCTTATTATTAGCCATGTTAAAAATAGTTGCACTGCCTAATATTTTTACGGAAACTATGATATTTTTTTTTGATATTTGATTAATAAAGAGATTAAAAAGAACAGTATTTATTAGAAAAACTAATGTAGCATTATAAATGACTGTACATTTGCTTTCGATCACTTTAATGCATTCTTGCTGAATAAAAATATTGATTTAATTTTTTGATGGTATTTTAATGTATTATCTTAATTATCAACACAATGTTTTGTAGTGCAAACAGTTTTAGCATTTAATTTAATTTAGTCCTAGGTTTTTCGCCAGATCGGAACCTAACCAGTGCGGAAACACTCTGGAGAGCGAATGTCTATAATTACCAATAAAAGTCAAACTTTCGACTCACTGTTCTATCAACATGAAAATTGCTGTGCACGGTCTTGTTTCAAAGTGCCACAAGTGCCTATGAAGACATTTGCGCATCTCAAAAAAAAAAAAAAAAAAAAAAAACATGGCATTGGGAGATGAAGTCTGAGCATCTGTTAGACAAGGTTAACGAAGGCCGATCGGAACAAAACTTGGTGGGCCTTTTTGACTCACAGCCCCAAAGGTCTGTGAGAAATTTAAAAGAGACCGCTTTTTTAAAGTGTGTAAATACTGTACATTGCAAGGATTTTCACACATACACACAATATTTGTATCATATGACAAAACTTCTCATTCTGGACAACTCAGCCTCTAGAACCACTGATGTCAATCAAATAATTTGTTAAATGCGTGAAAAGATGTTAAAAACCTACTTTTGCGAACTAGTCCTAAATTTTTTCGCTCAAACTGGAAACCACTGCAGTTCAATTCTCTAGACTATCAAGGAAGGTCAATAATAATCAAAAAAAAAGTTGAGATTTATCCTTTGGGAAGCCATAACGGGGTCGTTTAGAAAAGGGGCCTGTCCAAATGTACTCAAAATCATATAAAGCCTAAAGGAAAACTTCACAAAACCTCCTGAGCACATGCAACAGGTGATTCTTACCAAGCATGCAACGTTTTAAGAAGATCAGACCACATTTGGCTCTATAACATTTATAAATGTTAAAAAATGCAATATTTCTATGGTCTATTTTTTTTTTTTTAAATCATTGATTTAAATGGGTTCAGGCTTGCTACATAGTGCCTTTTTACATATGTGCTTAAATGCATGAAAGCGATTGAACCCCGGTAATCGCTGCTTGCAGCTACATTACAGGTTGTTATTCTTCTCATTATTTTCCTACATGGCTAATGAACTGGAAGTCTCACACATTCACAGAAAAAGCGTTATTTCCACTTTGAAAATGAAGGTAGATTGTTTTCACAAAAACATTGACCAGCGCCACTGTTTTCAACATTGATAATAATCAGAAATGCTTCGTGAGCATCAAATCAGCATATTAGAATGATTTCTGAAGGATCATGTGACACTTAAGACCAGAGTAATGTTCCCGAAAAAATACATTTAATTTAGTAAAAAATACATTTTTATCAGGCTCTGATGTATAGGTTTCTATGTAAGTACAGGTACTTCTGATTGGGCTGAGGGTGGGATTTTGGCGAGTTTTTGATGGATGTATTATAGGTGTCGAGAATTTATTCAGTATCATCAAGTTTGAGTAAGGAGGTAGTCTCTTTTCAAATGTCCTCGGCATGCAGCTTCATCATCCTTGTCGTGTGGAGTGGGACGTCATATAAAAGCACAAGGCCGCTGGTCGTGAGCTGGAGAGGAGCGGTGGAGCGGGACAGTAAGAGGTGATGTCCCGCTGCAGTCTGAGGACTCGTCTGGCTCAGTGTCTGTCCGGGCAGGTCAGAGCCACTCACACGGGACGGGTACCTGCCGTCAGAAATGACAACTCTGCTGTACGGCCCTTCAATGAGATTCCCGGACAATGGAAGAACAGCGTGGCCAATCTGTATACGTTCTGGAGGATGGATGGTCTCAGGAATATCCACCGGATTATGATGCACAATTTCAATATGTATGGTCCCATTTACAGGTAAACAGGCTCATTCATTCAACACTCAAGATTCAAACTAAATAATTTTTTTACTTGAACATTTTTACACCACCACAGAAACATTAAAAAAGACGTGTATATTTTATTCTATATTATTTAATTTACTTGATTTTGTATTTACATTTTATAAATAACATAATTTAAAGAGTATGAGGCCACTGACCCTTATACAACAAACATATATTATGGTATTATGGTATCTGTACGATCAATCTGGACAGGGAAAAAGTTGGATATTATGAGAGTGTGAACATCATCAAGCCTGAAGACGCTGCTGTCCTGTTCAAAGCTGAGGGTCATTATCCTAAGAGACTCAGGGTGGAAGCATGGACCTCCTACAGGGACTACAGGAACCGCAAATATGGCGTCCTGCTCAAGTAGGCACCATAGCCTATTCATATCTGCTAGAAGCACACTTACTGGAACAGTAACACATATTGATTTGTTCCTGCAGAGACGGAGAGGACTGGAAATCCAACAGGATCGTTCTGAACAAGGAGGTGATTTCTCCAAAGGTGCAGGGGAACTTTGTGCCTCTGCTGGATGAGGTCGGTCACGACTTTGTGGCTCGTGTCTATAAGAAGATTGAGAGAAGTGGACAGAACGAATGGACCACAGATCTGTCCCATGAGCTCTTCAAGTATGCACTTGAATGTAAGCTTTCACACAACTTTATTATTTTATATAAATATATATATAATTTTATGAACAGTTTCAATAACATGTTATATATAGCACAGTTACTCCATTTACATTTTATCCAAACATCATCAAGTATTTTTGTACAGTACTATTTATTTTTTATTGTGCAGTTTTATTTTACTATTAATTTATGCACTTTTATGCATAATACTTATTATATAATAATTATATTTTTATAATAATAATCCTTAAATATTTATTATTATTATTATTATTCAATATTATTTCATATTATATAATAGAACAAGAATTTTTATCCATACTTTAATTAATACCTTATTATTACATTTTAATAATAATTATTCAATAAAATAAAAAATACATTACTTACTATTTACATGAAATATTATTTAATAGAATTTCATCATGTATTCTTGTGGATACATTCTTTAAACTTTTTCAATTACCATTTAATATTTAATAATTATCAATATTATATTTAAATCATAATTACTCAATAATATTAAAAAAGTAACATTTAAAATTTAATTTATAACTTGTGCTTTTATCCATAAATATATTAATGACTAATATTTCATTAATAATTATTATTCAGTATTACATTATAATATGCATTATAATATTTACATTGTATAATATAATTTAATATTTCTGTTATTCATACTGTTTATAAAACGTATTAATTTTTATTACATATTACATATATTTTGTCAAATATATTAATGACGCTCTGATATTTTAATAGTTATTACATTATTATATTTGAATAATAATGATTCAATATTACAAAACACATTATAATATTTACATTATATAATAGAATTTAATAATTGATGTGTTTTATCCATACATTTAGTAAAATATATTAATGACTAATATTTTTTAGAATTCTTACATTTTATTAATTATTCATTATTACAAAATACATTATAATACTTACATTATGTATTACTAATATTTTAATAAATATTACATTATTACATTTTCATATTTATTTATATCAGAAAATGCATTATAATATTTACATTATATAATAAAATTTAATAATTGATGTGTTTTTATTGATACATTTAGCAAAATATATTATCTATTTTTAATAATTATTGCATTATTACATTTTTATTATTATTCAATAATATTACAAATACATTATAAAATATTCACATTATACCTTATATGATAAAATGCAATACTTTGTTTTTATTCATACAATATACATAACTTTGTAAAATATATGAATGATTACCTAATATTTATTATTACATTATTACATTTTAATAATAATCATTATTACAAAAGATTAGATTATATAATATAATTAAGTTTTTTATTTATACATTTTGTAAAATCTATTACTATGTAATATTTAAATAAATACTACATTTTTTTACATTTTGATCATAATTATTCAATAATATTACAAATACATCATATATTCACATTATACATTATATAATAGAATTTAGTAATTTATGTTTTTATCCATACATTTTGTAAAATAATTACTATTTTGAATTATAATTATTATTAATGACTTTAATAATTAGTACATAATTGCATTTTAATAATAATTATTCAGTATTATAAAATACATTATAATATTTACATTATATAATAGAATTAAATCATTTGTCTCTTAATATATTTTACAAAATGTATGGATAAATTATCTACTATTTTACTAATTATTATATTTTTGCCTTTTAATAATACATATGTATTATTACAAAATACAATATAATATTTGTGTTTTATCCATACATTTTAGAAAATATATGAAAGACTAATATTTTAGTAATTATTACATTACATTTTAATAAAAATTATTCATTCTTACTAAATGCATGATAATATTTACATTTTATAATAGAATTGTATTATTTGTTTTTATTTATTCATTTTGTAAAATATGTGACTAATCTAATCTAATATTTTCATAAATTACATTAAACATTTTTTAAATAATATTACAAATTACAAATACAATATTATATAACATTATATAATTCACATTATGCATTTTTTATGCATACATTTTGCAAAATGTGAATTACTACCTATACTGTTTTAAAAATTATTAAATTACATTTTATTAATAATTATGAAGTAATATTTACATAAACTGTGCAAAATTTAATATTGCTGTTTATCAGTTTTCCAGTGTAATAAAAAAATATAAAAAGGTCATTTTCCATAATTAATAAACCAATTCATGATCTGAGACAGCAATTTATTTTTTACGAAATTTACAATATTTTATTTTATTTTATTTTATTTTATTTTATTTATTTTATAAGTGACCATTTTTTTCAGAGAAAAAATCCTGTGTGAAAACGCAGGAGATTTGATCATATGTTGAGTGTTTGCTGTGTGTGTTTCTGTCAGCGGTGAGTCACGTATTGTACGGTGAGCGTTTGGGTCTGCTGTTGGACTACATTGATCCAGACGCCCAGCACTTTATCGACTGCATCACCCTCATGTTTAAGACCACCTCGCCCATGCTGTACCTCCCGCCAGCCCTGCTCCGCCACACCGGCGCCAAAATCTGGAAGGACCACGTGGATGCCTGGGATGGCATCTTTAACCAGGGTAACAACATACTGCACACAATCAAACTGGTCTCTTTGAACACTTCCTCCTAAACCTAAACCTAAACCTTCTGTGGTTTTCCAAAGCTGATAGATGTATCCAGAGTATCTACAGACAGCTAAGGAAAAATCCAGACGACGGTGAGAAGTACCCTGGAGTGCTGGCCAGCCTCCTAATGCTGGACAAACTGTCCATCGAGGACATAAAGGCCAGCGTCACAGAGCTGATGGCCGGCGGAGTGGATACGGTACAACAAATAGTCCATCCACTAAGAAAAATGTCATTGTTTGCTCACCTGCATGTCATTACAAACCTGTTGAGCACAAAGAAGATGGGAACAGTTGATGGTAACCATTGACTTCCATAGTATGAAAAAAATACTATGGAAGTCAATGGCTACCTTCAACTGTTATGTTCCCAACATTCTTCAAAATATCTTCTTCTCTGTTTAGCTGAAGAAAGAAACTCGCACAGGTTTGGTAGGCGAGTAAATGATGACAGAATTTGTATTTTTGCGTGAACTATCCCTAATCTAAATATTTCAGACGTCTATCACACTGTTGTGGACGCTCTATGAATTGGCGCGACATCCAGACCTGCAGGAAGAGATCCGGGCCGAAATCTTAGCCGCTCGTATTGCTTCTAAAGGAGATGTGGTGCAGATGCTCAAGATGGTTCCTCTGCTTAAAGGAGCCTTGAAGGAAACTCTGAGGTACATGAACACTTCACTACATGATATCACAGCATTTCTGTTCCACTGTGGGCACTGATTTTTATTAAAACAGATATAATCATGTTCTTTAAATTACTTACTTCATGTCGTTCCAAACCTGTAAGACCTTCGTTCATCTTTAAAACACAAATGAAGATATATTTGATGAAATCCGTGAGCTTTCTGTCCCTGCATAGACAGCAACACAGCTACCATGTTTAAGGACACTGATAAAATAGTCCATGTGAAATAGTCAATGTTTGACATCAGTTGTAATGTTATGAAAATACGAGAATATTTTAAAAATAAAGGTGATTAAAAAATATCCTTACTACCTTTGTGGGTCTTGAACATGGTAGTTGTGTTGCTGTCTATGTAGGGTCAAAAAGCTCTTGGATTTCATCAAAAATATCTTTAAAATTTGTGCTCCGAAGATGAACAAAAGTCTTACAGGTTTTGAACGACATGAGGGTGAATAATTATTGACAAGTGCCTTTTTCTGTTCTAAAGAATGGGATGTCCCAATACTTTTGTCCATATAGTGTATGTACAAGTCATTGATGTTTGGTCTGAGCTTTTGGCTCAAGGTCTGCATTTAAAGTCACACCAGAGGTGTTCTGCTGAGATTAGGACTTGGCTTTATGCAGACCACTCAAGTATTCAAACCTGTTTATTACAATACTTTTGGTAATATAGTGTATGTATAAAACAATATGGATTTTTAAATAACACAAGTCTTTTATGGATTTTCTACTCTATGTTTCAGTAAAAGCCATTATTTACATTATATTAAACCATACAAGTCTTAATACCTGGAGTTTTCTTTAAAAGTGACAATAAAAAACCATATCAAAATCAAAAGTTAAAATGTTGTCAATTGCTCCACAACTGATAATTTAAAAACGAATCAGACATTATCAAAAGTTAGCTAGTTTACTTAGTTACTAATTAATTAGTTTACAAGATAAAAAGTACCCATGGTAAAAAAAAAAACACCCAGAAATACAATAAAAAATTTGTCTAGCATCTGTTTTTTGGTGTCTAAAATGATTAAATCTCTTGAAGGTTACATCCTGTAGCAGTGAGTCTACAAAGGTACATCACTGAAGACATCGTCCTTCAAAACTACCACATTCCAGCTGGGGTGAGCATGTATTTGAGGAAATTACTGACAAAATACACTTGTCTATGTACCTGTTTTCATGGGTTCATCTCTGTGTCTGGATCAGACCTTAGTTCAGCTGGGTCTGTATGCAATGGGCCGTGATCATCGGATCTTCCCACACCCAGAGCAGTACCGTCCCTCTCGCTGGGTGCGATCCCAGAGCCACTACTTTAGGAGCCTGAGCTTCGGTTTTGGCCCGCGCCAGTGTCTGGGCCGCAGGATCGCAGAGACAGAGATGCAGCTCTTTCTTATTCACGTATGTGGATGGCTAAAGCGACGAACCTCATATAAGTAATGTTGGGCAGATTTGCTTTATTATTTGTCGTTTTGTCATCTTTATAGATGCTGGAGAACTTCAGGTTTGAGAAGAAGAGGCAGGTGGAGGTCAGGAGCACGTTTGAGCTCATCTTGCTGCCCGAGAAGCCCATCATGCTCACCATTAAACCACTGAACGCCAGCAGATAGCAGAGCTGTACACAGGAAATGATGTCAGAGACAGAACTAGATGGGACACTGAGCTTTGAAGACAGAAATAAATCAACTCTGACATGAAATACCTGTCAAACGTTTGGACCCAATTTATGTCTCTTGTGATCTTAAAGTGATAGTTCACATAAAAATGAAAATTCTGTCATTTACGCACACTCATGTCGTTTCAGATCTGAATGAGTTTTTTCTTCTGTGGAACACAGAAGATGTTTTAAAGAATGTTGGGAATGCTGGGTCATTGTGTTCCACAAAAGAAACCCAAATTCTGTGCTTCTAAAATCCAAGAGACTTTTAATTTTAAATTTTTTCTAGGCTATTCTACTCACTTGTTTCACAGTTTTGTAATATTCTAAAATTTTAATAATAAAGAATGAGTATAACAGGTGAGTCCAAATTAATGGCTGGTACTAAACATCAGACTGTCTTGTTATATTTATTTAAAATACAAATTAAGTTACTATAAATGTTAGAATTTTTTCCCTGTTCAAAAGTGTACACCACCTTGATCTTTAACGCTGTGTTGTTACCTGTATTTGTCCTGAACAGTTAAACTGCCTGCTGTTCTTCAAAAAAAAAAAAATTCAGATCTTTCAGATGGTTTTTCAGCATTTTTGTGTATTTGAACCCTTTCCAACAACGACTGTATGATTTTGAGATCCATCTTTTCACACTGAGGACAGCTGAGGGACTCATATGCAACTATTACAGAAGGTTCAAACATTCACTGATGCTTCAGAAGGAAACCTGATGCATTAAGATCCAGGGGGTGTAAACTTTACTTCAACTAAGATAGATAGATAGATAGGTAGATAGATAGATAATCTATCTTTCTATCTGTACTAATGCATACTAATATTGATGAGATGGTCACTTCAGAGGTTCCAGTTGCCTGTGTCGAGTATGTCCCAATGCAGAATCAGTAACACTTTTCTGAAAAAAAGATGACTCCCTTAATATATTATATCATTAGTATAGTATATTTCAATCATGATAACGCTCTGAATAGTTATAGCTCTTAATAGATGTTAATAGATTTTAAATTGGACAATTTAGTCTTGGCAGACTAAATATGCTACACATGCAAGTATGGACTTGGCACTGCTGAAAGATACGTAAGGCATACTGCTGTATTTAAGATATGCTACTGGGATTAGGTATGAATAGGTATACATAAATCAAGTATAGCAGATATAGACAAGTGGTGCTGGAGGAGGTGGAGGGTTTCAGAAGAACACTTGCAGTGCTGCAGGACGAGCTTACAGCGAACAACAGATCATTTAAATGTTACGAAAGCAAGACTGGCTTCACAATCAGCTAATCAGACCAATCAGCTTGTGCCATGTATTAAATAATGTGACTGCTAGCAGATTGCACATAAAGGACTTTAAGCCTGCACCATCTAAAGTTTCATGACTGAAAAATTAGATATACATTTTGTTAAATCGTTAATAATCATAGTTAAAATAATATGTTTTAAATTTAAATGCACACAGCAGTCATATATACCACAGGTAGGTCATGAAGAATCATGGTTGATGTTCGAGCGAATCCATGTTCATATTCACTGAGTCTGGTCAACATCTCTTGTTTTTCTTTTCCCCACTGTCTGGAGTTCTCTTTCAGCTAAATTGATGAATAGATGAATAAATACAGACAAAATGACATCAAAATGCGTATTCTAGTAAACACAGATGGTTAGGCATATGTCTTAACGTAAACAGTTGAGTTTTGTTTTTTAAGTGAAAGCAACCTAATAATAAATCTAATGCTGTCAAAGAAAAATACAAGTAAATAACCTATGTAACATCAAATATGTTTAGTCTATATTTAATTCATACAGTGAAAACTATGCAGTTATTTTACATTCGGTTATTACATTTCTGTAGCGTACCTGAAAATTTATTTTAGACTGAGCTGAAAAACACTGCTTATTGAACTGGTGTCTTTGTTCTATTTTATATATTTTCTGCTGTTACTTGTAATTTGGTTATCTGTAGAAAAGATTTTTAACAATGAGCCCATAGTGGCAGCCAGAATTGTTTTTCCAATTATGTATTTTCTTTATTATAGAAAAAAGTGTATAGCCCTATTTATTTATTTTATTTTATTTATTTATTTATTTTTTTTAAATGTCCCAGTTGAGGTACAGGATGTGAAAATTTCAGATAAATGTTCATGTTATATATTTTGGTTGCATTTGTGGGTTAAAAATGTAGATGGTTGTTTAAAATAGGTATATAATATCATAATATCGAAATATCGATCAATATAATCCTGTATCAAATCAAATCGCATAGTAGAATTTTTTGAGGTAATCGGTATCATATCGTATCGTGACAAACCATCTGATTTACACCCCTTCTATTTTACCTTTTGTTACTTTTTTGGGTTACTTTATTTATTGTTTGTTTGTTACATAAAGTGTTATTTTTCTGTTCAATTTCTAGTGTCCTGTATAAGGTTTATATATTCCTCCCCCACTCCTTTCAAGTCCAGAACTGGTCCAGTGGATAGTATTTGCATTATAGGTGTGTGTGTGCGTGTCATAAATCTATTATCAGTGCCTTAGTTTTTTTTGCACTAAAATGCTGTGTACTGCACACATCACCTCCCATGTTTTTTACAATGTTACTGCAGCAACATACAATGAACAATGTCTACATCCAGGTGATGTAAACAAAATCCTATAGGTTCCAAAATATGATAGAAAATCCAATAAGAATCCTGCATAAGCTTCTTAGAATCCTTTAGAATTCTTTGACAAGGGAAAACCTATAAATCCAAAACAAAAACTCAAAACTTCACGAAACTTGGTGAACACATGCGTCATATGATTCTAAATAAGCATGCAAAGTGGAAATCCAACCAAAGGTGGCACTATAACAGACATATATGTTAAAAACTATCACATGTGACCCTGGACCACAAAACCAAGTAGCACAGTCTTAAGTAGCACAGGGTATATTTGTAGCAATAGCCAAAAATACATTGTATGGGTCAAAATTATAAATTTTTCTTTTATGCCAAAAATCATTAGGATATTAAGTAAAAATCATGTTCCATGAAGATATTTAGTACATTTCGTAGCATAAATATATCAAAACTTCATTTTTGATTAGTAATATGCATTGCTAAGAACTTCAAGAGCTGCTGATTGTGTAAATTTCATTTTTTACCTCTGTGGTAAAAACATGAAGTAATAGGGAAATTATTAGGGACAGAAAGCACAAGCATGATCACTAACATGAGCAACCAAGAGCGTTTGCACCAACCACTGCACCACAGCCCGACTCTTGACTTACAATATGTATGAAAGTGAAATGTCTTCTGACAGCATTAAAGATCAAACCTGTTGTTCCAATGTCTGGATTCGACCCTCGGCTCTCGCCAGCTGTGTCAGTAACTCCAGCTTCTCACTGTCTGAGAAAGGCTGATGGGGCTGAGATCAGAAGCATTAATACAATAAAGAGTGTTATTCACGCAGCATATTTAAGATGTAACTACTAGCATTGGTCGTGGGTTTACCTGCACAGGCTGTTGAATGATGACAGATGGTGGTAGATTACGCAGTCTGTGCAGCTCTTCTCTGAGTCGAGAGTTTTCTGCCGTCAGCACAGACTCGATCTCTCTCCTCTTGAGCTCCTCTTCATCTATATGCAAACACAGCATACCTGTCGTTTTTGTCGGCTTTTGACACTTTGTAGTTATAACGATAGTAGAGGACAATAAATTATGGAAAGAGAGAGTAGAAATGTAATTAAAGCATGACACAGGCTAGATCCAAACCCAAATTTCCAGGATGGGCACCACAACCACTAAGCCATGACTCTGACTAATACTTTTAATATATTAAGATTTAATATGGTTTCTGTGCATGGTTTCACCAAAAGCAGGTTAAAACACACACCTTTATGTTTTAAGGCTGTTCTCTTCTCTGATTTTTCTTTATTTCTTTCTTTCAGTTTTGCATCCAATAATTTCTCCATCTTCTCAATGACCTGCTCAGTGAATTAAAATGAATAACACATTATGAATTAGTTACTTGCTATATGTAAAGGAATAGTTCAAACAACCATTCCTTTAAAGCAACCAACAT
Source organism: Cirrhinus molitorella (assembly GCA_033026305.1). Lineage (NCBI taxonomy): Eukaryota > Metazoa > Chordata > Actinopteri > Cypriniformes > Cyprinidae > Cirrhinus > Cirrhinus molitorella. The sequence continues at coordinate 19,562,514 of CM065141.1, read as the reverse complement.
GTGTTATTTCATGAACCACATAAGTGAGCAAAGCAGAACTAAATATGTTTAGTGAATAATATATATATATATATATATATTTTTTTTTCCACACTGAAAGCTGTTATATAGCTTTAGAGGACATGGATTGAACCATTAGTTTAACACTACTTTTACTAACTTACTTTATGTTTTTGTATTTCTTTAGAGTTTGAAAGTTTTGGACCCCATTGACTTTCATTCTTTGAAGAAAAGCAGCTCTTCAAATGTTTTCATGTTTTATAAAACTATATATATATATATATATATATATATATATATATATATATATATGTGACCCTGGACGACCAAACCAGTCTTAAGTTGCACAGGTCTATTTGTAGAAATAACCAAAAATACATTGTATGGGTCAAAATGATCAATTTTACTTTTATGCCAAAAATCATTAGGATATTAAGTAAAGATCATGTTCCATGAAGACATTTTGTAAATTTCCTACTGTAAATGTATCAAAACTTAATTTTTGAAAAGTAATATGCATCGCTTAGAACTTCATTTGGACAACTTTAAAGGCGATTTTCTCAAGATTTAGATTTTTTGTACCCTCAGATTCCAGATATTCAAATCGTTGTATCTCGGCCAAATATTGCCCTATCCTAACAAACCATACATCAATAAAAAACGTATTTATTCAGTTTTCAGATTATGTATAAATCTCAATTTCGAAAAATTGACACTTAAGACTGGTTTTGTGGTCCAGGGTCACATATATATATTAAATGTCATAAAGGTTTTGCAGTAAATGCAGTTTTACAAACTAAAATTATTTAAAAATATATATATATACACAAATAAATAAGAAATGTTCCCTTGGGAAGTAACTAAACTAACCAAGCTGAAGTACTTAAACTACATAATCTGAAATAAATCTAAATTAATGCAATACAGAAATAATAAAAACAAATAAATATGACAAACTATTGAAAATAAAATTTAAACTGAATATATAAAAAAGTTAACTCAAAATATTAATAGATATTATAATAGTATATCAATTATGACAGATTATTATTTTTTAGGTGAATTATTATTATTATTATTTTTTTAATAAAACTATAAAATTATCTTTTTTTGTTAGAATGTCATAAAAGTTTTTGAATTAAGTGTTGTAAACTACAATATTTTTTTTTTAAATTACAGAAATAATTAAGAAAATTAAATTCCTAAAACTGAAATAAATATAAATTAATGCAATACAGAAACAAATAAATAAGACAGAAGCACATAAAAAATGAATGTAGATAGATATTATAATAGTATATATTATGACAGCATGACAGTATTTTGTAGGTGAATTATTCTTTTAGAATGCCATAAAGGTTTGAGGTTGCAGTTTTTAAACTAAAATTCTTAAAAATATAATAATATACAGATATAAATAAGAAATCTTTCCTTGGCAACTAAATAAACTAACTAAATAAGTTGAAATACTAAATACTAAAACTGAAATAAACAAATTAATGTAATACAGAAATAATAAAAACTAATAAACATAAGAGAAGCAATTAACAAAAATACTGAAACTAAAATTAAAGCTGAATATAGAAAAAAGTGAACTCAAAATATGAATAGATATTATGGTATAATGGTATATAAATTATGATTATTATTTTTAGGCGAATTATTCCTTTTTATAAAACTATAAATGTATCTCTTTTTTTGTTAGAATGTTATAAAGGTTTTGGAATGCAGTGTTTTAAACTAAACATATTTTTTTATATGTACAGAAATAAATATTATATTATTATATATATTATAATAAATATTTTTTTTATTAAAACTGAAATAAATATAAATTGCAATACGGAAATAATAAAAACTAATATGACAGAAGCACATAACAAAATTACTAAAAATAAAATTAATAATTTGATATTAATGAATATAAAGAAGTAACGAATATCTAAAAATTTTATTTAAACAGTTAATAGATATTATAATAATATATGACAGAATATTATTTTTTATGGCAAAAAATTCTTTTTTAGAAAACTATAAATATATATATATATATATATATATATATATATATATATATACACACACAGAAATAAATAAGAAATGTTTCCTTGACAACTAACTAGCTAAATAAGCTGAAGTACCTAAATTACTAAAACTGATTTTTTTTTTTTTTTTGGTGAATTATTCTTTTGTCCCAAACTTACGAAATTGGTTGCTCTGATCAAGATTAAAAAAATGAAACAAAAAAAGTATTTATAGCTTGATTGTTTCGTAGTCAAAATAAAAAATTAAATTAAATTAAAAAATAAAAATAAAATACCAGCATGTTTACAGTACATCCAAATACCTTTTCCTGTTGACGAACTGTATCCTCCAGTGCTGTTATTTTACCACTACGGGCCTGATATTTCTTTAGCACAGCCTGCTGCTGTTGATGTGCTCTTTGCAGCTGGACGAACTCTTTCTCAATGTCGTTCTTCTGCAATAATTAAAATAAAGACCTAAAATCTCTGCACACAGGCCTAATGAGTTCACGCAGAGGGTTAACTCAGTTGCCAGGGGTCTATTGAGACTCATGCTTGCCTTGTGTATTTTTCAGCTTTGAATGCAACAAGCAATATGCCATGCGGTCTGGAGACAAATTCAATGATCTGATCCAATCAATGATCTTGGGAGGAAACCATTAATGCATTTGATACAGCATTTCCTTACTGCCAGCAAACATCACAAATGCATGCCAGTCAATGGACCCCAGGAGCTTCAAAGAGGAAACACACAGCCTCTGAGCACTGCTGCTGCAGTTATTAAAAACTTGAAATGATCTGAGGGGAACGGCCTTGATTGACCCACCCTGATGAGCTCGTTTTGAAGCTGTTGGATTCTGTCCTTCTGAGCGGCTGCTGTGCTGCTTTCACTGGACAGCTTGAACTTCAGAGAGGCTGGAAAAAAATGCATTAGAAAATTAATGAGTGCTTACTGAACCAGCAATCAATAAAAACACATTTATTATATATATATATATATATATATATATATATATATATATATACATATATATATATATAATATGTCAACTATAATGAAACCTCTATGAAGTTTATATTAATTAATAAATAAGTTATTTATATTTTAAATAAATCTCATTCTTCAAATCCCATTCTTTATTTATATTTTAGTTGTTTATATAATATTATTATGATAAGAGTGCAATATTCAAGCGATATCAGCTCCAACAGCCGTTTCACAGTTTGTAATTGTATCATTCCCCTTGCGGTACTTCTGACAGCGAGTGTCATGACGAATGCCCAAATCCACTATAATTTTAAAAATATTACTGTTTTTGTGTCACTGAATGTAGTTTTAAGAGGTTTTCAGGTGAGAATGTACTTGTTTATAGTTAAAATATGCAGTTTGTTAATAAAGATAACGTCTATTTGATAATTTGCTTCAATGTTTTCGTACATGAGAGCTCCAGGTCATTGGTGGCAGTTCAGCGCTCATGAATCTGCCCGAGAGCACCTCACCTCTGCCAGATCTCCTGGAATTTACAGCTGGCTCTGATGTCTCTATAGTGGTTAAACATGAGATATAATTCATTTTGGCTAAATCTAACGGGTAGTCTTTGGTCTCATTAAACTACTGTATATATGCTGTATATCAGAAACGTGTTTGTGTTCGTGATGGTGATTTTAGTTACACTGTTCTGCCATTAGATGGCAACAAGAGACTGTTTTTATGAGTCAGCAGTAAAGACTTTTATACTGAAAAGTTAACCATATAAACGGAAGTTACTTTTAGTTTCAATAACAGCTTGATGCAGCAAACAAATGCACTGAGCAGCAAAATCACCCTTAACAGATGAAAGGATATTAATGTTACGACAAAGATAATGCTTTCCTCTGCAGATATTCAAACTAATGTACTTGTATGGAACTTGAATACGAGACCGATCTGAAGAATGAATGCTGTATCAGATGCAGGTAATCACACTCGTCAGTCCATCTCTCTCTTATAATACTCTACATAATACAGTGAGCTTTTAATACTGTTAATACAATAAGCTTTCAATGAAGCATCTCAATGTTCCTTCGTTGCTAGTTCTAAAGTGACGTTTTAGAATTAGTAACAGAGGCTTGGGCTCAGCTGTTCAACTGTCAGCTTTAGAATTTAATTTGTGGTGGAAGGAAGTAGGGCTTTTAAAGACATTCGTCTTTAAACTGTTGTATAAATGCAATATCTCACTCATAGACGTGAGATATGGCTGTATATCGGCACACTGTGATTACAATTGTTGCTACAGTTTTGGAAGTGCCTTTTCTGTTCTAAAGAAGGAGGTCTCCCAATACTTTTGTCCATATAGTGTATGTACAAGTCATTGGTGTTTGGTGATAAGTTTTTGGCTCTAGGTCTGCATTTAAAGTCACACCAGAGGTGTTCAGCAGGGATTAGAATTTATGAGCTATATCCAGACCAGTCAAGTTTCTTCCACACTGACTGAATCAAACATTTCTCTATGAACCTTGCCTTACACCGAGGAATTGTCATGTTAAAATAAAAACTGGTCCTGTCCAAACTTTTGCTTTAAATTTAGAAGGACACAATTCCCTAGAACAGTGGTTCCCAACCACGATCCTGGAGGCCCCCCAACACTGCATGTTTTCCATGTCTCCCTTATCAAACACACCTGATTCAGATCATCAGCTGATTAGTAGAGACTCCAAGACCTGAAATGGGTGTGTCAGACAAAGGAGAGATAAAAAATGTTCAGTGTTGGGGGGCCTCCAGGATCGTGGTTGGGAAAAACTGCCCTAGAATATCATTATATGCTTAAATATTAAGAATAGTACTCATGGAAGTAACTAAAGTAGTCAAACCTGTTCATTAGAAGGGGGTGTGCCAATACTTTTGGCAAATATAGTGTATATACACACACACACACACAAAATAAAATATATATTGTATATAAAAATATATAATTATTAATGTTAATAACATTTATTACTATTATATATTTATATTCATTAATATTGCATTACATTAAAATCTAACTAATGAACTATATTAATAAATATACTAATAAAATATATTAATAAAAAAATTAATGATATTCTGATCTTACAGTCAAAATCTGTTTAAAAGCTTTTTGAAGCCTGCAAAAATGCCAACAAATAGTGTGAACATGACACTGTGGATATATTTGGAGAAAACATTATTATCTAAAGCCCTGAAAGCCAAGCAATGCATTCACCATAGACAGGAAATTAAGGCCTGCATTTGCTTTGAAGGCCTCAAAGGTCTTTGGCGTGTCCTTTAAGCGGAGCCTTGTGTTTGTGTGTATAAGTGTGTGAGGGACGAAAACTGTCCTTCAGCAGATAAGGCTGTAAGTGCTTATCAGATTCCCTTAGCTAAATGAGAAGTCTTATCAATCCTCAGCACGGCTCCGTGAGGACATGACACCTGTGCGAATCACTTTCTCGCTCACAACTTTTAACATCTGAAATGTGATACTCCAATAGTCACTTCCTAAAGTGAGCAAAACTTTTGTCCAATGGCCTTTAATTCTTACTGCATGTACATCATCCCTCCATAATATCAGTATAAGAGCCTAAGACTTACTTTTATGTAGTAATCTGACCATATTTTGTTAGTTTGTACTACGAACATGAATAATAACACAAAATCATGTGATGGAAACACATTAGCAGTGTTTGCTAAGGAAGCTATTTCTAATACTTACTATTAAAAAACTGTTAAGAGTGAGATTTAATTTGTGCTAAGGGAATTAATCATACTTCAAATTATAATTAATAAAAACATTAAAATGATTTTGTTAGTTTGTGCTATTGACGATACCTAAGACCACATACTAAAAACCGGAACACCTTAGCAGAGTTGGCTAAGTAGGCTAACTATTGCTAACATTTACAGCTAAGCATTAATCTTAAATCAGTAATGTGTTCATGCTACAAACTAACAATAAAAAAAAAATCGCATTATCAGTGCTTGCTAACCAAGCTAACTATTGCTAATACTCAGGGTATAATTTATTAGTTTGTGATACAGACATGCATAATACTGCAAATCATTAGCACCTCAGCTAAGTTTGCTAAATAAGATAAATATAGTTAACATTAACATTAATCTTTAGAGCATAATTAGTTTGTTTGTGCTACATGATACCTCATATCATGCGGTAAAACCCACTAAGAATAACTTTTGCTAAGCAATAACTATTGCTAATACTTATAATGCTAATCGTTAGGCCTAAGTACTGATCTTCAGAGCATAATTTGTTAGTTTGTGATAAATACATGAATAATACTGCAAATCATTATAGCTCCTTATCAGTGTTTGCTAAGTAAGCTAACTATTGCTAATATCTTATACTCCATTACAGTGTACAAAACAATTATTCCAAAATAACAGCAGCTGTGTTTGTATTGCTAAGCAGCTGTTGCTAATACTTACCATTAAGGCCTAAGTACTAATCTTCAGAGCAATTGTTAGTTGTGTTACAGACATGAATGATAGCACTTGCAGTGCTTGCTAACCAAGGTAACTATTGCTAATACTTATATTCAGGGTGTAATTTGTTAGTTTTTGATACAGACTGCATACTGCAAATCATTAGCAAATCGTAATCTTCAGAGCGTAATTTGTTTGTGTGTGCTACATTATACCTCAAATCATGCACTAAAACCCACTAAGAACAACTTTTGCTAAGCAGTAACTTTTGCGAATACTTACTTCAGAGCATAATTGAGCATAATTTGTTAGTTTGTGATAAAGACATGAATAATACTGCAGATCATTAGTTCCTTAGCAGTGTTTTTTTGCTAATATTTACACTTAAGTATTAATTCTTAGTGAATACCTCAACTCACACACTAAAAACATTAACACCTAAACTAAGTTTGCTGAGTAAGCTAACTTTTGTTAATATTTAACATTCGCATTAATCTTCAGAACATAATTTGTTTGTTTGTGTTACATGATACCTCAAATCATGCGTTAAAAACAACTAAGAACAACTTTTGCTATTCAGTAACTATTGCTAACACTTATCAATAGGCCTAAGTACTAATCTTCAGAGCATAATTTGTTGTGTTAGATGTGTTACAGATATGAATGATACCTCAAATTATTTACTAAAAATCACCTCAACAGTGTTTGCTATCCAAGGTAATTATTGCTAATAATTACCGTTGAATACTCAGTGTAATTTGTAAGTTTGTGATATGGGCATGAATAATACTGCAGCACCACAGTGTTTGCTAAGCAAGCTAACTTTCTCATGTTTATTGTTAAGTATTAATATTCAGAATGTTTTTTTTTTTTTAATTTGTGCCACTTGCTACCACCCTTACGAAAGTTAATCATGATTTTATTGTAGTAAAAGTTTAGTAACCATGTTTTTGGCGAATATATGGTTTGAATAACCACAGTTTTACCACAAATTCAATGGTTAGACTATGGTTAGTGTAGCAAAACCATGATTAATTTGTAGTTACCATGGTTTAACTTATGTTTGTTGTTGTTTTATTTGTAATAAAACCATGGTTCATTTTTTTAAGGGCATTGTGGCTGCAAGTTCTAAAAATGTAAGAATCTAATCAATTATGTCATAATGATAATATTATGAAAGAAAACTAGGATGATTATGACTGGTTACCAGCTAGTTAATATCGGTGGTGATAACAGTTTACTAGAAGGGCTGAAGAGATGGCAGCATTACCTGTAGCTGGTAATCAGCTAAGGTTAACTGCTGAGGTGTAGACGCATTAAAACAATGCCTTGACTAATCCTTATATGCTTAAATGAGATTATAGTGAGAGGAATTATACCGATTCGGTCAGCAATCTCGCTCTTGGTCATGACGTCAATGTCAGTGTCATCCAACAGGGTGTGTCCCAGGTCCTGATGTAGAGACAGGTCCAGTCGCAGCTGACTGTTCTCAGACTCCAGCGCGCTCACCTGAGAGCGCAGGGCCAAAATGTCATCCGCCATCTTATGCATCGATGCACGATAGTTTTCCAGCTCCTAAAGGAGAAATAAAAATGGATTTGTACATGCATGACCTGCAAATATGGATTTCAGTCACTATCAATATATTCCAATAAGTATTACAGCATTATTTGAAAGAGTACAAACCAGCACTACAAAATATGTGACCCTGGACCCTTATGTAGCATGAGTATATTTGTAGCAATAGCCAAAAATACATTGTACGGGTCAAAATGATTGATTTTTCTTTTATGCCAAAAATCATTAGGATATAAATATTAGGAAGTAAAGATCACGTTACATGAAGATATTTTGTACATTTCCTACCATAAACATATCAAAACGTACATTTTTTTGAACCCTCAGATTCCAGATTTTCAAGAAGCTGTATCTTGACCAAATATTGTCCTATCCAGGAAAGCTTATTTATTCAGCTTTCTGATATACAAATCTCAATGTAAAAAATTGACTGGTTTTGTGGTCCAGTGTCACATATAATGGTATCAAATGGAGATACCATCATACTTTGGTGTACCATCATACAGTTTTGGATTCCAAGATGGATCAAGTACTATGTCACATTATACAGTGCTAACATTGCTTTTATAGAGATTAGAAAAAATAGATTTTTTGCATTAATTATTAATTCATATTGACATTGTTTGAAAGCTTTTATACTCAAGATTCATTACATTAAGATTCAAGTCACAAATGGTGCTGGGGGTACAAATAAAAACAAACAAAATAACATAGTTAATATAGTTAAACCATGATAAACAAAAATTAATTATAGTTTAACCATGGTATTTGTAGCAAAACCGTGGTTATTTTTCGTCAGAGAAGAACTTAATCAGGTTAGACGCCATATTGAATTTATCGCGGATGAAACCGAATCTGTGAGGGATAGACTTACAGGTCCTAGATAATAAAGTAACGTTCATTTTCACAAGTTACAACTTTTAACTGTCCTGTCCACTGATTTTATTATTACTTTTTTTGAAACAGTGCAATCCATTCAACGCACTGCGTTTCTGTCCCTCACAGCCTCGTTTTCACTCCTATCAAAAATTAAATAAATAAAAATTAAAGCAGCGCTACCCTGACTAAAAAGGTCTATGCAACGAGTGACGGTTGCAGTTTCCCGCCACTAGGTGGAATCAAAGTCACATGTTCAGTCGGGATGCTGCAGAGGGCTTCACCGCGCCAAAACAGGATTAACATCAGTCTGTTTGTATGCGACATTTGTCTGAACTCGACTACCTGCCTAATTAACATTCAGTTTAATGCTTTGCTTAAAACACTAAATCATTTTTAAAAACAAAACAGATAAACCTTCACTTTTAATGTGTGTTTGGGTTAAAACAGCCACTGTCACACAATCAGTCAGTCTGAAAAAGGTTCATTAATAGCGCTGATCAGTTCTGAGGCTGCAGTTTCCGGCAGATACTGAAACCCGAGTGAGAACTGGGCTCACAGAGGATATATACAGGGATTAGGACGAAATCCACCAAGTGAAAGGTATTTTTTTCACAGAATCCCTTTTCTGAAACGACTGGACATTGATCAAAACGTGAAGGCAGACAGTATCACCTAATATAAAGCTAGACAGAGCTAAAATTATACCTTCACAGTCATATACCCTTGTGAAAAATAAGTAATTGTATTGAATGTTTACTTCAAATCTTAAAAGTATATATACTTGCATACAATATCCACCTATGAAAGAGACTTCCAGTTCATTATCAGCTATATCGAGAAGAATAACAACGTGCAATAAACGGTATACTATTGTTCATAATTAAGATAATACTTTAAATAACATGGTAAAACACGCCAATTTGAAATATCAAGCAGCAAAACTAGCTGTTTTGTACAGCTAAAAATTTCTGGACGCGGATGAGAACGGAAGCCAGAATTTTACAAATGGCCACGCCCACTCTTAAAAGAAATTTATGTGGATAATAATAATGAAATAAAAGGCAACTTAAGTGTACTTAAAGAGACACACTTTCATGACACACTTAACACTTAATGTCAAAGTAAATGTATCTTTTATTATCTTTCATTGTGCTTTAAAGAAGTAAACTTAGCCTATTTCAATTGGTTTACTAACATACTAAAGCACATCGATTATCATTTTAAATGTTATTAGGGGCCAGATACACTTCTTGTATCCGTTAGATTTCCTCTTATTATTCTTCCTCCGTTTGTTCCGCTCTCGAGTCTATGGCAGCCCATAGAACCACTAGCAGGAATTCAAATCACAAGGCTTCGTTTTTTCGCTATTTTTAATAGTTTGAAAAATCTACTTCTTCAAACTTGTCCTAGACGGTTTGTCAGATTTTTACCAAATTTGGCTCAGATCATCTTCAGACCATGCTGGCAAAAAGTGATTCAAGTTGATTAGTCAAACCATTCTCAAATAACGTGTGAACAAATTCTATGACGAGCATGCAAAACTGGATGTGAGGCTATATCTCCGTGTTTGTTGTGTGTTATAACAACAATGACCTGAGGCAACCTGCACAGTTTTGGAGCAGCGCCACCTAGTGGTCCGTAGATATATGAAAAATGGCTATTTTTGCTAATAACGTCTGAATGCTTTGTCTAAAAAACACAGGAGTTGTCAGGACACTGGTCTCTTCAGAATCGGTGGAGCATGCTGAGTCGAACCATACTCAATTTTCCCATTTTGAATTTTATCATAAAACGCTATATTTTATGAACACGTTGCTATATCGTTACGAAACTCACTATGTTTCTTTGGCATCATGCCCTGATGGTACTCAAAAAGTTTTGTGGCAGCGCCACCTTTTGGTCAAAAGTTATAAAGAAGCCATTTTAATTTATGTTGAAAACACTTTTTGGAACTCCTCCTAGACCATTAGTCAGATTTTCGCCAAATTTGGCTCAAATCATAATTTTCAGGCCATGCTGAAAAAAAGTTATAGATTTCGTATCGATATATATAATGGTTATTGTTTAACACATCAACAAATTTACCGGAATCATGCCAAACTGAGCTGCATATCTGCAAAGCTTTGACATGTTGACACCAAACTTTGTATGTGTCATTGTCACCTTACAGATAACACACCACATCAATTTAACAAATTCGCCACCTATTTGTCAAAAGTGATAACCCATTAAATCATATTACTAGTGATTGTTTTTATGATTTTTCATCCATTTTGACTAAAATTATCTTAAAATGGCTTTGGTTACTCATTGCTTCAATTGCGCTGATGCTTGCTGCCTTGCTTGCCTAGTGCTTGGCCCCAATTACATGACATACACAGATTTAAATTAATGTACTATTTTGTCAGTAAATTCAACAGTTAACAATATTTCTAAGACAATAAAGATGTGTGTAAGTCCTATTTAAGTATGTCAAAAAGCACTCTTAAGTTCAACTATTTGCATTTAATATAAAAACTAAAACTTTAATACATGTCATGCAGTTTCAATTAACATGCAATTAAGTGTCTGAAAACATGACATTAAGTTACATTCTTTAAGTATATTATTTCCAAGTATGCTAAGTGTACTTCTTTTTCACAATTAGGATGAATGGGTCATTTTGGCACATCTAAATTTGTCAACATCTCTTTATTTTGAACAGCTCAATTCTATATCCTTGAACAATAGCATTGAGACATTAGCACTGCACTAAACAGACAGCCGACCAGGGGCATTGTGGGATGTGCCACACTTCCAGGCATCCTTTTGTGCCATTGTGTTAGTCGTATGTCGCACATCATGTAACATGCCACAAGGAATCTGCTTTTCACTCGGGGTCACTGTGTGCAGGAAGGGGGTCTGCTGGAGAGTCACATGGGGGGTCGGGTGTGCAGAAACGGGAGGGGTGGGAGAGGGACCGATTAGGCGATTCCAATCTGGGCCAGTGTGCTTGTGGCTCCCTGGGGTCGTCTGAAAGAAATTGAGCGCTTAATTGAAAGGGCACACATGCAAGGTGAGAATGATGATCGGTGATGAGATGGGGCCCGCGGAGGGGACGAGACGGAGGGATTCATCTCGACCCAATGAAAGAGTGAATGGAGAGAGAGATTGGTCCCCGAAGACCCTCCGTAGTCTGTACTGTTGCACCAAACAATCACATTATAAAAGCACATATGGGCCGGCCTCTCTCTTTGTTTCTCAGTGGGATGCTTTGCGATGATTCAGTCATGATGAGAAAAGAAAAGCCAATACAGTCTATCCATTTCATCAAATGTTCACACTGTAGAATGAACACTGCAGACATATAAAGGTCACTTTGAGATGGTCTTGAGGGATTTTATTTGAATTTCGGTGGTGTGAATATTCATAAAGAATAACAAAATATGCTTTGTTTTTATGTGTACACTGAGATATTATAAATATCGTCATCATCACAGTAAATTTTTCTAACGGTGCATACTCAGCGTGCACATGCGCCTTGTGCTAATTAGATTGTCTACAAGGAGGCCACACTTATATCCCACTCTTTTAAAATCCAAAAAATAAGGCCCTATGATTTCCGTGATGTAAGAAAATGAGAACAGAATCACAGAATCCAGTGCTAAAAATGGAATTTGCTGAATAACGTGAAATGTGACGGAATTTGTCAAATTTTGAAGGAAAAAAAAAACACTTCATGAACATTTTACCGTTTCTTTTCAGAAAAACTATTGTCATGTAATATACAAACAGAAACTTAAAGGTTTTTACAGCAATCCATCAAAACAAAATTTCAGTTTAACTTTAAACTGTGACAGAATATATTTTTTAATGTAATGATAGTACTACTACTACTACTAATATAATTATTAAAGCATTATCTTTTAAGGAAAGATTATTTACCAGAATTTATTTACCAGAAAAATGTAAATATACAACACAGTATTTCTGAAAGGAAAAAAACGAACTTTTTTTAAGCAAAACCAGTTAATTAGAGATGCTTTTGATTATTACAATTTACCATGATACCATTACAATGGAATCCAGAAAATAAATAGAAAACACATAATTTGTTTAAAAAAAAAAAAAAATGAAAATAATAAATATTGTAATAAAACATATTTCATAGGGCCTTAAAATTTAATTTAAAAAACTTTTAATAAATTGCTGTTAAATTGTGTAAGTTTCATGACTTCAGTTAATAAGACATGGTTTCCAATTAATATATATATATTTAATTTAACTGTTAAAACAGAGTCTAGAAAAATTTAAATGGAAAAAAATGGAATCCAGAAAAATGTAAATAGAAACAACAGAATTTGGAAAAAAATAAAAACTGCATTTAAAAAAAAATTAAATGTGATGCGATCTGGGAAAACCCATCAGATGTCGTGCTGGGACATTTTCAGACATTTTACAAAATTAGGTTTTCATTCAATTATTATTTTATTTTATCATCTCTGAAATTTTTTTGGCAAAATTCACTTGTTTAGTGCAGCAAAATAGCGATTTATTGCAGCAAGCAGAAAAGACTGTCTTTCTCATTCAGAACGAGCTGCAGAGGTGCTTTTCCTTAACACTACAAAACAGTTAACCTATCAAAATAAACTATGTAACACATTTTATAAAAATGTATCAGTGCACATTCCCTGTCAGTCCTGTGTAAACTATGTTTTATTTATTTATTTATTTATTAATAGTGAGATGGTGGAGCACAAGAGAACAAAGCAGTCTGAAGTACTGTAGCTGCTCACTTACTTACTAACAATCTTTACTCGTTTCAAATGTAAACTATCTAAACCAGACAAGGAGTAATCAAAAGTTCAGAGACTATGCCTATGATAAACAACAGAAAACAGACGTTAATGTGTGTAATGATGCAGTATAGTGCTCCTGACTTGACAAACAGCTCTGGTTAAATCCCTGAGTGAAAGTAAAACCCGTCTCACTTTAAACCCGTTTTTCTCAAAATTCCATTCTTGAAAATCATAGCTATCAGCCAACTTAAGATAGCTATAACTTTTGTTATGTTCAAGCTATGGACAAAATAAGCTTAGCTTTCATATGATATCAAAACCTAAAAAAGGTCAACTTTCACCATGTGTTGGGTTTTCCCAGATCGCATCACAAATGTATTTCATTGGGCCTTAAAATTATTATTATTATTATTTTTTTTTATTTTTTTTTTTTGGATTCTAAAAGGCCCTAAAAAAGCGAGATGGAAAAACAATAGAAGTACTGAATCAGAAACAAGTGATGGAACATCACATTTCAGAAAAAAAATGTGTTATTCTAAGTTAAAGGATATAGACTTTTCCACTGGAGTTAAAACATCTTAAAGATGGATTTGTTTCTTACAAACACAGCTTTTTTCTTCACAAGACATTAATTGATATACTGGAGTGGTGTGGATTACTTATGGATTATTATGATGTTTTTATCAGCTGTTTGAACTCTCATTCTGACGGCACCCATTTACTGCCGAGAATCCATTGGTGAGCAAGTGATGGAATTCTACATTTCTCCAAATCTGTTTATATGTTGAAACAAACTCATCTACATCTTGGATGGCCTGAGGGTAAGTTAAATTTATGTAAATTTTCATTTTTAGCTGAGCTATTCCTTTAAGTTGGAAAGTGAACCACAATATATGCCGGGAAATGCAGAACTTCAGAGAAACTTCTAGCAGTAACACATAATAGAAATCAACAGTGTCATTACTCACTTTAGTCTGATGTTCAGTGACTTCACTTGGATGAGGGTCATCTTCGAAATTAGGCATTGTTGGACTGAAAAGTAAATATTTAAAGCAATAAATAAAGTAATTATAAGTTCAAAACAAAGCCAGAAGCTATTAATTGATACCTGTAGCAACCATCATGTGATACTCCTATACCTTTTGATCGGTGAATGAACATCAAACGTTCGGTTGAGCTGAGACTTTGGCTTTTTCTGTGTTACAGATTCTGTCCTGTCCTGAGTTTTAGGCTTTTTGAGGAGGTGAAGATACTCCGACAGGATCTTAGAGACAGCATCATGTGATGGCAAATCATAGGAATCCCTTTCCATCTGACAGACAAACAAGCAGTAAGTTTAATAAAAGATCCCAATAACTGTATATTAGGTCATTTCAACAATATGGTTAATAGTGTGGTCAGTCATAGCTGACAGGTTACCTTTGAGATCGCAGGTTCATTCGGTGATTTCTCTGAGTTCTGCATGAAGCTGTATGGTTCAGAGCTCTTGACAGGAATATTAAACACCTAAATGAATTGCTGGATGAGCTGACAGCTCTGACAATGTTAGCAACCTGACCTTGGGTTTCCACAACACAAATCCTGCCTGGCAACTTTATAGCTGCTAAACAGAGAGCACAAAAGATATGTTAATCAAGTTCTCACAGATACACAGTATAATAATGAATAAAGTTATGTACATTGAGGTACATATTGAGGTCAAAAGTTTTACATCCCCCTTTGATAATCTGCAAAATGTTTTTTTTTTTAACCAAAATAAGAGAAATCATACAAAATGCATGTTGTTTATTTAGTACTGGCTTGAATAAGATATTTCACATAAAATATGTTATGTTAATATATATATATATATAGTCCACAAGAGAAAATAATAGTTACATTTATTAAAATTACCTTCTTGATTCTTAATACTGTGCTGTTACCAGAATGATCGAACACTGTGTTTTTTTTTTTATTTATTTATTTAGTGATATTTGAATCCTTTCCAACACTGACTGTATAATTTTGAGATCCCTCTTTTCACACTGAGGAAAACTGAGGGACTCATATGCAACTATTACAGAAGGTTCAAATGCTCACTGATGCTTCAGAAGGAAACACAATGCATTAAGAGGAGGGTGTGAAAACTTTTGAACAGAATGGACATTTTTGCTTAAAAATCTTTTTTTTTTTTCATTTAGTACTGCCCTTCAGAAGCTACAGAAGATGCTTACATGTTTTCCAGAAGGCAAAATGGTAACACTTTATTTTGATAGTCCACTTTAGATATTCTACTAACAGTAGTTAACTTTGCAACAAAATGTCAACTAGCAGTTAGCAGAGTATTAGTAGACTGTCTGCTTAATATCTTCTAACACTTTCTTTGTCAACTTACTCAACTAACCCTAAACCTACCCTAAACTAACCCTAAAGTCTACTCTGAGAGTTAGTGGACATGTAGTTGCAAATAATGAGATTTAGTTGATATGTAGTTGACAAGTAGTTGACATGTAGCTACAAAGTTACTTACAGTTAGTAGAATGTCTAAAGTGGACTATCAAAATAAAGTGTAACCGGCAAAATAAGTTAAATTTACCCTGACCTTCAAATTCCAAAAGTTTTCACCCCCGGCTCTTAATTCATCGTGTTTCCTTCTGAAGCATGAAAGGGGGATGTAAACTTTGACCTCAACTGTAATATATAATTATATATATTTTTAATGTTTGAATTGTAATTTTATTTCTGGCTAGTTTGTCCTCAAAGAGTACTATCCCGTTTCCTGAAAGGCCATGTTAAATCGATGCACAGGCTCTGGTCTGGAGATTGATGAGCAGCGAGTGCTAATGGTTTGTGCTCATGCTGTGAGGAGCTTGTTTCTTATTCTGCGAGTGGCTGTCAGCTCAGCATGACACCTGTACGTCTCCAAATACAATGTGTTCCTCTCCCCACGCCAAAGGTTACTGCATATTAATATTCATTAAGCAGCACCATGAATCATTAGACAATCATCTGAGACTACTGAACTCTGAATATTGTTTTGCTTAAAAGGGCATAATGGAAATAAGGATTTTTTTAAACTACTGTAGGCTGCAAAAGCAGGTTAATCAGGATATGTGTCAGAACCATGAGGAAATTAAAATACTGTATGTAAATTTTACTGTATGTAAAATACTGTTATCTACTGTTATCCTGTCTATCTGTCTATCTATCTGTCTATCTATCTATCTATCTCAGATAAATGCTGATCTTTGGATCTTTTAATCCATCAAAGAATCCTGAAAAAAAATTGTTTTAAATATTGATAATAATAATAAAAATCAGCATATTAGAATGATTTCTGAAGGATTGTGTGACACTAGATTGACTGGAGTAATGATACTGAAAATTTAGCTTTAATCACAGGAATAAATTCCATTTTAAAATACATTCAAATATTTTAAATAGTAAAAATATTTCATAATATTACTGCTTTTGCTGTATTTTGGATCTAATAATGCATTCTTGGTAAACAGAAGAGACTTAAAAATAAATAAATAAAAACCTTACTGTTAAACTTTTGACTGATAGACGGCAAAAAAAATAAAATAATAAAATAAAATAATAATTGTACTGTAGCTGCTTAAATGTAAAGTAAAAAATGTACAGTAGACCTACTTGATCAAAAAAAATAAAAAAATTAAAACAGGCATAATTTAAACACCTTGCAAAATTTTTAAGTGTTTTAACATTAAAGGTCCACTGAAGTGCCTTGAAACAGGCAACGTTATTCTATGTGGTGACGTAATTTCCAATGAAACAGAAAAACAGGACGGGCATATCGAGCAGCCCCACCCACTTTTTTAAATAGCCAATAGTGTTCCATTTAAATTTTGCTTGGGTTGTATTTTAACCGATTTTCACTGGGGGACCCCCCTCGAAACACTATTAGGCTACTTTTAGTAGCTTCATTTTGAGTAGTTTTGGCTTAGTTTTGAGTAGCAATTGGGCAGGTTTTGTTAAGAAAACCTGCTTATGACAGCCACAGTCTAACAGATTTCCCCATAGATTCAATATGAAACTCTTACTAATACAAAATAGTGATCATAATCATGATGAGGCTGTGTAGTTAAATCATGCCGACTCAAGCATATGATCTGCTCCTTGCAATTGCGTCTCTGGACCAGAGCCAAAGTCCAGAGTAGACTGCGCGCTTGGTTCACGTGACACACCGCGAAACCAGACCTCATTTGCCCCAATGGAAAAGCATTTACACTGTCTGAATCATTCCCTATTACCTACATTGAGCTCTACATTCCATTCACCATACAGAAAGTACTAACTCTGTGAACAAATGACTGATCTCTCAGCCGCAGCTTCATTGTCTATTTATAGTGTAGGAGGCGGGACGCTTCGGATTCTAGAGAGCATTTGATTGGACAGAAGGTGTGATGAGAAGCTGAAGTGCAGCGTGATGTCATCAAAATCATTGTTGCTTCATATTGGTTAAAGTGATGATATCGTGTAAACGCAAATTTTGTCATTGTATTGGAGCACACTAGCCTATAGATAACCTTAAGGCTAACATATTCATGCCAAAAGCCAAAAAACTTTTATTTTGATTTCATGGGGACTTCAAAGGGTTACTCCACCCCAAAATGAAAATTGTTTTTTAGCACTTACCTCCATTTCGTTCCAAACCCGTAAAAGCTTTGTTAGTCTTTGGAACACTAATTAAGATATTTTTGATGCATTCTGACAGCAGTGTAATTAAACCGATTAATGTCCAGAAACGTAGCAAGGAGATCGGTAAAATAATAAATGTGACATCAGGGGTTCTACGAGATTACTTTTTGCACGCAAAGAAAACAAAAATATCAAAAATATCTTAATTTGTGTTCGGAATACGAACAAAGCTTTTTACGGGTTTGGAACGACATGGGGGGGGGGGGGGGGAGTAATTAATGACAGAATTTTAATTTTGGTGTGGAGTAACCCTTTAATTTACATTTAATTCAGTACCACCAGAGGGAGCACATGTACCACACTTTGAGTACCAGTGCCATATAGTTATCAAACACTAAATTATATAAAATTCTAAATTCTAAAATCCTAAATTATATAAAGATAAAGCTTAAGACTACAGATGTTATTAATTTCTTAAAATCTAACTAAAATCTTTTTTTTTTTTTTGTTTGATTAACACATTACAGCAGCTGATTATTAGTATATTTTGGCTGCTGTTACTTTAAGAGCTGCTGTTGCTGAACTTGATGCGGATCTGACACTGCTTTAAATGTGACCTATAAATAATAAATACTTCCATGCACAGTTTTAAGGCAGCTTTAATTGCTTTTTTGTAAATTCATATCTTAACTGATGACATAACTACAACATACTCGCAGTTTCATTTGGGTTTGAATATGATACAGCGCACACCGGCACATTTGTGTGTGCACTTGAAGAGGACACGCTATGTGCACAGTATAATGTCTGACAGGACAGGTAAATTAGTTTTTACCAACATATGGCCTGAGAACATCTCATCTGATCGCAGTTCACTGATGTTCTACTGAAGCTCCCTGTTAACAGTACCGTTTCTGCACTCGTTTGACTCGGGCCTGGCGTTGAGGTGAAGTTAAAACGCTCGTCCGAAAAGTCTCCTGTTTGTTGTTAAAGACAGTCTGTGTCTAACTAAACACATTTCTTTAGCAGTAGTGAGGGGGGTGGCCAAACCTAGCCCCGCCCATGCGTTAATTGCGTTAAATATTTTTAACGCGTTAAAATGAAAAAAAAATAATCACCTGCGTTAACACCACTAATAAATTTGTAATTTTATATTTCTATATATATATATATATATGTATACAAATAAATACAATAAATTCTGGCATTAAATAAATACAGTCAAACCTGTTACCTTAAAGCTGTGTGAGCTAGAATGTGCGTGTGTCTGTGAATTACATCCAAATGAGTGTTTATCAGTGCTAGAAACACATCAGTCTCACGAGACAAAACGCAATACTGCAGCAACCAGTCCAATAACAATATGCAATTAGTTAGCACCAAAACAGCTTTGTCTTGAAAAAAAGACAATTTTCGAGTCAATAATTGCTATTGTTCAGATTTTTTATATTTTCAAATGACTTCCATTAAAAAATGATTGGTCTCTAACTTGTATTGCTATGGCAACACGGCAGGCCAAAGCCCATCAAGAGCATTGTGGAGAATAATTCCTTAACCACACAAACACTCAACCGCTTTAAAACTGCTGCCAGTCAGACAAAAAAACAAAAACAAAAACAATAACAGACCATACACAAAACAATTAATCCAAAGATAAGCCTTATTTCTTTTTCATTAATAAAAAATAATGACGTGTTGTATATGTTCAATTTGTGGAAAGTATTTGGGTGCATTTTAGACCTCAGACTTTTCTCTGAGGCCTAAAATATTAAACATCAAGATCTAATAAAGTAAATATTACTTCTCCGAAGCGACTGCTTTAATTCCTAATGAATTATTCACTTTGTCCTCGCAGCTATGTGCTCTGAAAGAGACGAGGACAGCATCCGTTGGTTCAGCAACCTTCATTTCACATTCAGACCAGCAGAAGTGTCTCTACCTGAGGCTCAGCCCAGATCCCTTTCCATCAGTCCTGGGCGGATCGGGACAGAGATGTGAGGGAAGTGAGAGACTGACAGACGGGGTGAGAGGGCTGTGACTTCAGATTGGCCGGTGATTGCGGTGTGTCTTTTTTATCCCCGCATCAGTATTCAGCACACAACCTACTAAACACAGCAAATGGGGCTTCAGAAGACTGACAGGACTGAGTCTGCCGCCACACGGATCTCAATTACCCTCAGAACGGGGCGACGTCTCTGGAGTCTTCTTCACCGACACGCTCTCTCCGTCTCCTTCGCTTCACTTGTGTCCTTTGCTGTATCCTTTTTTGGTTCACTTTCTCCTGTTTTTAAAATATATCACATTCTTTGGCTTTATAATAAAAGCATGTATAGTGAGAACTTAAAACAGTACAATCTAAATTACGATAAAGTGTGATATCTAACCTAATTGGAAAAATAACTGTTGTTTCTGAACAGGTTTCCCTTGTCTGTCATTGGTTAAATAAACTTATAGTCCCGCCCAAAACTCATGGTCATTGGTCAAGCCGGAAAATGACATACCAGACCTTTTATGATTTTAAAATGTTTATTTAATTTGAATTTGAATACTTTTTTTTTTTTTTTGGTCATGATTTAGCTTTACACTACTATTTTCCTCAGATTTAAACAAGGTTTTAATGCTATTCCTTTAAAAGAGTTATGGAAATAACCTCTATTATGTTTGGCTAACCTCTTCAAGTAAATAAGCGACCTAAAGTCTGTTGAACATGCAAATACATATGCAAAATCCTGTAAGTATAGGGTCCTATAATTTTTATTTCATTTATATAATTTTATTTATTTATTTTTCCTCATTCCTCATTGTTACTTTTTCCCAAATTCTGTGTTTTTCTTTTAATTAATTGTATGAATTCATTTTAAATTTTGGATTACATTTAATTATGTCACAATTATTAATCAGAAGGCATGCATAATCAACTGAATTCATGAAATTCTAACAATTTAATCATTTATTAAAGTTTTATCAATAATAGTGCCCTATGAAACAGATTTTATTTTATTTTATTTTTATTTTATTTATTTTGTTTTATTTCCAGAAATTCTGTGTTGTCTGTCATTTTTTAATTGAGTTTATTTTAAAAAAAAATGTGGTAATAGTATTAATTTATAAAACTTTAAATAATCTTGTAATCAAACAAAATTTGAACAATTTCCTTAAATTTTTTGGCTGGTTTACGGTTTAAATTAAAACACGGGCATAAAAAATTGTGTGGTATTTTATAAACAATGTTATTCCCAATAAACCGTATTATTAAATCTAATAAACTGTATTATTATTATTATTATTATTATTATTGTTGTTGTTGTTTTGATTTACAGTAGTATATATTTCTGTCAGACTTTTTTCTAATTAAACCAAGTGCAAATACATATTCAAAATCTTGTAGAGTAATAAATATAGAGCCCTAATAAGCGTTGACCATAGTTTTCTTATTCATTTTTTAGGTAACACTTTACAATAAGGTTCATTAGTTAACATGAACTAATAATGAACTGTATTTTTACAGCATTTATTAATCTTTGTTAATGTTAATTTTAACATTTACTAATACATTATTCAAATCTTGTTAACATTAGTTAATGCACTGGGAACTAACATAAATAAACAATGAACAACTGTATTTTCATTAACTAACGTTAATGAAGATTAGCAAATACAGTAACAAATGTATTGCTTATGGTTAGTTCAAGTTAGTTAATACATTAATGTTTAACTAATGAACCTTATTGTAAAGTGTTTTTTAATTAGTATTAATTTATTTTAAATATTTTGAATAACATTTAATTACGTAAAAATAACTGGCTTAATTAAAAAGAGGAAGAATGTGTAATTAGCTAAATTCATAAAACTGTAACAATTTAATAACTTATTAAAGTTTTATTAAAAATAGTGCCCTATGGAACTGGATTTATTTAATTTAATATATTTTTATTTTATTTTATTTTGTTTTGTTTTGTTAACAGAAATTCTATGTTGTGTCTGGATGATTTTTTTATATTATAAAAAAAGTGTAATAAAGTTAATTTATAAAACTTTAAATAATCTTGTAATCAAACTAAATTGTAACAATTTCCTTTTATTTTTTAGCAAAAAATAATGTCACGTAACAGAGGTTTACAGTTTAAATTAAAACATCTGCAAAAAATGTGTGATATTTGATGTTGTTACTAATAGACTGTATTACTAAACCTAATAAATGGTATTATTATTATTATCACTATTATTATTATTATTATTATTGTACAATACAATAGTATATATTTCAGTCATAATTTCTTCAAATTAAACCAATATTTTATTTTGACGGGTTGTTATGAAGACCTATGAAGAGCTTCTGTGTGTATCTAACCATAGTTTTCTCAAATAAAATGGTGAAATTCTGCTGAAGTGACTCTTGTCACTTCAGTTCACATGTATGGTGGTAAAACGCCACTTTCTTGTGAACACGCATACAACAGTTAGTGAAAACTAGAGCTTACGGATTCTAAAGTTATAAATATGGATATTTTTCTTACAAAAACGCATCTATTCGCTTCAGAAGGCCTTTATTAACCCCCCAAGCTGTGTGGAGTATTTTTTATGATGGATGGATGCACTTTATTAGACTTCAAAATCTCATCACCCATTCACTGCCATTATAAAGCTTGGAAGGGCCAGAACATTTTTTTAAAATAACTCTATTTGTCTGAAAGAAGAAAGTCATATACACCTATGGCTTGAGGGTGAGTAAATCATGAGGTAATTATTATTATTATTATTTATTTATTTTTTTTTTTAATTCTGTGTTATACAGTAACTTGCATTTTTATGACTAGACATTTATCTCTATAAATAACAAATGTCTACAAATCTGTATCAGTTGAATTAGGTTTCATTCACCCACTCATTCTCTCTCTTTCAGTCTGGACTGGACGACCTTTTGATTTTAAAACGCCCTGCAATTTTCTCTCTCACACTTTTCCTGTCGACTCTCGCCCTCCTAGTGACAGACGGCTGGATGTGTTAAAGGAGGTATGGCTGAGTGTGTGCGCGTGTGTGCATATGACACAAAGACAAGTGTGTGTGAAGAGAAATGAAAGGATGGATTCATACACCTGCTGTTTTTGAGTTTCTTAAAGGAAAAAATATCATAAAAATTCCATCCGACTACATCCTTCTGCAGTCATATGATAGCTCTTTGTGAGGAACAGACTGAAAATTCATTGTTCCGCCTCACAAAACTTGACGCACACACAGAGAACTATCATTATGCTCAAGTCAACTAGGGGAGGGTGTTATTCTGAAAAGAAACAACAAATATACACATTTATTTGCCTGCATAAATAAAAGTCCCATCAATGTCCATGCGAGCACACGGAAAAAGCGATCTGTTCCAAAGTGTCTCATTCATATTAATGTTCAATATAAAGAATCACACCCCCTGCCAGGCGATTCAGATGAGGGTCTAAAACAGCTGAATGCTAGCGTGTTTTTCTTTTCTTTTTTTCTCTCTCTTTCTATGTGTGTGTGTTTGTGTATGTGTACAGTCTGAAAGCCAGATTAATTTTTAATGCATCGGTCAGATCCACATCCTCTTCCTTCAACAGGAAGCAGAGATCAACTTCTTTCATTTATACTGCTTGTAAAGTTCTCCTCGCTTATTTAGGAAATATAAAATGTGTTTGGGGATAGAGAGAAAGAGAGTCTTAATTTTTTTTATAATAATTTATTTAATTTGTAATTTATTATATAATTGACTATTGTAATTTATATGATGATTACGGTGTTATATATAATCATATATAAAATGTTTTATCATATGTAAATATATAAAATTTTAAACTAAGTAAAAATAAATAAATCTGGAATATATTAAAATATAAAAAAGTATAATTTAGTTTATTATGTCTTTTTATTATATTTTTTTAAAATACAATTTATAAATTATGCATTAAGATGCTATGGTTTGATGTTGTGTTATATGTTATGTTATATTATATTATATTATATTATATTATATTACACTAACAAATATCCTTTTTATTATAATATATAAAATATAACTACATTATATAACTAAATTAGTTTATAATGTCTTAATTTTGAAATTTTAATTTAATTTAATTTTATGGATATAAAATATAAAAATATATATTTAAAAAAATATATTTTTAATTTTTTTCTATTCTATTCTATTCTATTCTATTCTATTCTATTCTATGTTCCAACATAAAATATATTACATTTAAATGTACAAATATATGAATGTATTTTTATTGAAATATATATATATATATATATATATATATATATATATATATATATATATATTATTTCATTACATAAATATTATATTATATTATATTACAATAACACATTTTTATTATAATATATAAAATATATTATATACCTAATTTAGTTTATTATGTTATAATTTATGCATTAAAATGCTATTGATATAAAATACAAAAATATCAAAAAAAAAATGTAAAGGTAAAAAATATTATATTATATTATATTATATTATATTATATTATATTATATTATATTATATTCCAATGACATATATTTTTATAAAAATACTAAAATATAAAACATTTAAATGTAAAAATATATGCATGGTTTTTTTATTCAAATATATAATATACTGTATATAACTTCATTACATAAATATTATATTATATTGTATTACAATAACATATATATATATATATATATATTTTTTTTTTTATATATATATAATATCTAATTATATTATATAATTAATTAAGTTTATTATGTCTTAACTTAAAAATTATTATTTATAAATTATGCATTAAGATGCTGAAATAACAGAAAATTTAAAGGTAAAATATATGAAATATACAATATAATACATCTAACTACATTATATTATAGGTTCCAGTAACATATTTTTTAAATGCATTACATAAATATGTTTATTATATTATATTATATTATATTATTTTTCCACTAGTGTTGACAAACAGAATATAAATGCCTCTTATTTCATTCTATAATCAATGCATGTATATTTGAATATATAAATAAATACTGTATGCACAAAATACAAATTTAATTTTAGCTGGGCCAAGACCTTTCTCCAATAATTTAACACTGCAGAGAGGATAACCCCATTTGTTTGGCAAAATCACATTTATTACATGTGATTGTGCACATATGAGCTTCAATGACTGATCCTAATTCATATCTAATACTCTAAAACGTCATTATCGCTGCTTAAATCCATCTACATTCCATTGTTTGGCCGGGACACGGCACACAGCACTACACGAATTAAATCAATTGATTCCCAAGTGGGCTGGACAGACTGGCCATGATCTCAGTAATGCCTCGTCAGCAAAGAGAGAACATATTTGAGTGAAGTGTGTGTGTGTGTGTGTGTGTGTGTGTGTGTCAAGGACAGCAGCTTTTGTTGAAGGACACGTCGACTCCCCTTAAACGATCCCCACTCAATCAGACAAGCTCAGAAAAACCAAATATAAGATTTAAAGACAGAAAATACCTTGATTAACCAAAGGAAACCTAAAAGCATGTTTAAATACATATAGGTATGCGACTGTAATACACATTTGTACACATTCAAAACTAACTACCCAGAATCCAATGCAAATCTCTCAAATCCCCGACAAGCACCACTTCACCATGTTTAAAAGCAACTGTTGCAGTCTGCATTTCCCACAAGGCTCCAGTGACCTTTCCACAGCGCAAAACATGCAGCACTTAATGGCGTACAGCAAATCTGACATTTACACACGCCTGACTGCTGAGAAAAAAAAAGCAAATGGTTTTCATGGCCAACAGGCAAAGGGTTTCGATCGGAGAACGGCTTTGAAACAGAAAACTTCTATTTTCAGTAAAGGCACATATCTTGATAGCAATCTTTTTGAACTGAGAACACTTTTAAAAACCCCAAACTGTTTGTGAGCCCACTTGCATGAAGAATTCTGGGTTTTTTTTTTTGCAGATTTGAGATGAAAAACTGATCTAGATCAGTAAGTCAGTGTAGTCTTGCACATAAAGTAAGCTTGACACCTGGGGTGAAGCCAAAAAGGAGGTGCCGGGGTGTCTGGGAGATTGATGGGAAGGTGAAAGTACGATATGATTCATGTTTGATAGTTTGACAGGTCTGCGGCTGGGTATCCGATTCAGATCAGAGCTCTCTTAAAGCCTGTGGCTGTAATGATACACGTCTTTATTAGAAAATGCATTAGCGGGCACCTCCATTAAAGCAGCAGATATCCCATCATTCACTATCAGTGCTATCTGAAGATAACTGATGCAGACTGGATGGACAGTCATGTCAGAATCATGCAAAAATCAAATCAGATGCCATAATTTCAATGTACCCTGGCTGAATGCAGTCATGCATTAGTGCAATTGGTTTGCGAGATGCACATAATATTGATTTTTTTACAATATTCAATTCATTGTTATTATACAACAGTTCATCCCCTAATTTAATCTCAATCTCTGATTAATTTATTTGTTCATAAACTGGTTCAATCAGGAATGAAACAAGGGAATGTCTTTATGGGTGAGCCACTGAATCATTGACTTAAACAATTTGTTCATAAACACTTATGGAACAAAACAAGGGACTGTCTTTCTGAGTGAGTTATTGAATCATTCATTCAAACGATTAATTTAAAAACTTAAAAAAGTGATTGCCTTTATGAGTGAGTCACTGCATCATTGCCACAACTGATTTGTTCATAAATCCTAATTAAGAAACAAAATAATGGACTTTTTTATGAGTTATTTACTGAATCATTGACTTAAACAATTCATTCATAAACACTTATTAAGGAACACAATAAGAGACTGTCTTTATGAGTGAGTCACTGAATCATTGCCACAACCAGAAAAAACAGATTTTTCCAGTATGAAAACAAGTGATTTTCTTTATAAGTGAGTCAATGAATCATTGCCACCACTGATTCATTTATGAACACTAATTAAGGAACAAAATAAGGGAGTGTGTTTATGAGTGAGTCACTGAATCATCGACTCAACCAATTTGTTCATAAACATTAATTAAGGAACAAAATAAGGGACTGTCTTTATGAGTGAGTTACTGAATCATTCTTTTAACCAATTAATATGTAAACACAGGTTTTTTTCAGTAAGGAAACAAGTGATTGTCATTATAAGTGAGTCACTGAATCATTGCCACAACTGATTTGTTCAAAAACACTAATTAAGGAACAAAATAAAGGGACTGTCTTTATGACTGAGTTATTGAATCATTCATTCAACCAATTCATTTACAAATACTGATTTATTCAGTAAGAAAACAAGAGGTTGTTTTAAGAGTGAATCACTGAATCATTCACTTAACCAATTCATTTAAAACAGGTTCGTTTAGGAGCTTATGAGTGAGTCATTAATCTTTCTCTCAATTAGTTTATTAATAAACAACAGATTCACTCAGGAATCAAACAAGTGATTGTCTTTATTAGAGATATTAAATAATTTAATCAATCCAATTCATTAAAAAAAACAAATTCAAAACAAATTCATTCAGGAACAAAACAAAAAGTGATTATTTATAAATGAATCATTGAATTTATTCAATGATTGATTAATAAAAACTGATTCTGTGAAAACTGTGAAGTTACTATTTATGAGAGACTTAAAACACTGATTCAGAATTTTAATAACTGTATATATAATTGATTCACTAAATCATTCACTTAACGTTTTTTAGGAGTGCAACAAGTGATAATAATAATTTATTAATAAGTCATGATATTCACTTAATCAATTCATTTAAAACACTGATTCATTCAGGAGCAAAATATTGATTGTCTCTATGAGTGAGTCAGTAAATCAGTTGCTCAACAGATTCATTCAAAACATTAATTCAGGAACACAACAAGTGACTATTTACAAATGAATCATTTAATTAATAATTCAACTGATTCATTAATAAAAACTGATTCATTCGTTCAATAAAGCAGCGACAACATTTTTTGAGAGGCTCAACAAACATACACGACTAGTTTTTCATAAATATTGATTGATTCAGGATTGAAATAACTAGATTCACAGATTCATTCACTTAACAGATTTGTTCAAAAGCATTGATTTAGGATTCAGGAATGAAATAAGTGATTATTTTATGAATGAGTCAAGATATTAATCACTTAACTAATTCATTTAAAACACTGATTCATTCAGTAGCAAAACAAGTAATTGTCTTTATGAGTAAACCACTAAATCTTTCACTCAACTGATTCATTCCTAAACAACAGATTCATTCAGGAATTAAACAAGTGATTGTCTTTATTAGGCAATTATTAAATAATTTAATCAATCTGATTCTTTAAAAAAAATTAATTCAGGAACAAAACAAATTACTGTTTTTATGAATGAGTCAGTGAATCAATCACTCAACATATTCATTCAAACACATTCATTCAGGAACAAAACAAGTGACTATTTATAAATGAATTATTTAATTGATCATTAAACTGTTTCATAAACTTAAATAAAACAGGTGACTATTTATGAGAGACTAAACAAAACATACACTTAACTAATTGTTTAAAAATACTGATTGATTCAGGATTAAAACAATAACTGTATAGATTCACTGAATCATTCACTTAACAGATTTGTTTAAAATCATTGATTGATTCAGGAATGAAAGAAATGAGTCATTCTATCAACCAATTTATTCAAAATCAAGATTCACAGAATCATTATATAATCACACTTACAGCTGTACTAACTGCTCTGTTTTTCAGAGGTTTTGCATGATTATTTATATTACATAAAACAGAAGCCCTAGAGTGTGGCATCCTGTTGCAGAGTCTGACATTATTTAGCATATTCATAGTCTAATCTGTCCGTCTCTTTAGTGGTCATGTGAGGTTAGTAAAATCTACCAGTACAGTCACACTTACTAGAATTAGTTTAAAATGAATGACTGTGCAGGGGTTCATTACCCTGATTGCTTCTTCTTTTTACTGACTCTATACCACATGGTCCAACATGTCTGAATCAATGCTGCATTGTGCTGTACTGCTTCCTCAGCCATTTACATACAGATACGCATCTAAACTCTACAGAGAATGGTGTATACATTCAATTGAGTAAGTGATTACAATCAAACTGCTGCCAGTATTTCTATCTGACACAGCAGACATGGAGTCCATGGAGGGAAATTGAATTTTCGAGGTTGAAAGTGACAAAACGAACCCCTGGTAGCCTAAAACGGATGAAACAGAATGCAGATTAAAAAAGGATCATTGTAGGAGGGAAGCGGGTGACCTCTGACCCCGCTATTATTCAGCCAGTATTCAACCCCATGATTTATATAATGACAGCTCAGTGTAAGGTCTTTAAGGTTGGGGGAGATAGACAAGGCCATTAGTAAGCATACCAAGACAATGAAGAAACAGAGTCATCACAGAAGAATTTAAAGGGACAGTTCACCCAAAAATACAATTTCTGTCATTAATTACTCACTCTCATGTCGTTCCAAACACATAAGACCTTCATTCATCTTCGGAACTCAAATTAAGATATTTTGGATGAAATCTGAAAGCTTTCTAATCCTGCATAGACAACAACTACCTTGTTCAAGGCCCAGAAAGGTAATAAGAACATCAGTAAAATAGTCTATATGACATCATTTGTTCAAACCTAATTTTATGAAGCTACAAGAATACTTTTTGTGTGCAAAGAAAACAAAAATAATGATTTTATTCAACAATTTCTTCGCCTTGAACATGTCAGTTCCGTTGGGTCTAAAAAATATCTTAATTGGTGTTCTAAAGATGAACGAAGGTCTAACGGGTCTTACAAAAAAGCACAAAACAAAATGAAACGGCACTAAAATAAAAACAAAAAAGCACAAAACAAAAGGCACAAAACAAAAAGGCACCAAAAACAAAACAGCACAAAATGAAAAGGCACTTAAATAAAACTAAACAAAAAGGCACTAAAAACTAAAAGCACAAAACAAAATAAAATGGCACTAAACCTAAACACAACCTAAAACAAAAGGAACACGGAATGAAATGAAAACGGAAACAAAAAAGCACACAACTTAAAAGGCACTAAAACAGAAAAAAACAAACAAACACAAAAAGGCAATACAACAAAACCAAAATATAGCTGCAAGCAGCAATTACAGGGCCAAGCACTAGGCAAAGGAAGAATGAGACCAACTGCAGCAATGAGAAACTAAAGCCATTTTAGGATGATTTTAGACAAAATGGCTGAAAAATCATAAATACAACCTGTAGTAATATGATTTATTGGCTTATCATGTTTGATCAATAGGTGGTGCTGTTATCAAATCCATGTGGTTTGTTCTGTGTGAGTTGAGAATGGCACACACAAAGTTTGGTGTCAATATGTCAAAGCTTTGCAGAGATACAGCCTCAGATGTAGTCTGGCATTATGCCTCAAATTTGTTTCATTGGTATACAAAAATGATTTTGTCTATTATCATGAAATCCATAATTTCTTGTCAGCATGGTCTGAAGATGATCCGAGTCAATTTTGGGGAAAATCAGAGTAACAGAGTAGGATGAGTTCGAAAAATTAGGTTTTCAACATAAATCAAAATGGCGGACAGGAAGTTCATTCAATTATGGCATAACTGGTATCTATGTTCTCGGCATGACCCAAGGAATATATCAAGACCAGTTTCATTACAGTAGACTAACGTAAACAAAAGTTATTACTAAAAGTTAGAATGTTTTAAAGTTTCTTTATAACTTTTGACCACAATGTGGCACTGCCTCCAAACTTTTGGAGTACCATCAGGGCATGGTGCCGAAGAAACATGCCAAGTTTCGTAACGATACGTCAATTTGTTCATAAAATATAGCATTTTACAACAAAATTAAAAATGGCCGACGCCCAAAATAACTGACATGGGAATGGGCAATTGGACCATTGCGTATGGTTCGACTCGGCATGATATACCGAATCTAAAGAGACCAGGGGCCGGTTGCATAAAAGGTTTAGACTAGTCTTAAAAAGTTAGTCAGCTATTTTTTTCTTTAAGACTGGTCATAATTCTTTTAATTCAGTTACAGAAAAATGTAGATTAGTGTAATTTGAATCCAAAAAATAGGACTGATTACCCTTTGGTTAACTGATAGTTGGTCAAACTAGTAGTTAAGACACTGTCTTAACATAGAGGCTAAGTTTATGCAACTGGCCCCTGTTTTGTGATTTTTGGCCAAAGCATTGAAAAGTTATAAGCAAAAATAGCCATTTTTTGTATCTCCTGACCACTATGTGGCACTGTGCCAAATCACTGCATGTAGCCTTAAGACATGCTTGATATAACACACACCAAGTTTGGTCTCAATACGCCAAACCATTGCGGAGATAAGCCTCATCCATTTTTGCGCGCTTTTCGTAGAATTCATTTGCGCGTTATTTCAAAAACTACTTGAATTCCATAACTTTTTGCCAGCATGGTCTGAAGATGATCTGAGCCAATTTTGGTGAAAATCAGACAAACCGTCTAGGACGAGTTAGAAAAAGTTTTACAAACGATTAAAAATAGCGAAAAAAACTAAACCTTACGATTTTTACATTTTGGTGTTCATTCAACTCAGCATGAGCCATGGAATCAAAACAAAAACAAAACAAAAAAGGCACT
Source organism: Cirrhinus molitorella (assembly GCA_033026305.1). NCBI lineage: Eukaryota > Metazoa > Chordata > Actinopteri > Cypriniformes > Cyprinidae > Cirrhinus > Cirrhinus molitorella. The sequence continues at coordinate 19,530,537 of CM065141.1, read as the reverse complement.
AAAACAGAAAAACAAAAATGTACTAAACCTAAAACAAAAAGCACAAAACAAAATGAAAACAGAGACAAAAAAGCACAAAACAAAAATGCACCAAAAACAAAAAACTAAACGAAACAAGAAAGGCAATAAAAATAAAATAGCAAAAACAAAAAGGCACTAAAACAAAGCACAAAACAAAGCAAAAAGCTAAATGAAACAAAGGCAATAAAACTAAAACAGCACAAAACAAAACTAAACAAAAAGTCACTAAAACAAAAATGCACAAAACATAAAGGCACTAAAACAAGCAAAAACACACAAAACAAAAAGACACTAAAACGAAAAAGGCAGGTTTGGAAGAAATGTAATATTTGCTTATCATTTCTGGAAATCTTTGAAGGATTCACACTAGTTCAATGAAGAACCAAACTTCTTTTTCACTTATTTTTTTCCTTGTCTGCCATATAGCACCGAGCTGCTGTAAACAGATACAGCTCCATTTCCAGTGTTCAAAGAGGCCCGGCGGCAGAGCACTGTTTACACAAAATGCCTCCCTCCTTTCCGTCCTTCTCTTCTCCCCAGCGAGCCACTGGAGTCTCTTATCAGAGCTCAGCAGGAGCATCGTTGAGTCCGTAGAGCTCAGAAGCGCAGTAAATAACGGCTGATAGCGCAGGTGCTAATGAAGCTGTCTCGGTCTGCTGAAATTGAGACGGTCACAGTTCATATTGTGTATGCAGGTCCAAAAACAAGCATGACGAGCCAAAAAAACATGACCTTGTGAGGGACACAAATGTTTTTACATGCAGAAGACGCTTAAGAGACAAGAATCGTGTTGACTTTACATTAGTATTCCATTCAAACGCCACAAATTAACAAAAACGCAGCCTTGAATGGTTGAAAGCACCTGTTGTGAGGGAAAACAACCTTGAGCAGCTGAATTCGCAGAACATCTCGGCGGTGATTGCCTATCTCAAGTATCCACCCACACGCCGCCTACATAAACGGATACACCATCCAATCCCGACAGCCTGACTCTGCCTTTGTCTGTCAAGGCCGGTGGAGTGGTGTATATGCCTGCTGTGGAGGTCTACAGGTTGGAATAAGCTGTTGAAATCCAGGGGTGGCGGATTGCAGAGGCTGTTATTCATGACCCTGATAGTGCAGTGAGGCTTGTCAAAGAAAAGACCTCTATATGAAAGTGGGGTCAGAGTGAGAGTTGTCGCCTATAGATGGAGAGAGAGTGTGCCAGTATGTGTTCAGTCTAGCTCAAGCGTACAGCAAACAGGAAGAGTCAATATAATGAGGAGAAACAGATCTATAGCGCAGGCTGGATTTGAACATATATTTCCCATTTGAGTACCACTGCTCAAAGTATCAAGAGTATCGCTGGGTTTTCAGGCATACTTGCCTTTCTAAAAGATTAAAGTTAGAATTTTTGACTGGTAAGTGCTAAAATTGGCAAAAAAAAAGGAATGTGACTTGGGCCAGTAAACAACCACCAAGCAACCTTACAAAAGCACCCTGGCAAATATCAGGCAACATACTGAGAACCATACAAAAGTTCTGTTTGGAAGATAAAATGGCACTAAAACTGAAACAAAAAAAGCACACAACAAAACAAAAAGGCACTAAAATTAACAAAACAGCACAAAATGAAAAGGCACTAAAACAAAAAAAAGCACAAAACGAAAAGCCACTTAAATAAACAAAACAGCATTAAACTAAAACAAAAAGTATAAAACAAAAAAGGCAGTAAAACAAAAAGCACAACAAAACAAAAAGGCACTAAAGAATAAAAAGTACTAAACAAAAAGCTACTAAAATAAATCATAAAGCAAAACAGCACTAAAACTAAAACAAAAAGCATAAAACAAAAAAGCACAACAAAACAAAAAGGCACTAAAGAAAACAAAAAAGCACAAAATGAAAAAAACAACAAAAGGGCACAAAAACTAGAAAGCACAAAACAAAAAGGCACTAAAACAGAAACAACAAAGCGCAAAAGAATAAAAAAGGCACTAAAAAAATAAGTACAAATCAAAACGAAATGGCACCAAAACAAAGACAAAAAAGCACCACACGAAATGAAACGAAAAGGCACTAAAACTAAAAAGCACAAAACAAAAAGCCACTAAAACAGAAACAAAAACAAACAAAAAAAAAACACAAAATGAAAAGGCACAAAAAAGCACAAAACATAAAGCCACTAAAATAAACAAAATGGCACTAAAACTAAAACAAAAAGCATAAAACAAAAAAGGCAGTAAAACAAAAAGCACAACAAAACAAAAAGGTACTAAAGAATAAAAAAGCACTAAAACTAAAACAAAAAGCACAAAAAACGAAACAAAAAGGCACTAAAAAAGTACAAAACAAAAGCACAAAACAAAAGGCACTAAAACAGAAACAAAAAAGCACAAAACAAAAAAGGCACCAAAAACAAAAAAGCACTAAACAAAAAGCTACTAAAATAAACAAATCATAAAACAAAACGGCACTAAAACTAAAACAAAAAGCATACAACAAAAAGCACAACAAAACAAAAAGGCACTAAAGAAAACAAAAAAGCACTAAAACTTAAACAAAAGCACAAAAAACAAACAAAAAGGCACTAAAACAAAAAAGCACTAAACAAAACAGGCATTAAAACAAAAAACAAAACAAAATGAAAAGGCACTAAAACAGAAACAAAACACACAAAACAAAAGGCACAAAAAACAAAAAGCACAAAACAAAACAAAAAGACACTAAAACAAAGTATAAAACAAAAAACAAAACAAAAAGGCACTACAGCAAACAAAAAAAATTAACAAAAAAAACTAAAACAAAAGCACAAAAATAAACAAAACGGCACTAAAACTAAAACAAAAAGCATAAAACAAAAAAGGCAGTAATACAAAAAGCACAACAAAACAAAAAGGCACTAAAGAAAACAAAAAAGCACTAAAACAAAGCACAAAAACAAACAAAAAAGCACTAAAACTAAAACAAAAAGCATAAAACAAAAAAGGCGGTAATACAAAAAGCACAACAAAACAAAAGAGGCGTCAAAGCAAACAAAAAGCACTGAACAAAAATGCCTTAAAACTAAAACAAAAAAGCAATAAACAAAAAAGCACAAAGCAATACAAAAATGTCCAAAACAAAACAGTTTTACACTAAAAATGGGACAATAAATCAGAAAAACACCCAACACACATGCACACATACAAATGCATAAACACAGAATCTGTCATCCACTAGGTGTCACTGTGGGCCCACTCTGCTTCATGACCCGCTCGTGGCCCTAAAACAGGAAGACCTTTCCCTGTGGACTGCCATCCTGTAAAATGCAGAAGCTCAAACTTGCACAAGAGCATCCTGTTATTCTGCCCAACATCTCAGGTGCCAGCAAAACCCCCACCACCACAAAACACACACCAGAGCCCGCAGCACGTCCGCATGTGTGTGAGCAAATTACAGGACATTCCTGTGCTGCTGAAGCAAGAAGACTGCATACATTATTTTATAAGTGAACCCGGGGCATCTCCTGACGGGAATAAAACCAGACGATATATAAAATAGTGTTTTCATACAGGAAGGTGGAGGGTTGAGCCTTAAGACAAACATAAGACTGATACTGAACGGCTGGAGACTGGTGTAAACTGCTTATATTTAAAACAATGTGTAGGTTTTCATTTGTATTTATTTTGCATTATATAATGTTAAAATAATTTAGTTTTATTTATGTTTTACATTTTCATGGGACTTGGGCTATTTGGGCTATATCCATTCATGCTTCATAGGAAATACACTTTATTCATGGATAAAATTAATTTTATAGCAGCTGTGTCATACACTGGCTTTAATAATGTAAACTACATGTTTTCAAAGTGGGGAACGTATTAAACCACAAGATTTCTTCGCTACCAAAGCTAAACAGACTTCACTAGAGATCACTAGGGAAATATGGCCTTTTGAACAAGTAAAAGTGCTTTTTCCCACTGTGTACTTACTGTATATTCATTGTTCTTCCAACGACAAAATAGTTTAAAGGAATTCAACAGAAAAAGCAACAAGACTTTGACTAAAGCTTTGACTGTTTTGCTTACAAATTCTGTTACACTGTGGTCTTTCACAGTGCGATGTATTACAAACTAGATTGGATTGTCTTTAATAATGTTTTTACAAAAATTACTGGAACAAATTGCACAATATTTACAGTAATTGTCCTCATTTACCGTATTTCTCTCCAAAAAGATATCCGAAAGTTGAAGAGTTGTCTTCTTACAATAGTCCATCATTGTTTTGGACTGCTGGTAAAGGGTAATCAGATTCTTTTCAAGGCATCCAGAGAGAAAAAAATCAATACTATATAAGCAGACTTGATGAATTAGAAATTTGTACTCAGTGTGAATATTGATCAGCTTCAATCTGCTGGGTTTTGACAGCTCATGTGCAAAAAGAAATCAATATTGAAACTGAATTTGTTCAATTTTTAAGGAGTTGTCATATTGTGATATTGCTAAGCGAAAAGAAAAGATACCTGTGGATGTGATTGAGGGTTTGGAAAAGAGATGTTCCAAACATTTTAGATATACGGGTGTTTGAGAAACATGTAAAAAGAGCGGTAGAGGAAGCAGAAACGGGAAGTGCCTCAGACGGGTCTGATCGAGGTGTTGAGCTCTGCCTCTGGGTGAAGCTCTGGGTCTGATCATCTGTCAGGATGAAAGTCCTTTATTCGGACACTGGGGTTTCAGACAAGGCTGGATTCTGCAGTCAGTCTCAGTTAGGATGGAGTCTGGGTGCTGCAAGAATACAAAGGCAAATTCATGCACTTAAAAAAGCCTATTTGCGTATGTTTACAAGAAAAATACTATTTCAGTTTTTCTACTTCAAAATGTAATGTTCAATTCAATGTGTTATTTGTCTTTTCTTTGTAATTATTTGTGAAACTTACTAGCAATTTCTGATTGAAAATGGTTTAAAGCCATTTTTAGTGTTTAAACTCAATAGTTATGCATTTTGCTAAACTGTTAAATGTGCTAGAATACAAACCCAGTTTGACTCCTTTAAAGTATTAGGAATTCTGTATTTCAACAGGTTTTAAAAAAAGTGAACAAAAAAACAACAGATGCGAACAGTCTTTCAAACAGTGTTGTTATTTGTAACTAAAACTATTAAAAATGGTTGTCATTAATAACATGAAGTAAAATAACATAAAATGAAATAAAATAAAAGATGACATTAGATATAGATATAATAGATATAATTAAAATAAGTAGAAGCTGAACAAAATCACTCAAACTAAAACTGTCATAAAGGAAATATATAAATAAAACTAATAAAAGTTGTATATATAGAAACAAATAAAAATGCAAAAACATTAAAAAACAAAAATACTAAAAGGTAAACTAAAATGTTGTTATTGTTAACTAAAGCTATTAAAATGTTTTTTTATTAATTGTAATAAAAATAAATACATAATAAAAAATAAAATATTTGCCTTGGCAACTATAACTAGAATATACAGAAGTTGAATAAAATCACGCAAACTAAAACTGAAATAAATATTAACAAAATATATAAATAAAACAAACATTTATATATAACCCCCAAAAAGTCAAAACACAAAAAATATCTAAAACTATTAAAAATGGTTTTCAGTAACTGCAATAAAATAAAATAAGCAGAAGTTGAATTAATCACTCAAACTAAAACAGAAACAAATTAATGAATAAATACATATACATTTTTATTAGTTTTATATATATATATATATATATATATAAACCAATAAAAATATAAAAACACTATTACTAAAACATAAATGAAAATGTCATTATTGTTAATTAAAACTTATTAAATGGTTTAAAATATTTAAAAGGTTTTCATTAATTGGAATACAAAAATGTACATAAAATAAAATAAAAAATGTATTAGATGACATTTGCTTTGAATTTTGCTGGAAGTTGAATAAAAGCACTCAAACTAAAACTGTTATAAAGATAAATGAAATATATAAATAAAACTAATAAAAAGTTGTATATATAGAAATAAATAAAAATGTCAAAACAAAAAACATTACTAAAATGTAAAATAAAATGTTGCTATTATTAACTAAAACTATTAAAAATGGTTTACATGAAATGGAAAAATATAAAATAAAATAAAATTAAATTAAATAAAATAAAATAAACTGAATAAAATCACTCAAACTAAAACTGAAATAAATATAAATTAAATATATAAACAAAACTAATAAAAATGTAAACATGTAAAAATATAAACCCAGAAAATATTAAAATGTAAAACTATTAAAAATGGTTTTCATTAATTGGAATAAAAATAACATAAAATATCAGATGACATTTTGCCTTGACAACTATAACTAAAATAAGCAGAAGTTAATCACTCAAACTAAAAGTGAAATAAAAATAGATAGATAGATAGATAGATAGATAGATAGATAGATAGATATAAATAAATATGTCAAAACACAAACAATTACTTAAATGTAAAACTAACTGCCGTTATTGTTAACTAAAACTATAAAAAAATGGTTTTCATTAATTGCAATAAAATAAAATTAAATATTAGATGACATTTTGCCTTGGCAACTATAACTGAAATAAGTAATAATAAATAAAATTACTTAAACTCAAACTAAAATATAAAGTAAATAAGTAAATACATACATACATACATACACATTTTAATTAGTTTTATTATAAAATGTATTAATTTATTATTTATTATAAAATATATTATTTATTACATAAAATGTTATTGTTAGCAAAACTACTAAAAATGGTTTTCATTTATTTGAAAAAAAAAAAAACGTTTTGGCGTGAAAATTATAACTAAAGTAAAAGATGAATAAAATCACTTAAAATCTATATAATATAAAGTATATAAAACCCATAAGATTACTAAAATATAAAACAAAATGAAAACTTAATAAAAGCTAATTCAGAATATTATTAAATACTATATTAGTATATCAAATAATACTAAAATAACAATACTTCTTTCGTGTGCCACTTGCACATCTCCGAAGGCATGTTCCTGTATGTTTTTTGTAATGTTTCATGACCTTTTAAGCAATCGAGAGCTGTAAACGTACCTTCATTGCAACACAAATGCATGTCAGAGGAATTCTAATCCATGTTATTACTTGCATGACTGATTCAGAGCAAGAGTGTGAGAGAGAGAAGAAAACAAGCACTCAGAGAGGTCGACCCAGGATAACCTTGAAATAAAAGCCTTTTAGAGGCTTGGGTCATAGTGTTTTAATTGGCACATGAGGGCTGGAGGAAGAATTACTTCCTGCGAGAGGAGATGCTGCCCGGTCCGGCCGAAAAAAAAGGCCAATGGACGGTCTCCCGAAGACAATTTGAGAGCCGGCGTGAGCTGGAAATGGCTCACCAGACTCCAAACTAATGTCATTAGCAGCGGATGCACATCAGCAGGACTAATCCAGATGTTACGCACAATTACATTACATTACATTTGGGCTGCTCGTCTAATATGACACAGGTCCATGGCAGAGAGGGGTGGAGCTACACATCAGACGAGCACTTCCTGTGTGTGAATTCGTAATTCATTCAGTTTGGAAATAGTACAAGTGGGGTGACTTCAGGTGAAGCTGGCAAACTGATGCAACATTTAAAGGGATAGTTCACCCAAAAATGTTCATGCAAACCTATAAGACCTTCGTTCCACTCATCTTCTGAAAACAAATTAATTTTTTTATTGATTTTTTTTTGATGAAATCAAAACCCTGCATAGACACGTTCAAGACCCAGAAAGGTAGTAAGAACATCATTAAAGTAGTCCAATAGTCCATCAGTGGTTCAACTCTCAGATTAAAAAAAAAAAAGATAATAAAAATCTAATAATCTTTAATTTAACCATGGACAATAAAATTAAAATAAATAAATAAATAAATAAAGTCAAATAAAATGTTCCAACTCACTACAAGCCAAATAGAAATATTAAAAAAAGGAATTACTAAAACTTACAAAATGTTTTGCTTTGTTTCTTTTATTGTTTTGCTTTAATTTGTTTAGTTGTTCTGTTTTTCCTTGTTTTATTTGCTTTGTGTTTTGTTTTTTTAATTTTTGTTTCAATTTGCTTTGTTTTTGTCTGTATTGCTTTGTCTTGTTGTGTTTTACCTTTGTCTTTTTTTTTTTTTTACTTTGTTTTGATTTTGCTTTGTATGTTTTATTATTTTGCATTGTTTTTTTTTTTTGATTAGTTGCATTGTTTTGTTTATTGTTGCATTTACATTTACATTTTAGTCATTTAGCAGACGCTTTTATCCAAAGCGACTTACAATAGAAGCAATCAGAGCAACAAGAGAGCGACAGTGTATAAGTGCTGTGGCAAATTTCAGTTAGATAAACACGATAAGTCTTGCAAGGGTTTTTTTTTTTTTTTTTTTTTTTTTATATAAATATAGAAAACTGAAAAGAGTAGGAAAGAGCTAGTGTCAATTGGTCAAGTTCTGCCGAAAAAGATGGGTTTTCAGACGTTTTTTGAAGATGGCCAATGACTCAGCTGATCGAATTGAGATGGGTAGGTCATTCCACCAGCTGGGAACAGTTGTTGTTGTTGTTTTGCGTTGCCTTATTTTATTTTTTATTTATTTTTTGCTAAAACAAAACAAAACAAAACAAAAACAAGTGTTGCCTTGGCAACTAAGTGCAATAAAATAAGTTGATGTACTAAACTGAAATATATAGAAATTAAAGCTAAATAGAGATATAAAAAAAACAAATAGCAAACACAACTTACTAAAACAAACAAAAATGTTTTACGTTGTTTATTTTATAGTTTTGCTTTGTTTAGTTTTATTCACATTGTGCGGTCGTTTGCTTGTTTTGATTTGTTTTGTATTGCTTTGCTTAGCTTATTTTTTTAATTAGTTGCATTGCTTTGGGTTTTATTTGTTGTTGTTTTGCTTTGCCTTATTTAATTTTGTATTTTTTTTTTTGCTAAAACAAAACAAAACAAAACAAAACAAAACAAAATAAAAGTGTTGCCTTGGCAACTAAGTACTTGGCGAGTTGAAGTACTAAACTGAAATAAATAGAAATTAAATCTAAATAGAAATATTAAAAAACAAATTACTAAAACTTAAAAATGTTTTACATTGTTTATTTTGTTTTGTTTTGTTTAGTTTTATTTGCATTGTGCGGTTGTTTCACTTTGTTTTTGTCTTTGTTTTGCTTTATTTTTTCTTTTTTTGCTTTCCTCGGTTGTGTTTTGCCTTGTTTTGTGTTTTGGAATTAACTTCTTGTGTTTTGCTTTGTTTTGCTTATTTTTTTGTACTATTTTTTTTTCTTTCTTTTTTTCTAAAATAAGATAAAATAAAAATAAAATAAAATAGATGAAATGTTGCCTTCGCAAATAACTACAATAACATAAGTACTAAAACTGCTCAAACTAAAAGTTATTTAAATACAAATATTTAAAAACAAAAAGCAAAAAACTGGATTACTAAAACTTTTTTTCGCTTTGTTTATTTTATTGTTTTTATTTTGTTTTTTGTTTTTGTCCTTGTTTCATTTTGTTTGCTTTGTCTTTTTAGTTGTTTTGCTTTTTACTTTGTTGTGTTTTGCTTTGCCTTGTTTGTATTATTGTTTTACCTTACCTTTTTTGTAGTTGTTTTACTCTGCCTTATTATATTTTCATATAATTTTTGATAAAATAAAATAAGAAAAAAATAAGAAAATGGATGAAATGTTGCCTTGGCAATTAACTACAATGAAATAAGTTAGCATACTAAAATTGCACTAAAACTAAAAGGTACAAGGTAAATAGAAATATTAAAAAGCAAATTACTAAACCTTAAAACCTAAAATGCTTTGCTTTATTTTATTGTTTTGCTTTGTTATCTGTGTAGATGTTATGTTTTTCTTTCTGTTTTGTCTGCTTTGTCTGTTATTTTGTTTCGCTTTGCTTTGTTTTTTGCTGTTTTGCTTTGCCCTGCTTTTTGTTGTCTTTGCTTTGTTTTAATTTTGTTTTGCTTTGCCTTGTGTTGACCCTTTTTTCTTTCATTTGCTAATTATTTCTTTAAACAAGTTTAGTTTTCATTAGTCAGCCAAATATGTAAATATGTAAAATTCAAATAAAATTTTTATTCATTCAAAAATTAGTCCTCAAAAATAAGTTTAACAGACAGAAGAACCGTTTACCACAAGACCCTTTTCTTATTTTCAGCTCTCTAAACTGCTTCATGTTATACTGTACACTACAGAAATGTGATACAACACCTATTTTTATATTTTATGCGCTATTAAAGAAAGATAAAAGAAAGATCCAACATAATCTAACGGTGACCCACTACTACTACTACTACTACTAATAATAATAATAAAACCTAAATTCTGCTAATTACTGTTCAGATGTTTGCATTGCAGCATCCTTTTTCATTAAACCCAACAAATCTAATCACAAGCATTCAAGCGTTCATTCTCTCTCTCTCTCCCTACAATTTAAAGGTCTGGCGTGCTCATCTCCGCTCATGGCCAGCAACACAACTCTACAATTGCTGGGCTAATGAGCGAGGCGAGACAGAGCAAGCTAAGCTATGCATAGTCACACACGCACAGTCTCCCTTTATTTAAGATTTGATCATTCCTAATGCATCCGCCCTCCTCCACCTGAGCGCTTTTCCCCAAACACACACAATTGACCTTCGGCACCAGCGCTGTCAAAAACAAACGGCTGCAGTGCAAAATCATTTATCACAGTCTGGTTGGTCAGGCGCTCAGATATCCCTAACAACACCAAACGTGGGCGGAAATGACATGTAGTTATGCAGATCCTCGCTTCATACTTCATCTCCATCCTCCCACACACATATCTCCTGATATAACTCCCACAAACGCGGTTATCGCTCTGTATAATGACCAAAATGCCTCTCTTCAGTGAAGGCAGGCGACCGGTTGCAGTGTTTCTGGGAGCTGGCCATGGTGCTGAAACCAACAAGAGCATCAAAGCCGGTCTGGACGGCTCTTGAAGGGTGTGGGGAGGAGGCACCATGTGTACTTGATTCAATTAGCAACTTCTAGAGGCCTCCCATGGGATGGTGAGTGCAGAAGGGGAGGGGGACGGTGGATGCGAGGTCTAACAAAGACAAGATCCAACCCCCTCCATGCCCTGACCAGGTCCACCTCATTAGTCGAGCAAGTGGTTGTGCATTAAACATATGCTGCACGGAGGAGCAAGAGTATATGCTTGTATGTGTCCGTGAACTGAATGCATATGTAACAGTACAGTGTGTGCATACACAATAAAACACATATGCAGAGAAACCAAGGCGTTGGCCATGGCACTTTTGCTGACGCTTGACAGAAATTGTCTCTGGAACAGCATTATATTGAATTCTAAAGCAAGCATTTGAAACATCTCAGCAATGTCTGATTCATAGGTTGAGCTCTATAGAAGAAGCATATGATTATTTGAAGTCAAGGTCAAGGTAAACGTGAAGTTTCAAACACCCTCAAAGCTACAAAGATTATCTATGTACACAAATATTTTATATATTTTATTGGAATATTTCACTGGATAAAAATGTATGATAAATGCCATAAATGTAAACGTTATGTTTCAAACACATTAAAGCCACAAAATTCCTATATGTGTGCCTGGGCCACAAAACTACTCTTAAGTAGCACGTCTATATTTGTAGCAATAGTCAAAAATACATTGTATGGGTCAAAATGATCGATTTTTCTTTTATGCCAAAAATCATTAGGATATTGAAATTTCCTATCATAAATATATCAAAACTTAATTTTTGATGAGTAATATGCATTGCTAAGAACTTCATTTGGACAACTTAAAAGGTGATTTTCTCAGTATTTGGATTTTTTTGCACCCTCAGATTGCAGATTTTCAAATAGTTGTATCTCTGCCAAATATTGTCCTATCCTAACAAACCATGCATCAATGGAAAGCTTATTTATTCATGTATACACCTAATATGACTGGTTGTGCTGTTTTGTTTTCTTTGCTTTGTTTTTTATTTAGTTGTTCTGTTTTTCCTTTTGTTTTGTTTGCTTTATACTTTATTTTTTATTTTGCTTTCCTTTTTTTTTCTGCTTTGCCCTATGTTTTGTTTTCTTTGCTTTGTTCTTACAGATGTTTCAGGCACATCAAAGCCACAAAATTTCTATATACATTTTAATGAATAAAACGTTTATGAAACAAAAAGAAATAAATTAAATTACTAAAACTGATATAAAGGTCGAGCTAAACAGAAATATAAAAAATAATGACAAAAGCACTTTAACTAAAATAAAAATGAAAACAAAAAATATAAAAATAAAAACTAATGCAATATATATGCGCGCACACACACACACACACACACACAGTATCTCACAGTTCAGCAACCATTTTAATTTATCTTTTCAAGGGACAATACTATAGAAATGAACTCAACATACAGCCTTTACTGTCAAAATAGCTGGCAACAAAAGTGAGTACACCCCAAGTGAACTTGTCAAAACTGTGTCCAAAGTGTCAGTGTCAGTGCCATTGTTATCTAGCACTGCCTTAATCATCCTGGGTATGGAATTGGCCAGAGCTGCACAGGCTGTTGCTGGGATCCTCTTCCACTCTATAATGACGTCACGGAGCTGCTGGATTTTAGACACTTGGTGCTTCTCCAACTTCTGCTTGAGGATGCCCCACAGGTGTTCAAGAAGGTTCAGGTCTGGAGACATACTTCACCACTCCTTCACCTTCAGCTTCCTCAGCAAGACAGTTGTCATCTTGGTGGTGTGTTTGGGGTCATTATCATGCTGGAAAACTGCCGTTTGGACCAGCTCTAGGAGGGGAGGCATCATGTTGTGGTTCAGAATGTACAGTACATAATGGAATCCATGTTTCCCTCAATGAACTGCAGCTCCACAGTACCAGCAGCACTCATGCAGCCCCAGACCATCATGCTACCAGCACCATGCTTGAATGTAGGCAAGACACAATTTTCTTGGTACTCCACACTAGAGCATCGCCACACATGATGTACACAATCTGAGTCAAACAAAGTTATCTTAGACTCATCAGACCATAGGACATGGTTCTAGTATTTTATGCTCTTGGACAGGTTGTCTTCAGCAAACTGTTTGCAGGCTTTCTTGTGTGCCAGCTTTAGAAGAGGGTTCCTTTTGGGATGGCGCCCATGCAAATCGACTTGTTGCAGTGTGTGGTGTATGGTCTGAGCACTGACAAGGTGACCTTCTACTTCTGCAACCTCTAAAGCAATGCTGGCAGCACTCATGCATCTGTTTTTTGAAGTCAGGTTCTGCACCTGACGCACAGAATGAGTACTTAACTTCTTTGATTGACCTTTGCGAGGTCTATTCCGAATAGAACCCATCTTGGAAAACCTCTGTATGACCCTGACCACTATAGTGTAAGTCAATTTCAGGGTGTTACTGAACCTCCAATAGCCTTGGCTATCTTTGTGGAGAGCAACAACTCTAATTCTCAAATCCTTTGAGTTCTTTGCATGAGGTGCCAGTATGAGTGGTCAGTATGAGAGAATTGTACTCAAAGCACCAAATTTTAATTGATCTAATACAAGATACACAACTTTGTATTGTCCTGTCAAGCAGACAAGAACATGAACATGATGAATAGGACATGTGGCTTTGAATGGCCAAACGATATACTTCTGTTATCACTTAGGGTGTACTTACCAGCTATTTGCCAGCTATTTTGACAATAATGGCTGTATGTTGAGTTATTTTCAGAGGACAGTAAATCTATACTGCTATACAAGCTGCACTTTGACTACTCTAAAATATATCCAAGTTTCATTTCTATAGTATTGTCCCTTGAGAAGATATACTAAAATGGTTGCTGAAATGTGAGGGGTGTACTCACTTTTGTGAGATACTGTACATATATGAAACATTTAAACTTAAAAAACCTAAACAAACAAACAATAAATGTTGAAATAAGCTGAAGTACTAAAATCACTAAAACTAAAAAAAAGAGTTGCGCCAAGTAAAATAAATAATATACATATGAATATATAAATATTAGAAATATTAAACAAAACTAATAAAAATGGCAAAAGTACATAAACTTGAACTAAAATTAAAATGAAAACTGAAAATATCAAAATAAAAAATGTTATATATGAAGAACTTGATTTGAATAAAAACTTGAAAAAACGAAAAAAAAAATAGAAATGTTGAAATAAAATAAGCTGAAAAGATAGTGTTAAATATAAATAATAATACATATGTAATATATACATATTACAAACCTTGACTAATATCTAATGCAAAATATTAATAAATATATAATAGTAACTAAATATTTAAATATAGTACCTGCTAAGCAGTGTAAATGTACATTTGTGTCTGCTACTAACCTTTTATGCATAATTGAGTTTTTGTTTTAATTAATTAGAACAAAGCCTACAATACACTACATTTTGTTGATCAATTAGTTTCTATTTCTGTGGCATCACTAGGTAGTTCCGCCCACTCTGAAATCTCATTGGTCCAAAATCCTGGACCTCATACATCAAACATCTTTTGATTGACTGTTATTTTGTATTTTGTTAGGTAACTTATTACTTGATGCCAGTGTCAACAAACTTTTAACACTTCAAAGCTTACTGTTTATATACATTACTTTTATCTTGTCAAGACAACAGATTTTATTTTGAGTTTCATTATCTTGTTTTTTAACATGTATTTTTGTAAATACATGTTACTTTTGTGCAAATACACAACTGAGTATATAAAACACTAGGGTTGGGAAAATAAATCAATGCATCCCGCACCGATAAATTATTCTGCATCGATTCTACAATCTTCCAAATGCGGCGCAATTCTTTCTTGAATTGATTCTGAGCTTTCTAACATTTTTAACAGCAGATGGCACTGCATGCTTTGGAAACAGCAACTCTGCTTGCTTCCAATTCCTTGCACACACTTGAACCTAAAATAATCATTCATAAAGTTCTTAAAAGTTGAATAGAATTCTAAAGATGTTCACAGTGAGCTGTTAACATTGACCGCATATCATAAAGCATTCTGAGCTAGAGCGCCATCTGCTGTTAGAAACAGCTCGGAATTGATTACAGAGAGAATCACAATGCATTCAGAAAATTTCAGAGTCATCGATACAATGATTTATTGTTGCAGCACTATAAAACACTGGGAGAAAAAACAAGCATGGAGGACTGTAGTTTTGAAAAATGGTTAATTTAGTTGTGAAAGAGTCTGCAGGTGAACATCACACAGAGGAACATCTGAGGCTGTATGCCATATCGCACAACCAGCACCTGTTCATAGCCTGACATCTGTTCCAGTTGCTGAATCCCTATCGCTCCCACCTCCACTATCTCAAACCCCTCAGACCAGTCCCCCGTCTGCATTTCTGTCCCACTGTATCTCTATTTCAAAATGAAATGCTGTGTTTATATGCTGTTGTAAATCCTGACTGGTGCTTCACAGGACCATGCAGACACAGACTTGATATCTGCTGGCTGACTACATTCGCATTCAAGCCTCAACCCTGCTGGCTACTTCACACAGCAGATGTCTGTGTTTCTGCGTTTGTCAGGCTGTCTGGATTGGTTTGGAGATGACAGCTGAATTTCAGAAGCCACGGGAGCATCTGTTCAGCCACTGCGGCATGGCTTTATGCTGAGACAATAAAGATTCAATATCTTCGGAGCTAAAAAACTGACATGTTTTGAGACTACTTTCTTAAAACCAGTGTTGCTTAAAGGGATAGTTCACCCAAAAATGAAAATGTGCTTAAAAAGTATTCACCCTTAGGCCATCCAAGATGTAGATGAGTTTGTTTTTTCATCAGATTTGAAGAAATGTAGTATTACATCACTTGCTCACTAATGGATCATCTGCAGTGAATGGGTGCCGTCAGAATGCGAGTCCAAACAGATGATAAAAACATCACAATAATTCACAAGTAATTTACACCACTCCAGTTCATTAATTAACATCTTAAGAAAGATGTTTTTAATTTCAAACCATTGCTTGCAGCTAAAATACGAGTCCTTGATCCCTAATCCTGCTTTCACCAGTGGAAAATATCGTCTTATCTGAATCAGGAGAGAAATATGCACAGATCAAGCACTGTTTACAAGCCAAAATGGTCCAAAACAGATCTTAACAAATATGTGGGTGGATTTTGATCCTTCATCAGAGTTTGGTCCTTCATCAGATTTGGAGAAATGTAGCATTATGTCACTTGTTTACCAATGGATCCTCTGCAGTGAATGGGTGCCGTCAGAATGGGAGTCCAAACAGCTGATAAAAACAATCACAATAATTCACAAGTTATTTGCACCACTCCAGTTATGAATGGGTGAGTGAATGGGTGCCGTCAGAATGAGAGTCCAAACTGCTGATAAAAAACATCACAATAATCCACACCATTCCAGTTCATCAATTAACATCTTGTGAAGATGTTTTTAATTTTGAACCATTGCTTGCAGCTAAAATACAAGTCCTTGATTCTGAACCCTGCTTTCTCCAATGGAAAACATTGTCTTATCTGAATCAGGAGAGAAATATGCACAGATATGCCAAAACAGTCCGATACAGATCTAAACAAATATGTGGGTGGATTTTGATCAAAATAGACTTTGGTTCTTCATCAGATTTGGAGAAATGTAGCATTACATCTACGTTTACCAATGGATCCTCTGCAGTGAATGGGTGCCGTCAGAATGGGAGTCCAAACAGCTGATAAAAACAATCAACACCACTCCAGTCTAACAATTAACATCTTGAGAAGAGAAATACTGCATCTTTGTAAGACATCAAGACATTTTTAACTTCAATCTGTTGCTTGCAGTTCAAATATGAGGCCTTGATTCCGAACCCTGCTTTCTCAAGAAGAAAATGTTGTCTCATCTGAATCAAGAGGGAGATACACTCAGATCAAGCACCATTTAGAAGCCAAAACAGTCCAAAAACAGATATTAACATATATATTTGAGAGGATTTTGATCAAAATAGAGTCCAAACAGCTGATAAAAAAACATCACAATAATCCAAAAGTAATCCTCACCACTCCAAAGACATTGTTAATTTGAAACAGTTGCTTTTGGCTAAAACTTTCTCCAATGAAGTTTGAATGGACTTCTATTTTGGCCAGAAACGGTAGTCTAAAATGAAAATAAAAATGTTAATGATGGATTTATTTGTGACAAACATGCAGCTTTTTCCTTCACAAGACATTAATTGATGGAGTGGTGTGGACTACTTGAGGATTACTGTGATGTTTTTATCAGCTATTTGGATTCTGATGGCACCCATTCACATTCATTGGTGAGCAAGTGATGCGATGTAATTTCTCTGATGAAGAAACAAACTCATCTATATCTTAAATAGCCTGAGGGTAAGTTAAGAGGGTAAGCCTGAGTAAATTTTAAGCAAATTAAATTTTTTTTAGCAAGCAATTTTTTGAAAAAACAATAACTGCTTTAAAAGTGCATAAAGTGCGCCTCATTAAATACAGATGTGCATTCAAAACATCTGGATGGTCTTCAGCAGGGTGATGTGCGATTATTGGTCTCAATGACGCATGGCGCCAAACCTGAATTTCTCATCAAGCCATGAATCCATCAGCAACAATTTGTGTTTTAATGAAATGCTGGTTTTGATTTGTAAGAGGTCTGTAGAGCTTGAAATAATTTGTGAAGCGGGTGCGCACACACGCACACCTGCCCTTCCCTGGTCTCCTGGTCCTCGGCGGCAATCACAGCGACGGCAGTTGCCAAAGAGATAATTACATAGCGACTGAAGCGCAGCGGTTTGTTCTATGCTGGATGTGAGAGGGGGAAAAATGTTATTACAGCGCAACAAGCCTCTTTATTTCAGCAACCAACTGGAAAGAAGGTTTTTGGAGGAAAAAAAAGGTTTTGCGTTTTCAGGCCCTCACTTCTGAATAATGGATCTCCCTTCCCCCATAATTCTCAGCGCTCTGTGGGTAGGGCCGCAAGTATTGATTCACTGTGGGGAGGTGCACGATTTTTGTCCCCTTTCAAATGCTACAATTCGAAGTCATGATTCATATATACATAGATGGTAATTAAATAATCATTTTTATATTTTATTATTTTATTTTATTTTGGGGGGCTCCTGTCACTTCTAGACATTTGTTTACACCACAGCATTTTCTGAAGCACTGCATTCCAATATAGAATTCCATTTCTTCTCCCTTCGTCCAGAATCCTGTCAGACATTTTAAAATTCAGAAATTCCCATGTGTCCTTTCTCTCTCATCTCCCGGCCCCAGCTCCACTAATGATGAAACACATAAGTCAGTGCCCCTCGTCTCTCAGACAGCAGTGAAGATCTGAACTCTCTATGCGATCATGTGTGTGATATCAGAGCCAGAACTCACATGCAATTAACACCCGGCACCCAAACCCACCCTGACTCCCCCACACACTGTCCCGCTGGCAGAGTTCCCCATTCACCCACTGCACTTGTGGGTGCTTGTTATTTTTATGCAAATCACAACAATAATGATGTAAAGAGAAAGAAAGCATTGGTAATTTGAAGGGCGTTTCTCTGCATGGAGCTGCTAATTAAGAGAATTCACTAAACACCTACTTCATGCTAACAATAATAATGAGAACTATAGTTTACATTTTCATCTGGGTGGTTGCAAGGCAGTTGTTATAGTGCTCTGGGTGGTTGCTAAGAAGTTGCTAGGGTGTTCTGGAGGCATTGCTTCTGCAGGTTGTTGATAGGATGATTTGTAATAAGAATATACATCATTGGTTCTTGTAGAAACCTTCCGCGTAACATGAGAATGAACGTCACAGTTTATTACAGAAGCTCAAATGTGCTGTGCAACACAAGAATGAACATAATTGATTCTTATCGAAGCTCAAACTAGCTGCGTATCACAAGAATAAACCTTGTTGGTCCTTATGGAATCTCAAACATGCTGCGTATCACGAGAATAAACCTCATCGGATCTTACGAAAGTTCGAACATGCTGCGTTACACAATGAACCTCATTGGTTCTTACGGAACCTCAAATGTGCTGCATAACACCAGAATGAACCTTATTGCTTCTTACGAAAGCTCAAATGTGCTGCGTAACACCAGAATGAACCTCATTAATTCTTAGGGAAGCACAAATGTGCTGCGTAACACCAACCAGGGAAGCACAAACGTGCTGCATAACACCAGAATAAACCTCACTGGTTCTCAGGGAACCTCAAATGTGCTGCGTAACATGAAAATAAACCTCACTGATTCTTAGGGACTCTCAAACGTGCTGCGTAACAGCAGAGTAAACCTTATTGGTTCTTTCTGAAGCTCAAACGTGCTGTGTAACACCAGAATGAACCTCAATGGCTCTCGGGGAAGTTCAAACATGCTGCGTAACACCAGAATGAACCTCACTGGTTCTCAGGGAAGCGCAAATGTGCTGCGTAACACCAGAATGAACCTCACTGGTTCTCAGGGAAGCACAAACGTGCTGCGTAACACCAGAATGAACCTCACTGGTTCTTAGACAAGCTCAAATGTGCTGCGTAACACCAGAATGAACCTCACTGGTTCTTAGACAAGCTCAAATGTGCTGCGTAACACCAGAATGAACCTCACTGGTTCTTAGACAAGCTCAAATGTGCTGCGTAACACCAGAATGAACCTCACTGGTTCTCAGGGAAGCACAAACGTGCTGCGTAACACCAGAATGAACCTCACTGGTTCTTAGACAAGCTCAAATGTGCTGTGTAACACTAGAATGAACCTCACTGGTTCTTAGACGAGCTCAAATGTGCTGCGTAACATGAAAATAAACCTCATTGATTCTTACGGACGCTCAAACGTGCTGCGTAACACCAGAATGAACCTCACTGGTTCTCGGGGAAGTTTAAACGTGCTGCGTAACACCAGAATGAACCTCAGTGGCTTTCGGGAAGTTCAAACGTGCTGCGTAACACCAGAATGAACCTCACTGGCTCTCAGGGAAGCACAAACGTGCTGCGTAACACCAGAATGAACCTCACTGGTTCTTAGATAAGCTCAAATGTGCTGCATAACATGAGAATAAACCTCATTGGTTCTTAGGGATGCTCAAACGTGCTGCGTAACACCAGAATGAACCTCACTGGTTCTCGGGGAAGCGCAAACGTGCTGCGTAACACCAGAATGAACCTCAATGGATCTCGGGGAAGCGCAAACGTGCTGCGTAACACCAGAATGAACCTCACTGGTTCTCAGGGAAGCACAAACGTGCTGCGTAACACCAGAATGAACCTCACTGGTTCTTAGACAAGCTCAAATGTGCTGTGTAACACCAGAATGAACCTCACTGGTTCTTAGACAAGCTCAACTGTGCTGCGTAACATGAAAATAAACCTCATTGATTCTTACGGACGCTCAAACGTGCTGCGTAACACCAGAATGAACCTCAATGGCTCTCGGGGAAGTTTAAACGTGCTGCGTAACACCAGAATGAACCTCAATGGCTCTCTGGGAAGTTGAAACGTGCTGCGTAACACCAGAATGAACCTCAATGGCTTTCGGGGAAGTTCAAACGTGCTGCGTAACACCAGAATGAACCTCACTGGTTCTTAGATAAGCTCAAATGTGCTGCATAACATGAGAATAAACCTCATTGGTTCTTAGGGATGCTCAAACGTGCTGCGTAACACCAGAATGAACCTCACTGGTTCTCGGGGAAGCACAAACGTGCTGCGTAACACCAGAATGAACCTCACTGGTTCTTAGACAAGCTCAAATGTGCTGTGTAACACTAGAATGAACCTCACTGGTTCTTAGACGAGCTCAAATGTGCTGCGTAACATGAAAATAAACCTCATTGATTCTTACGGACGCTCAAACGTGCTGCGTAACACCAGAATGAACCTCACTGGTCCTCGGGGAAGTTTAAACGTGCTGCGTAACACCAGAATGAACCTCAGTGGCTTTCGGGAAGTTCAAACGTGCTGCGTAACACCAGAATGAACCTCACTGGCTCTCAGGGAAGCACAAATGTGCTGCATAACATGAGAATAAACCTCATTGGTTCTTAGGGATGCTCAAACGTGCTGCGTAACACCAGAATGAACCTCACTGGTTCTCGGGGAAGCACAAACGTGCTGCGTAACACCAGAATGAACCTCACTGGCTCTCAGGGAAGCACAAACGTGCTGCGTAACACCAGAATGAACCTCAATGGCTCTCGGGGAAGTTTAAACGTGCTGCGTAACACCAGAATGAACCTCAATGGCTTTCGGGAAGTTCAAACGTGCTGCGTCACACCAGAATGAACCTCACTGGTTCTCGGGGAAGCGCAAACGTGCTACGTAACACCAGAATGAACCTCAATGGCTCTCGGGGAAGTTCAAACGTGCTGCGTAACACCAGAATGAACCTCACTGGCTCTCAGGGAAGCACAAACGTGCTGCGTAACACCAGAATGAACCTCACTGATTCTCAGGGAAGCTCAAACGTGCTGCGTAACACCAGAATGAACCTCACTGGTTCTTAGATAAGCTCAAATGTGCTGCATAACATGAGAATAAACCTCATTGGTTCTTAGGGATGCTCAAACGTGCTGCGTAACACCAGAATGAACCTCACTGGTTCTCGGGGAAGCGCAAACGTGCTGCGTAACACCAGAATGAACCTCAATGGCTCTCGGGGAAGTTTAAACGTGCTGCGTAACACCAGAATGAACCTCAATGGCTTTCGGGGAAGTTCAAACGTGCTGCGTCACACCAGAATGAACCTCACTGGTTCTCAGGGAAGCACAAACGTGCTGTGTAACACCAGAATGAACCTCACTGGTTCTTAGACAAGCTCAAATGTGCTGTGTAACACCAGAATGAACCTCACTGGTTCTTAGACAAGCTCAACTGTGCTGCGTAACATGAAAATAAACCTCATTGATTCTTACGGACGCTCAAACGTGCTGCGTAACACCAGAATGAACCTCACTGGTTCTCGGGGAAGTTTAAACGTGCTGCGTAACACCAGAATGAACTTCAGTGGCTTTCGGGAAGTTCAAACGTGCTGCGTAACACCAGAATGAACCTCACTGGCTCTCAGGGAAGCACAAACGTGCTGCGTAACACCAGAATGAACCTCACTGGTTCTCGGGGAAGCGCAAACGTGCTGCGTAACACCAGAATGAACCTCAATGGCTCTCGGGGAAGCGCAAACGTGCTGCGTAACACCAGAATGAACCTCAATGGCTCTCGGGGAAGTTTAAACGTGCTGCGTAACACCAGAATGAACCTCAATGGCTCTCGGGGAAGCGCAAACGTGCTGCGTAACACCAGAATGAACCTCAATGGCTCTCGGGGAAGTTTAAACGTGCTGCGTCACACCAGAATGAACCTCACTGGTTCTCGGGGAAGCGCAAACGTGCTGCGTAACACCAGAATGAACCTCAATGGCTCTCGGGGAAGCGCAAACGTGCTGCGTAACACCAGAATGAACCTCAATGGCTCTCGGGGAAGTTCAAACGTGCTGCGTAACACCAGAATGAACCTCACTGGCTCTCAGGGAAGCACAAACGTGCTGCGTAACACCAGAATGAACCTCACTGGTTCTCAGGGAAGCTCAAACGTGCTGCGTAACACCAGAATGAACCTCACTGGTTCTTAGATAAGCTCAAATGTGCTGCATAACATGAGAATAAACCTCATTGGTTCTTAGGGATGCTCAAACGTGCTGCGTAACACCAGAATGAACCTCACTGGTTCTTAGATAAGCTCAAATGTGCTGCATAACATGAGAATAAACCTCATTGGTTCTTAGGGATGCTCAAACGTGCTGCGTAACACCAGAATGAACCTCACTGGTTCTCAGGGAAGCACAAACGTGCTGCGTAACACCAGAATGAACCTCACTGGTTCTTAGACAAGCTCAAATGTGCTGTGTAACACCAGAATGAACCTCACTGGTTCTTAGACGAGCTCAAATGTGCTGCGTAACATGAAAATGAACCTCACTGGTTCTCAGGGAAGCACAAACGTGCTGCGTAACACCAGAATGAACCTCACTGGCTCTCAGGGAAGCACAAACGTGCTGCGTAACACCAGAATGAACCTCACTGGTTCTTAGGGAAGCTCAAACGTGCTGCGTAACACCAGAATGAACCTCACTGGTTCTTAGATAAGCTCAAATGTGCTGCATAACATGATAATAAACCTCACTGGTTCTTAGGGATGCTCAAACGTGCTGCGTAACACCAGAATGAACCTCACTGGTTCTCAGGGAAGCTCAAACGTGCTGCGTAACACCAGAATGAACCTCACTGGTTCTTAGATAAGCTCAAATGTGCTGCATAACATGAGAATAAACCTCATTGGTTCTTAGGGATGCTCAAACGTGCTGCGTAACACCAGAATGAACCTCACTGGTTCTTAGACGAGCTCAAATGTGCTGCGTAACACCAGAATGAACCTCACTGGTTCTTAGACGAGCTCAAATGTGCTGCGTAACATGAAAATAAACCTCATTGATTCTTACGGACGCTCATATGTGCTGCGTAACACCAGAATGAACCTCAATGGCTCTCTGGGAAGTTCAAACATGCTGCGTAACACCAGAATGAACCTCACTGGTTCTCAGGGAAGCGCAAATGTGCTGCGTAACACCAGAATGAACCTCACTGGTTCTCAGGGAAGCGCAAACGTGCTGCGTAACACCAGAATGAACCTCACTGGTTCTTAGACAAGCTCAAATGTGCTGTGTAACACCAGAATGAACCTCACTGGTTCTTAGACAAGCTCAAATGTGCTGTGTAACACCAGAATGAACCTCACTGGTTCTTAGACGAGCTCAAATGTGCTGCGTAACATGAAAATAAACCTCATTGATTCTTACGGACGCTCATATGTGCTGCGTAACACCAGAATGAACCTCAATGGCTCTCGGGGAAGTTTAAACGTGCTGCGTAACACCAGAATGAACCTCAATGGCTTTCGGGAAGTTCAAACGTGCTGCGTCACACCAGAATGAACCTCACTGGTTCTCGGGGAAGCGCAAACGTGCTGCGTAACACCAGAATGAACCTCAATGGCTCTCGGGGAAGCGCAAACGTGCTGCGTAACACCAGAATGAACCTCAATGGCTCTCGGGGAAGTTCAAACGTGCTGCGTAACACCAGAATGAACCTCACTGGCTCTCAGGGAAGCACAAACGTGCTGCGTAACACCAGAATGAACCTCACTGGTTCTCAGGGAAGCTCAAACGTGCTGCGTAACACCAGAATGAACCTCACTGGTTCTTAGATAAGCTCAAATGTGCTGCATAACATGAGAATAAACCTCATTGGTTCTTAGGGATGCTCAAACGTGCTGCGTAACACCAGAATGAACCTCACTGGTTCTTAGATAAGCTCAAATGTGCTGCATAACATGAGAATAAACCTCATTGGTTCTTAGGGATGCTCAAACGTGCTGCGTAACACCAGAATGAACCTCACTGGTTCTCAGGGAAGCACAAACGTGCTGCGTAACACCAGAATGAACCTCACTGGTTCTTAGACAAGCTCAAATGTGCTGTGTAACACCAGAATGAACCTCACTGGTTCTTAGACGAGCTCAAATGTGCTGCGTAACATGAAAATGAACCTCACTGGTTCTCAGGGAAGCACAAACGTGCTGCGTAACACCAGAATGAACCTCACTGGCTCTCAGGGAAGCACAAACGTGCTGCGTAACACCAGAATGAACCTCACTGGTTCTTAGGGAAGCTCAAACGTGCTGCGTAACACCAGAATGAACCTCACTGGTTCTTAGATAAGCTCAAATGTGCTGCATAACATGAGAATAAACCTCACTGGTTCTTAGGGATGCTCAAACGTGCTGCGTAACACCAGAATGAACCTCACTGGTTCTCAGGGAAGCTCAAACGTGCTGCGTAACACCAGAATGAACCTCACTGGTTCTTAGATAAGCTCAAATGTGCTGCATAACATGAGAATAAACCTCATTGGTTCTTAGGGATGCTCAAACGTGCTGCGTAACACCAGAATGAACCTCACTGGTTCTTAGACGAGCTCAAATGTGCTGCGTAACACCAGAATGAACCTCACTGGTTCTTAGACGAGCTCAAATGTGCTGCGTAACATGAAAATAAACCTCATTGATTCTTACGGACGCTCATATGTGCTGCGTAACACCAGAATGAACCTCAATGGCTCTCGGGGAAGTTCAAACATGCTGCGTAACACCAGAATGAACCTCACTGGTTCTCAGGGAAGCGCAAATGTGCTGCGTAACACCAGAATGAACCTCACTGGTTCTCAGGGAAGCACAAACGTGCTGCGTAACACCAGAATGAACCTCACTGGTTCTTAGACAAGCTCAAATGTGCTGTGTAACACCAGAATGAACCTCACTGGTTCTTAGACGAGCTCAAATGTGCTGCGTAACATGAAAATAAACCTCATTGATTCTTACGGACGCTCATATGTGCTGCGTAACACCAGAATGAACCTCAATGGCTCTTGGGGAAGTTCAAACGTGCTGCGTAACACCAGAATGAACCTCAATGGCTCTCGGGGAAGTTTAAACGTGCTGCGTAACACCAGAATGAACCTCAATGGCTTTCGGGGAAGTTCAAACGTGCTGCGTAACACCAGAATGAACCTCACCGGCTCTCGGGGAAGCGCAAACGTGCTGCGTAACACCAGAATGAACCTCACCGGCTCTCGGGGAAGTGCAAACGTGCTGCGTAACACCAGAATGAACCTCACCGGCTCTCGGGGAAGCGCAAACGTGCTGCGTAACACCAGAATGAACCTCACCGGCTCTCGAAGAAGCACAAACGTGCTGCGTAACACCAAAATGAATCTCACTGGTTGTCAGGGAAGTACAAATGTGCTGCGTAACACCAGAAAGAACCTCACTGGCTCTCGGGAAAGTTCAAACGTGCTGCGTAACACCAGAAAGAACCTCACTGGCTCTCGGGAAAGTTCAAACGTGCTGCGTCACACCAGAATGAACCTCACTGGTTCTTAGATAAGCTCAAATGTGCTGCATAACATGAGAATAAACCTCATTGGTTCTTAGGGATGCTCTAACGTGCTGCGTAACACCAGAATGAACCTCACTGGTTCTCAGGGAAGCGCAAACGTGCTGCGTAACACCAGAATGAACCTCACTGGTTCTCGGGGAAGCGCAAACGTGCTGCGTAACACCAGAATGAACCTCACTGGCTCTCGGGGAAGCACAAACGTGCTGCGTAACACCAGAATGAACCTCACTGGTTCTCAGGGAAGCACAAACGTGCTGCATAACACCAGAATGAACCTCACTGGTTCTCGGGGAAGCACAAACGTGCTGCGTAACACCAGAATGAACCTCACTGGTTCTCGGGGAAGCACAAACGTGCTGCGTAACACCAGAATGAACCTCACTGGTTCTCAGGGAAGCACAAACGTGCTGCGTAACACCAGAATGAACCTCACTGGCTCTCAGGGAAGCACAAACGTGCTGCGTAACACCAGAATGAACCTGACTGGTTCTCAGGGAAGCTCAAACGTGCTGCGTAACACCAGAATGAACCTCACTGGTTCTTAGATAAGCTCAAATGTGCTGCATAACATGAGAATAAACCTCATTGTTTCTTAGGGATGCTCAAACGTGCTGCGTAACACCAGAATGAACCTCACTGGTTCTCAGGGAAGCACAAACGTGCTGCGTAACACCAGAATGAACCTCACTGGTTCTTAGACAAGCTCAAATGTGCTGTGTAACACCAGAATGAACCTCACTGGTTCCTAGACAAGCTCAAATGTGCTGCGTAACATGAAAATAAACCTCATTGATTCTTACGGACGCTCAAACGTGCTGCGTAACACCAGAATGAACCTCAATGGCTCTCGGGGAAGTTTAAACGTGCTGCGTAACACCAGAATGAACCTCACTGGCTCTCGGGAAAGTTCAAACGTGCTGCGTAACACCAGAAAGAACCTCACTGGCTCTCGGGAAAGTTCAAACGTGCTGCGTCACACCAGAATGAACCTCACTGGTTCTCAGGGAAGCACAAACGTGCTGCGTAACACCAGAATGAACCTCACTGGTTCTTAGATAAGCTCAAATGTGCTGCATAACATGATAATAAACCTCATTGGTTCTTAGGGATGCTCTAACGTGCTGCGTAACACCAGAATGAACCTCACTGGTTCTCGGGGAAGCGCAAACGTGCTGCGTAACACCAGAATGAACCTCACTGGCTCTCGGGGAAGCACAAACGTGCTGCGTAACACCAGAATGAACCTCACTGGTTCTCAGGGAAGCACAAACGTGCTGCGTAACACCAGAATGAACCTCACTGGCTCTCAGGGAAGCACAAACGTGCTGCGTAACACCAGAATGAACCTCACTGGTTCTCAGGGAAGCTCAAACGTGCTGCGTAACACCAGAATGAACCTCACTGGTTCTTAGATAAGCTCAAATGTGCTGCATAACATGAGAATAAACCTCATTGTTTCTTAGGGATGCTCAAACGTGCTGCGTAACACCAGAATGAACCTCACTGGTTCTCAGGGAAGCACAAACGTGCTGCGTAACACCAGAATGAACCTCACTGGTTCTCAGGGAAGCACAAACGTGCTGCGTAACACCAGAATGAACCTCACTGGTTCCTAGACAAGCTCAAATGTGCTGCGTAACATGAAAATAAACCTCATTGATTCTTACGGAAGCTCAAACGTGCTGCGTAACACCAGAATGAACCTCAATGGCTCTCGGGGAAGTTTAAACGTGCTGCGTAACACCAGAATGAACCTCAATGGCTCTCTGGGAAGTTTAAACGTGCTGCGTAACACCAGAATGAACCTCAATGGCTTTCGGGGAAGTTCATATGTGCTGCGTCACACCAGAATGAACCTCACTGGTTCTCAGGGAAGCACAAACGTGCTGCGTAACACCAGAATGAACCTCACTGGTTCTTAGATAAGCTCAAATGTGCTGCATAACATGAGAATAAACCTCATTGGTTCTTAGGGATGCTCAAACGTGCTGCGTAACACCAGAATGAACCTCACTGGTTCTCGGGAAGCGCAAACGTGCTGCGTAACACCAGAATGAACCTCACTGGCTCTCAGGGAAGCGCAAACGTGCTGCGTAACAACAGAATGAACCTCACTGGCTCTCGGGGAAGCGCAAACGTGCTGCGTAACACCAGAATGAACCTCACTGGCTCTCTGGGAAGCGCAAACGTGCTGCGTAACACCAGAATGAACCTCACCGGCTCTCAGGGAAGCGCAAACATGCTGCGTAACACCAGAATGAATCTCACTGGTTGTCAGGGAAGTACAAATGTGCTGTGTAACACCAGAAAGAACCTCACTGGCTCTCGGGAAAGTTCAAACGTGCTGCGTAACACCAGAATGAACCTCATTGGCTCTCGGGGAAGTTCAAATGTGCTGCGTAACACCAGAATGAACCTTACTGGTTCTCAGGGAAGCTCAAACGTGCTGCGTAACATGAAAATGAACCTCATTTAATTGATGTATTGCTCTTATCTGTACGATAAACACTGACGGAGTAATTTAAGTTTATATATAACGTGCCAGCGCGTTTGTCGACCCCAGAGGGTTAAACATGCTGTGTAACACAAGAATGAACCACATTGGTTCTTATAGAACCTCGAATGCATTTATTGGTGAGAAAAAAACCTTTAATTTCAAACAAATCTCTAAACTCAAAAGTATAAGCATGAGTAATAAGGGAAGCAGCACATAACAATCCTTCTTCAAAACCATTTCCATCAAGAACATCATAAAATTTGTCCAGTTTTAAGCACAATGCATTGCAAATATATATTTTATGCCTTAGTAGAGAAATTCTGTATCACTGCATATAAAGTAAAGCACAGAATAATTAGATTGCACAAAAACACAGTCATGTGACAAATGGTACTTGGGAATTTAAACCATAAAGCCGTAACCACTTCCAGCTGGTTAGAAATCATCACTCAGAGGAGAGGGATGAGAGGAGGGAGGGAATGACAGACAGATGGAGATGGATACTGTGGCTATGAGTGCTCCAGAGAGAGCTAGTAAACCATTCCCTGTCCCCTTCAGCCAATAAAAATGGCTGCATTAAGATAATAACGCTGTATGGCAATTATTAAAGGGCAATAAAACCGCTTTAGAGCCTCTCTAGGCTATGAACTGCGTGTGTGTGCACGAGCGTGTGAGTGTGCTGGGCTTCAGCTATGAGGACGAGATGGATTTTCTAACATACTAAGATATTTTGTAATCCAATAACTGCTTTAGGAAATCTTGTTATCCTGAGGACTGGAGCTTTTATAAACCAGCTAGAGATCCTACTCCAAATCCATTAGGCATGACTAAGAGTGAAATATGCTTGAATATTGCATATGGGTCAGTAAAAAGGACTTTAGTGTCATAATGAGCTTATACAACGGTATGTTAATTCTTGCTATTCTGGTCTTGTCATAAGCGCAACAAGTAGCAAATCCTTTATTTCTTGACTTTTCTGCAGTACGTGAAAGAAATATATAAAATACGCATAGACTTTCTGGAAAAAAAAAATCAAATAGCTTCACTGATTGGTGGAGGCTGTTAATCATCACTCACCTCTGAGCCAATGAGACGAATCACTAGGCTGACAGTGGGCGGAGACTCCGAGGCAGTCAGGAATGAGCAGCCCTGAGCAACAAAGCGTGTTAGACTGCATCAATACACCGTATTGACAGCAATGATGAGTAATTATCAAGTGTGAATACAAACAATGTGAGCTGCTCATGAATTTGTAAAAAACTCTTTCAATAACAACAGTGGAGGCATAGATGCACATTTAAACATTACAAACCATAAACATAATATTTAATTTCACTCTATAAATACGCTCAAATCGATGTTTTCTTCCTGTTAGTAACCTGTTGTGGCATCTCTCCTCTTTGAGACATCAGTGTCCTAGAGAGTGACTGATCTAGTTCTGGACAGGCCAGCATCCATATTCAGCACTAAAGGTCATGAGAAAAGAGACATTTTCAACTAAACACTCAACATCTAACACGAAACTAGAGTAACAGAAAAAAAGAGTAAAAAAGTTAAAAAATTAGATGACTGGAGTGTTAATTACACTAAATGTACATCATTATAAACATTTATCAGAAGCAGGTTTTGACCTTTTGTGACTAGAAAAAAAAAGTACTATAGACATGTGATTGTATTGTTCTGTATCAGTTGTTGTGGGGTAAAATGACAAAATAAGTGCTGCGCTGCCAGTAATGACAGTGGCACAGTTTCAACCCAGGAAAAGGAAAGTGTGATTCCACACAGGATGTTCCTCAGGAAACCCTGCTTGAGACACCTGACCACAGAACCGATGAAATGCAGAATTATTCAAACATACATAATAAGGCGATTTTAGAAGTCCTGCTTTATATAGATTTTATATAGATTTTAATTTACTGTTAACTTGATAAATATCTAATGAAATGTATGAAAATATACAAAAGTAAAAGCAAATAATAATATGTAACATGAAATAATGATAATAAAATGTATTATTATTATTATTATTATTATTAAAGAATTCCCATTTTTAATTAAAAGGTACAATGCACTATGTAGACAAAATTAAACAAAACAAAAAGAAAATATACAATTAAATAAAAACAAAACAAAAAACAAAATATACAAAACAAAAGATATGTAACAAAATAAAACACTAAAGGAAAAAACAATACAATACAAAAAAAGCAATAAACCAAAACAAAAACTATATGTGAAAATCTAATTAAAGTATAATCAATAAAACAAAACCAAAATGGACAATAAAACAAAAAACAAACAAAAACAAAATATACCATAAGATGGGAAAGAATACATTTAATTTAAAGATATATATATATAAACCTTGTATGAAATATATATGCAAAAACATGCGCATTCAAATTCATATATACACATTTAGTGCATTTTTTTCCACATATATTCAAGTAGTCTAAGATATGGAAGCCCGTTTCTACCACTGAATAAAAATGAATTGCAATAAAAATTGCAACTTGTTATCTCACAATTTGTGAGACTCTTTTTCTTGCAAATGCGAGTTTACATCTCACAATAAATTTTTTCTTAGAATTGCGTGATATAAACTCACAGTTGCAAGGTATAAAGTCAGAATTGCTTGATATAATCTCAATTGCAAAAAAAGTCACCTTTTCTCAGAATTGAGAGTTAATATCTCGCAATTGTGACTTTTTTTCTTAGAACTGTGATTTAATATCTGTCAGTTTTGACTTTATAAAACTGAATTGTGAGTTATAAAGTCAGAATTGTGAGATATAAACTCACAGTTGTAAGAAAATAGCCAGTCTTTTTTTCCCCCTCAAAACTGGACTTCATAACTCGCAATTGCAAATTTATATAGCGATAGCAATATGGCCAAGTTCTAATCCCTGATGAACACCTCTGGTGTGACTTTAAATGCAGACCTTGAGCCAAAAACTCTTCATCAAACACCAATGACTTGTACATACACTGTATGAACAAAAGTATTGGGACACCCCCTTCTTTATAACAGAAAAAGGTACAGGTATGTACTCATATGCACAACTCATTGGAGTTGTTGGCTGAAGGTCTGCGTTTAAAGTCACACCAGAGGTGTTCAGCTGGGATTAGGACTTGGCTTTATGCAGACCAGTCAAGTTCTTCCACACTGACTGAATCAAACATTTCTTTATGAACCTTGCCTTATACACAGAGGCATTGTCATGTTAGATTAAAAAAGGGTCTCTGTCTAAACTTCTACTATAAATTTAGAAAGACAATAAAATATCATTATATGCTTAAACATTAAGATTAGTACTCATGGAAATTACTAAAGTAGTCAAACTGTTCATTAGAAGGGGGTGTCCCAATACTTTTGGCAATATAGTGTATATAATATAATATACATACAAAATATAATACAAAACTACAATACAATAAACAAAAAACAAAACAAAAAGTCAGTAAAGCAAAACAAAAATAAGATCTAAAACAAAATATAATCCAGAAAAAAACAGATATATATACAATGAAAATAAAACAAAACCAAAATATAAAATAAAACAAGCGGCCTGTCTGTATCCACAACTAAATTAAACACTCCGTGTGTATGAAGACTGTGGTCATCAACAGTTGGTGTGGCTGTTGTTGCCCGCTGAGGGCGGTGTTGTTGATCAGGGCTGAGGTGTGAGTGTGTGCGGCACCTGCCCGCTGCTCCACGGGTGGCATTGGCACTGTTAGCAGATGGCCGAACCCTGAGGACACTCAGAAAACCTGGCAGAAGGCCCTGAAGATGAACCAAAGCTGGTTATGAGAGCAGACGAGGAATAGCTGGGTCAAAGGGTATGAGACATAACAACAGACAAAAAAACAAATGAAAACCAAAATGAGAAAAAAAAAAAAAAAAACTATAGTCTTACATTGATGCCAAATCAGGTACTGTATGAACTCATCAACTAATCAGTTGACTTAATTATTAATTAATAGTTATGAAAAAAATAACATGATTAAAATATTTGAATGCAGTTAATGCACTGCCCTGCCCCCAGATCTGCACATAATCTTACATTGACAAATATGATGCAAGGCAACTCTATAAATACAGTTATGCCCTAGAATTCAAGATATTGGTGTACAAAATGCCCCTGAATGAGTTTTTGTCTCATATTTATATCATACGATAAGCCATATCACAAGAGCAGGAACAGCAGTAGCCTACCTATTACATGACTGATGATTGTGACCCAAAATTCCTTGAATATCACAAGTTTAAATATGATTTTATACAACATTTCCGTAAATAAGTTGATACTGTGTTCGGTATTGAACACAATATTTATTTTTTTGCTCAATTTTGTAGAGAACATTCTACCTTTAAAGCCATAGCAGGATTTCTGCGCGTCTCCGAACAACAGATCCGAAATGAATCGCGCGCTTTGAACGATTCATGTGAATCAATGCCTGCGTCTTAATGTGTATACCATTCAGCCTAAATTCTAATTCATATTAGCAATTTTCAATATTTAGGGTAGTTAGGGTGGATAGTTTGCGCATTGGGACGTAGGGAATGATTCAAAGGCTAATTCATAAACAGTGTCATTTTCTTTATTGCTGAATGAATCAGCCGTTTGAACAAATCGAATAAATGATTCATAAAGACAATTACCGCCACCTGTTGGCAGATTTAGTTTATTATTAAGAGCATCATTATTAATTAAATAATAGGCTAATAATAACAACAATAATTATAAAAACATTAAAGGGATAGTTCACCATCATCATCATTTACTCATCCTCATGTAATTTCAAAGTTTAAAATTTAAATCTTTCTTTTGTGGATCATAAAGTAAGGTATTTTGAAGGCTGTTGTAACAAAGCTGTTTTGGTTACCAATGACTTTCATTTGTATGTGCAAAAATACTGAGATGTTTCTTAAATTATCTTCTTTTATGTTCCATAGTTTATGTTAGGCCATTGTAGCCTAAATGTTCATGACATAAAAATACTAACAAATTATTGTTGGTTGTCTATTTAGTAAATAGTATACTATAGTAATACTATTTTTTAGTATTAAACAGGAACAAATCAAGCTACTCTAAAAGACATCAAACATTCAACACCGTTCTGCCAAAACACATCTGAATTCTAGCAAGTGTTGCATGCTAGTTTTTCCGAGAGCAGCTGAAATTGTCTTGCAGACAGCAGGAGGGAGCGTATGGCGGTCACAGATGAGTGCCACTCCCCTGAGATGCTCAGCCCTAAAATGTCATTGGCACTTTGGTCCCTCGGTGCACACAAAGGTCAATAGTGACAGAGACTCCTCACTCCTCATCGATTCAGTCTAAAGTGCCATTACATGCGCCAATTACACAGTCAGCTGACGTTCTAATTATGGAAATACATGCAGATTCAAATCATTTGGCTTTA
Source organism: Cirrhinus molitorella (assembly GCA_033026305.1). Classification (NCBI taxonomy): domain Eukaryota; kingdom Metazoa; phylum Chordata; class Actinopteri; order Cypriniformes; family Cyprinidae; genus Cirrhinus; species Cirrhinus molitorella. The sequence goes on along the minus strand of CM065141.1, from coordinate 19,496,625 downwards.
ATGCTGTGCAAATACGACTTCTCTAAATCAGCAACCAATACAACTCTGCCTCTACCTACCTAGATAGTATTTTAAAGTGTCAAACACGCTCCCTTGATACAAAAATAACATAGAAAATATAAAATAGGGTGGGATCTTGTGCTTTTATCACCTACCTTACATTTATACTAAAATAGTATGTGTGATAGTATGTAAAAACAATGATACTAAAATAACACTGTGTTAGTATTAAAGATTGACCGATATTTGGTATTACCAATATCTTTTCCAATATTTAAGAAGTTTTCTATTTTGAAACATCAGATTCACCAATCACCTACCCTATTTGTACACTATAATAGTATGTGTAATAGTTTGCCAATAGTTTCCCTTACAAAAAATTAACCATGGTTTTACTACTACAAAAAAAAAAAAAACATGGTTACTATAGTTAAAGAAAGGTAACGGCAATTTAACCATTGTTTTGCTACACTAACGATAGTTTAACCATGGTATTTGTAGTAAAACTCTTATACAATAGTAATCAATATGCCAAAAAAACATAGTTACTGCACTTTTACTATAATAAAACCATGGCTTTCGTAAGGGTTGTAAATACAACGATACTAAAATAACGCTGTCTGTTAGTATTAGAGATTAGCTGATAATTGATATTACTAATATTTTTTATTTTGTAATATCGGATCCAACACCAAATTTACTAGACTGACACATTTGCAGTCGTGTTGATATTTGTATTAAAAAACTGTACTTTGTGTGATGATATAAAAGACATATAAAAGCCATATGGGGGCATATTTGCCCCTTACCTTGAATTTTGTGGGAATCCTAAATGTATTTTAATAGACTAAATCACAAATTGAAATCGTGAACTCTAAATTGAACTCCAAAGCTTTCTAAGAGGGTTTTCACGAAGCTTCTTCATTCGGCCATATTGGCGGCCTTAAGCGTAAACAATGCCACTGAACCGAATGAAACTTGCATATTTTGCTGATTTTTGCTGCTGAAAATGGTCAATTATTGTCATGTTCTGGGCTGTACTAATTTGTCAGACCAGGAAAAACATTTGGAGTACTATAGACTGCCAAAACATAACAAATCAAGGAGGAACAAAAGCCGTTTGTGGTTGGCCAAACTAAAATAGGATTTCCATGGCAAGAATCTTCACAACTTTTATGTTTGTTCTTATCATTTTAGTCAGGTAGGTGAAATATTAGGCAAATATCTTAATTAATACTGCTCGTATGTACCTTTACCACCTATTTTGTCTAAATATTGCACCTTTTCTATTAAATATTGCAAGTCTTTCATATGATTTAGCAGCTTCCACATGTTTTTTCCATGGTTTAGAAAGCATAAATTAGCAGAACAACATATTCAGTAGCATATTAACTGTACATTAAAGATACATATGAGCAGTATTAATTAAGATATTAGCCTAATATTTCACCTACCTGACCGGAAATGATAAGAACAAACACAAATGTTGTCAAGATTCTTGCCCTGGAAGTCCTGGTTTAGTCTGGCCAACCACAAACACCTTTTGTTCCTCAGACAGTTCTTGCACTCTTCTTCTTGATTTGTTATGACTTTTGGCAGTCTATAGCACTCCAAATATTTTTCCCAGTCCGACCGATTAGTACAGCCCAAAAAAATGACAATAATTGATCATTTTCAGCAGCAAAATATGCAGGTTTCATTCAGTTCAGTGGCACTGTTTACATTCAAGGCCGCCAATATGGCTGAGTGAAGACACGTCGTGAAACTCTTGCAAAGCTTATTTAGAGTTCACACTTTAGATTATTTAGAGTCTATTAAAATATATTCAGAATTCCCACAAAAAATATGCCCTCATATGACTTTTATATGTCTTTTATATCATCTGATAGTTAACATCACACAGAGTAGTTTTTTCTACAAATATGTATTAAAGAACATTAAATATTTAAGTCAGCTTTCCAAGGCAGTCCTAAACCTGCCAAAATACCAGCACAATAACACGCTTAGCAAAATATTGTCTTATCGTTATCAACAAAATTCCAGAAAATATTGAGATATAATTTTTTGTTTTTATTGCAAACCCCTACTTGATGTTCTATCTCATATCTCATCTTAGTGAGCATATCTCTTTATGTAATGTGGTGCGCTATATGACTATCTATAGAGCGCCGCACATGGAGAAATGCCACCACACTGACTGGGCACAGATGGCACCAGAGCAGAATGACTGAGCTTTCTGCTCACATGCACATGGATACACACACATGCATGTACAAACACAGAAGTCCTAGGATGCATGTTTATATGGTTACCCAAGAAGATAAAAAAAAGCCAGAAAAAAAAGAGAAATAGGCAAAGACTATACATTTAGAAATGCATGGAAGAGAAAAATGTGTATTGGCAGGAAAGAGCATGGATGGGTGGATGTAAAGGTGTGATCGATATGGTCAGAGCAGCCCTGGGTCTCGGTGGGATACGCTTTAGCTACGAATGACTGGAGGAGATGACACATCTCCATTTAGAGCAGTCGGAGAGCTCTGTGTGTGTGATGGCAAAGGGAGAGCGTGTGAAAAAGTGCGTTGGCAAAGACTCATGGGACATGACAGCAGAAGCCTCTCCTCAGCCAAGAAAAGCAGGAAAATGACACAGTTATACACATGGGCAAACACTCCGCTGTCATCTAAAAGATGCCAAACCCTGCTTCACTGGAGCCTCTGTGGCTTTACCTGACGTTTGCCTGTCCATCTGGCTGTTTGTGTGCGACTTTACTTCAAGGAGAACTGAAATAAGCTTTAATTAGTCCATTTTGTAATACAGTTCTAAGTAGATAATTATCTTCATGTTATCGGTGATATTAAAATGTTATACTATTGTGTCAAAACAAAGCACAGCATGACAGCGCACACAAAAAAAAACACAACACAGAAAGCACAAAAATGTAATGAAATGGCACAAACCAAAAAAACAGCAACGCAGCACAACACAAACAAAGCAAAGCACAACACAAAGAAACAAATAAAACAAAAAACTAAATGCAGCTCAGCTTAAGGGCACAAAGAAACAACAAAAAACAAAATGAGAAACAGCACAAAAAACTAAACAGAACAGCACAAGAAAATGAAAAAGCCAAAAAAAAAAAAAAAACCTAACAAACAGCACAGTAAAACACAAAAATCCATCAAAATGAAACAGCACAAAACAAAATGAAACAAAACACAGCAACTGACAAACGAAATCGCACAAAAAACTAAAAAGAAAAAAACCTCACAAAAAATAAAGCACAGCAAGATACATCAAAAAATGTACAAAACAAAAAGAAACCAAAAAAAAACCAAACAAAAAGCAAGGTAAGAAAAAAATACAACACAAAACAAAAATAAAAAATAAAACACAGCAAGGTACAACACAAAAAAACAGCACAAAGAAAAAAACAACAACAACAAAAATAAAAGCACAGCACAAGAAAATGAAACAGCAAACCAAAAAAAAAATAAATAAATAAAATGAAACAAAAAACAAACAGCACTAGACAAAATGAAACAAACAAACAAAAAAACAGCAAGGTACAACACAAAAAACAGCACAAAACAAACTGAAACAAAAAAACAACAACAGCACTAGACAAAATGAAACAAACAAACAAAAAAACACAGCAAGGTACAAAAACAAATACAGCACAAAATAAAAAAACAGCACAGTACAACACAAAAAAACAGCACTAAACAAAATGAAACAAACAAACAAAAAAAAAAAACACAGCAAGGTACAACACAAAAAAAACTGCACAAAACAAACTGGAAAAAAAAACAACACACAGCAAGGTACCAAAACAAATACAGCACAAAACAAAAAGAAAAAAGAAGAAAAAACAGCACAGTACAACACAAAAAAACAGCACAAAACAAACTGAAACAAAAAAACAACACACAGCAAGGTACCAAAACAAATACAGCACAAAAAAACAAAACAAAAAACAGCCCAGTACAACACAAAAAACAGCACCAAACAAAATGAAACAACAAACAAACAACAAACAAAAAAACAGCAAGGTACAACACAAAAAAAACTGCACAAAACAAACTGAAAAAAAAAACAACACACAGCAAGGTACAAAAACAAATACAGCACAAAATAAAAAAACAGCACAGTACAACACAAAAAAACAGCACTAAACAAAATGAAACAAACAAACAAAAAAAAAAAAAACACAGCAAGGTACAACATACAAAAAACAGCACAAAACAAACTGAAACAAAAAACAACACACAGCAAGGTACCAAAACAAATACAGCACAAAACAAAAAGAAAAAAGAAGAAAAAACAGCACAGTACAACACAAAAAACAGCACCAAACAAAATGAAACAACAAACAAACACCAAACAAAAAAAAAAAAACTGCAAGGTACAACACAAAAAAAACCCAGCACAAAACAAACTGAAACGAAAAAAAAAACAACACACAGCAAGGTACAAAAACAAATACAGCACAAAATAAAAAAACAGCACAGTACAACACAAAAAAACTGCACTAAACAAAATGAAACAAACAAACAAAAAAACAACACACAGCAAGGTACCAAAACAAATACAGCACAAAACAAAAATAAAAAAAATAAAAAACAGCACAGTGCAACACAAAAAAACAGCTTTTTTGTTTCACAAAACAAAATGAAATGAAAATAAAACACAGCAAGGTATAAAAAAACAAGAAAACAAGAAAAAAAAAACCCTAAAACCCCTACTTTTTTATTTTTCTTGTCGCAAGCATCTACAAAATTGTCTGACCAAGGTCAATAATCGGTGCAATCCTATATTAAAGATTTTTTAATTTATCAACATATTGGATTTATTTTGGGTAATATTAGATATGTAATTGTGTAGCTCATTTCCTCTGTTTTTACATTGTCATTATTTTGAGGTTTGTTATTTATGCTAATTTTTTAAATGCTTTTAAATATCTTTCATGGAAAAGAAGCTTTTTTACAGTGTAAGTGTAAAAACATTAGCAACAATCTTGTATGGTCGAGATTTGACATGTAGAGAGGAGGTATCTTAGTCAAACAGTTTTAGGCAGTCAAGATGTGATAGATTTGAGCCACTTTATTTTGGTGAAAACATGGTGAGATATAGGTGAATGTGTCTTTTGAACCTGTAGTCGGCCTTGTGCAATGAAGGGTTGAACTGTGAAAGCACTGTCAGGTGGTCCAGGAACCAAACCAAGCACAAACTGATGCCTGCAGCCCTAGAAACACAGAGCAGCAAGAGAAAGACAGTATGTTAAAAATATCCAAAGCGTTTTCCTCTGACTGACAGAGACATGGCTTCCTAAGTCTGGCGGTTTGTTTTTAAGATTGGCTGAGTGTCTCAGCACCTCTGCACACAAATGAAAAAAAATGAATACACGAGAGAGGACAGACCACCAGCCCACCGGTGATCACTGTTACAACCCCTTCTGATGAAACCATTTGGGGAAAGGTGAGGACGATGAATAAAACATGGATTTTGCACTTCCATTTCTCTTGCCTTGGCAACATCCCCACTATTATTAGCAGCACAGTGTATGTGCGTCGCAAGAGATGCTGTAGGGATGGAGACATCAGAGCCCACCTGTGTCAACACCACCACATCCACACCTTCCATCTCTACAGTGGATTGTACCATTATTAGTTTAAGGATGGGGTTTTGTGCATCAGAATGGTAAAAACAATAACCCAATACTAATTTCTTTATGTATGTACAGTACCTTACTCACAGATACTGCTAATCATGTAGCTTGTTAAGAGGAGCAGGGCAATTTTTCAAAGCAATCATACTTCTGATTGTGCCTGGAGGGCAATATAAAGGTTGAAAAAACATCAGAAATTGAAGAAGGGATTCGAGCTGTCTAGAGACCAGATTATTATAGACACTATAGCAACCAGCTAGATCCTATAACCAAAGAGAACAACTTAACAACCAGCTAGAAAGGTTAAAAGTAGTGACAATGGTTTTAGCACAGAATTGTACTACTTTATGCTGACGCCACAGTTTTTTTTATTATCTATTTTTTAGACAGCAGGTTAAAGTGATCTTCCCTTATGTGATTTCAGCTGTGGAAAAAACATGAGTGGGCTAGTATTTGATTAGCAATTGTTTTGTTTTGCAGACCTGGCAACCAGTGAAAGGCAAGAGAAGACCAAGCCTGATACTTTATGTCATGATTTTTTTTTATAAAAATACATATACACACACCACCCAGATCAACCTACCAATTTTAACAACCACTACTGTGCACAAACTAGTATGAAGAATGAAGAATCCTGTAGAAACCACCCGAAACAACCTAACAACCACCCAGAACAACAACCACCCAAAACAACCTACAAACCACCCAGAACAGCCAACAAACACCCAAAGCAACCTTATAACCAACCAGAACAGCCAACAAAAACCCAAAACAACCTACCAACCACCCAGAACAGCCAACAACCATCCAAAACAACCACCCAAAACAACCTACCAACCACCCAGAACAGCCAACAACCATCCAAAACAACCCAACAACCACCTAAACAACCTAATAACCAACCAGAACAGCTAAGACCCACCCAAATCAAACTAACAACCACCCAAAACAACCTAAAAACCACCCAAAACAGCCAATAACCACCCAAAACAGCCTAATAACCACCTAAAACAACTGAACAACCCACCCAGAACAGCCAAAAACCACCAGAAAACAAACAACCACCTACAAGAACCTAATAACCACCCAGAACTACCAACACCCAACCAAAACAACCAAATAACCACCCAGAACACCTAACAACCTTTAAAAACAATCTAATAACCACCCAGAACAGCCAACAACCACCTAAAACAAACTAACAACCACATGACAACAACTTAATAACCACCCATAACATCCAACAACCACCCAGAACAGCCACCAACCAACCATAACAACCACATGACAACAACTTAATAACCACCCATAACATCCAACAACCACCCATAACAGCCACCAACCAACCATAACAACCTATTAACCACCCAAAACAACCTAATTACTACCCAGAACAGCCAACAAACACCCTATACAACCTAACAACCACCTAAAACATTCTAATAACCACATGAAAACAACTTAATAACCACCCATAACATCAAAACAACCACCAACCAACCATAACAACCACATGACAACAACTTAATAATCACCCAGAACAGCCAACAACCATCCAAAACAAATTAACAACCACCCAAAACAACCTAACCGATCAGAAAAGCCAACAACCATCCTAAACAAACTAACTACCCAAAACAACCTAAAAACCACCCAAACCAGCCAACCACCCAAAACAAACTAACAACCACCCAAAACAGCCAAGGCCTACACCAAACCAAACTAACAACCACCCAAAACAAACTTACGATCACCTAAAACAACCTAAAAACCACCCAAAACAGCCAAGACCCACCCAAATCAAACTAACAACCACTCAAAACAACCTAAGAACTACCCAAAACAGTCAACAACCATCCAGAACAGCCACCAACCAACCATAACAACCTAATAACCACCCAAAACAACCAACCAACTAACCAAAACAAACCAATAACCACCAGAACTGACAAAAATCACCTAAAACATTGTAACAAGCACTTAGTATACGCTAGTAACCAACTAGAACATACTAGAAACTACTACGAACAAACTATTAACCACCAGAATATCTTAGACTCCACCCAGAACACCCAAATAACTAGGGCTGTCACGATTCGATCCTTCGATACCTTTTGCGCATTTTGTCAGTAAAGCCGGTTCTGTAATGAGCGGTAAATGCCATCAGGTGCGTGAATTCCCATTCCCATTTACCACACAGAGCCGTTGTTCACTGACTAGCCGCGCAAATCTACGCCGATAATGAATGTGGTTTTGCGCAGCTCGTCAGTGAACAACGGCTCTGTGTGGTAAATACGGCTGAATGGGAATTCACGCACCTGATGGCATTTACCGCTCATTACAGAACCGGCTTTACTGACAAAATGCGCAAAAGGTATCGAAGGATCGAATCGTGACAGCCCTACAAATAACCACCAAGGAGATCCTAACAGCCTGAATTTATCCTGATGGCAAGTTTTGCACGGCATTTTTTTTCCTCACGAGAATGATACTGACCAAAAAAACTGAACCAGTTTCTCCTGGCTCTGGGGAGAACAGCAATTATGGATAATTATGAAATGGATAATTCCAGCTCTAAGACTTGATTGGATCAGCCGCATTCAAAGTCTGTCTAAAACAGCACGCCTACTGAAAACATGCACATCTGTAACAGCACATAAATGACATTTTACATTAATGTGCTAAATTGGTACATTACCTGGCAACCATAAATCGAAAACAATTACGCTAATGAACCACAGTAGATGAAATGGTTATTGGAAATATTACTATAAATTAAAGATAAACTGATAAACTAGTTTATGTATAGCTGTTTTTTAAAATAAGGACACCTCTTAATTGGTAAAATCACTGCAATACAGTTATTGCATATGTTAAAATCTTCAGTGCCGACTGTACTGTGATGCTTTACAGTATATACCTCAAAAATGTTTTAAAATCTAGTCTGCTAACACACTCACACACATAAAACAAGCCCACTAGTCACGTCCCTCCCTACTCTATCAGATGGAGCTTTCAAAGTGTTATTTTTAGCATGTGGTGCAGTGAGCATTATCTCTGTTAACTAGCGCCATGGGTTTTAAGCGCATTAGCATATGACACCGTAACACGCACTTGATGCAACTCTGACTCCAACTCCGTTAGCTGAAAAGCAACAATGCAGTTACAATGACTATAATTATACCACTTATGTATAACAGCACAGCAAAGCATACCTGTATAAGTCATAATCTGCAACTATACGTGTTAGAGCTAGCAACCGGAACACTTAGCGGTTTGTCAGTGGACTGCAGCAACACCTGAAAACAAAGAAATAGGTTTTTGTCTGAACTGTTTCTTTAAATGTCATATTGGAGACAGTGGCTCATTCCTCACACTGATCACGGACGGCCATCTCTGAGACGTATGCAGCGGCACGAACCGGCGTTTTGAGCTCATCTGCTATTCAATACCTCCTGGCATGGAGTAGATCAATGGAGAGATTGGGTTAATAGGAAATTGTGAGAGGGCATGATTAAGTTAGATCTTCTATCGCAACAGCAGAGCCCGAAACAGGAAGCTGGAGATCGGGTATCTCAATTAAATAGGATCTAATTAGCACAAAATGCTTTTACATATATGAATACGTCTGGAATTCATTATTTTCTTTGGTACAACACAAGCGGTTTAAGATACCAAACCAATACGCAGAGTATTCGACATCTGACTTTCACTCTAACTGTGTGTTGCGATATGATTGGTGAGTTGTATCTTAAAGGCTGTGAAGGAGAAGCAGGATTGTCTGGGTAGGACACTGAGTGTACGCACAATGGTGGCATAGAGACGCTTCCCGGAGGACACTGCCCTGGGATGCTAGGAATAGAAACACAGAGGAGTTGTAGTAAGAGACCTACAGATCAACACACACCTTCATCTTCATGTTCAGAGGAGGATATTTCCACATTCTTGCATTTAAATTATCTTTTACAGTATTTACAGAAAACATGTAATTTATAGTGCCAACTATAGTACTATTATGTATGTCTGCACATGTACCATGGTATTCTTTTAAGTACATTTTTTGAAGTAGCATTGAAATACTACTAAATATATTACCATTAAGTACTACAATATACAGACACATCTCACAAACAAGTCAAGTCAAGAAACAGTTCATTAAAAACATTTCAACATAAAAATATGTATGACTTATGATCCATTATTAGTTATTTTTTATCAATTTTAGTTACAAAAACAGTATTATGAAAAGTATAATTTAATGTAAAGCAAAACAGCAACAACAACAATAATAATAATAATAATTATTATTATTATTATTATTATTATTATTATATGTGTGAAATGATTTCATATTCTTTTAATTTTCTATGAATATTAAATCATTTAAAATTATAAACACTAATTTATAAATACATTTTTAAAAAGCAGTAGTAGCAGCAGCAGCAGCAGCAGTAACAACAACACAACAATAATAATACTATAATAATATATTTTAAATTATTTTATATTAATTTGTTATATTAATTATAAATAATATATAATTATAAAAACTAATTTATGAAAATCTAAAGAAATAATTAGTGGTAGTAACAACAACAAAATACTACTACTACTACTAATAATAATAATAATAATACATTTCAAAATGATTTTACATTAGTTTTCTTTTATATTAAATAATTTACAATTATAAAAAATAATTTAGAAACATATACAGAATTTTTAGTAGTAGCAACAACAACAACATAATAATAACAGATTTATATATTATATTTATATTATATTTATAGTAATTTATACAAATTCATACAAATATAAAGAATTATTAGTAGCAGCAGTAACAACAACAACAACATAATAATAATAATAAATACATTTATTTATTAATTTGGTTTTATATTATTTAATCATTTATAATTATAAAAAATAATTTATAAAAATATAAATATAGTAGCAGTAACATCAATAATAATACATAATAATAATAACAATAACAATAATACATTTAAATCACTTTATATTAATTTTATTTTTAATAAATATTAAATAATGTATAGCTATTACAAATAATTTATAAAAATATAAAACATAGTAGTAGTAGCAATAACAACAAAATAATATTACATTTTAAATGATTTTAAATACATTTTATTTTGTATTAATATTCATTTAATTTAATTTTTTAATAAAAGTAAATAGTAGTAGTAGCAGCAGTAACAACACAATAAGAGTAATTATAATACTTTTTTTTATTATTTTATATAAAATTTTATATATATATAATAAAAATATATAAAATATATAAAAGTAAATTATAAAAATATTTAAAAAATAGTAGTAGTAGCAGTAACAGCAACAAGAATAATAATAATTATTATTATTATACATTAAGAAATTTTAAATGTATAATTTTCTTGTGATTAAAGTAAAAAACATTGTTAGAGTAATTATATGCAATACAGTAAAAATAACTTATTAAAATAAAATTTAAATAATAGGAATTACAAATAATAAAATAACTGCTAAAAATCTGCATGCATTATGGTAATTTATGCAAAATATGTTAAATTAATTTGTAATTTTCGATTTGCATCACGTTTTACCATCTGACACCATCAATGTAATATGGTATCTATCCTGAAAATGAGGAAACATCTCTAAACCGCTTCAGTTTGCTGTAATTGGTTTTCAAAAGCCTCATTCTCAGTAGCAGAACAGTATATAAAACCTTAAAATATTACCCACTGTGTAATAGAAATGGGCTGTGTTGTGATTCCTTATCTTCTGTGTGTGTGTGTGTGTGTGTGTGTGGTAGGTGACACAAGGCCATTGAGCATGTGTGATTACAGCTCAGTGCTCTCCTGAGTGTCCTCCATTAAAACAACACTGAGAGGATCAATGTTTATGAGCATCATAAAGCATCGCTGGTGAAGCTGCTAGAACACAGCATATTCATCAGAACCGCATTTTTAACACTGATTCATGACTAGCTACAGTTATTCTCAAATTCACCCTTGAAATATAGAAAAATAAATACTATTCATTAAAAAAATAGAATATAGCACATGTTGTTATAATACAATAAAAATGTCTGTTATTCTACTCAAAATTTTGTTAAAGTGAGTTAAAATGGCTTCTACACCTTTTTAATGTACATACAGAATCTGCAAAATGTTAATTATTTTACAAAAATAAGAGGGATCATACAAAGTGCATGCTATTTTTTTATTTAGTACTGACCTGAATAAGATATTTCTCATAAAAAAACATTTACATATAGTCCACAAGAGAAAATAATAGCTGAATTTATAAAAAATTACCCTGTTCAAAAGTTTACATACACTTGAATCTTAACACTGCTTTGTTACCTGAATGATTCACAGTGGTGTTTTTTTGTTTAGTGACAGTTGTTCATGAGTCCCTTGTTTGTCCTAAACAGTTAAACTGCCTGCTGTTCTTCAAAAAAATCCTTCAGGTCCCACAAATTCTTTGGTTTTTCAGCATTTTTGTGTATTTGAACCCTTCCAACAATGACTGTATGATTTTGAGATCCATCTCTTCACACTGAGGGACTCATATGCAACTATTACAGAAGGTTCAAACGCTCACTGATGCTTCAGAAAGAAAAAAAAACATGCATTGAGAGTCGGGGGTGAAAACTTTCGAACAGAATGTTTTGCCTAAATAAGATTTTTTTTTTCATTTAGTTCTGCACTTCAGCAGCTACAGAAGCTACTTCCATGTTTCCCAGAAGACAAAATAAGTTGATTTAACACACATCTTCGAATTCAAAAAGTTTTCACCCCCCAGCTCTTAAAGCATCAGTGAGCATTTGAACCTTCTGTAATAGTTGCATATGAGTTCCTCAGTGATTGGAAAGGGTTCAAATACAAAATATATGCTAAAAGGGTATATTTATATACCTGAAGGCTATTTCTGAAGAGCAGCAGGAAGTTTAACTGTTTAGAACAAACAAGGGACTCATGAACATCTATCACTAAACAAAAAAACACAGCTGTGGATCATTCAGGTAACAACACAGTATTAAGAATCAAGTGTGTGTAAACTTTTGAACAGGGTCATATTTATAAATAAACTATTATTTTCTCTTGTGGACTATGTGTAAACCTCTTTTATGTGAAATATCTTATTCAGGTCAGTACTAAATAAAAAATAACATGCATTTTGTATGATCCCTCTTATTTTGCTAAAACAATTAACATTTTGTAGATCCTGAAAGGTGTATGTAAACTGTATATTTTATCATTACAAATAATAACAATTTACAAAGATAAACAAAAACAGCATTTTGTATAATTATTAGTCAGGGCTAGACAAAATGTAATGAAAAAATATATTGCAGTGCCCGCACTGGCCACATAAATAGTTAATGTCTTTCAGTCTACGGTCTGTGATGAAGAGAGAAGCGCAGCCCAATCATGTGTGAACACATCCGCTCTCTCTGTGGGTTTTGGCTAGACGCTGACAGCTAAAGGGCAAAACTCAGAGAGAGAGGCAGAAATAACACCTCACAGGAGCTGTCTGTCCTCCTCTCTTTCTTTCTGTCTGTCTTCTGTCGTTTATTTTTAACCAGTCTGCCTGTTTCTCTCTCATACTTTAACCTACAACAAGCACTACCTCTATATTCACTGACTAAACAGCCTTGTAGATAAAAACACACATCCTGTCTGAGCTCCTCCACACATGAAAATCCAACCACGGACAACATTGAAAAAATGTCATATTTTCTGTCTGATTATATTTAGATCAGCTTTTTTGGTCAAATATAGAGGGTAAAAATGTAAGAATGAATTCTGCACACGCCTCCAGAGTAAATACTGTGAACAAACAAATCACTGCAGCATGTTAAAAGAAAAACAAGATCCTTTGTATCATTTGACAATTATTTCAGCCAACTATCTAATAACTATTCAGGATAATATCCACTTAAATGGATAACTGATGTTCAAATGCCATTAAATGACATAGCCTAATGCTGAAACAGAGCTCTAGTCTTCTGTCAGAGGTTAGACAGAGGAAATATGCTTTATTCATGCTGCTCTCGGAGCCCCTCACTGACTGCGTTTGATGAATTGTGCCTGAGGCGCCTCCAGTCGCTCAATACCGACAGACCTGCAGGTATCCTGCACCCTAACCAGGGCCCTTGGCGAGGATGGCGAGCTGTGCTCAAATCGTTTGAATGTTTTGGGAGCCTGCTGTTTCCCCTCACTGCCGTGTGTGGTAGAGCTGGAGGTGAACTTACTGCTAAATGTCAAAAGCGAGGATGTGAATTATTTTATGGTTATATTATGTCTGGTAAGGCAGTCGCCAGTAGGAACCGTCTTGCAAGCCAGACTTTTGACTATCAGTGCCAAGTCTGGTACATACTGCAGCTTATTCTGACTAAGAAGCCACTTAGGAGGAGACCGTCTGACCGATATATACAAACCACAAGCAGTTTTTGCACTTGACATACAGGAGTTTGTATTTGAAATCGATCATACCACCATTATAGTATGTTGTGTAGCAAAGTGGTCCATTCATGTAATGGTCCTGGAGTCTCTGCAAAAACTTGGACAAAAACACTGAAGAAGGTAGTGTGTAAAGCCGGTCGAATTGACCTTCCATTCAAAAATAATTGCGTAGCAGTTAGCAAATGAGACCGCACTGCTGGATCTCACCAGTTCTGGACACTTTGTGAACAACTGTCATTAGATGCTCCATTAATGGGCTATTTGAGGTTGATAATATGTGGTTTAGTGAAAAATGTGCTAAATCTAAATGTGCTGGGTAGGGTATTTAAAGCGATGTTCACCCAATAATGAAATTCTGTCATCATTTATTCACCCTCATGTCGTTCTAAATTTGTTTTATTATTTCTTTAAAACACAAAAGATTAAATTTGTAAGTAGATTTTAGCAACTCAACAGATAAAGTTCAAAAAATCTCAAAGTTCTTAAATTTTGTCCATACAGTGGAAGTCAATTTAGAAAAATGTTGGTCACCACACAGTTTTGATTCCAATTGACGTCCATTGTAAGTTATATCTTATATCTTACAATGGAATATCACTTATAGTGATATCACTAAGTTATATCACTTATATCTTCCATTGCAAGATATAAAGTCAATTCTGATTACTCGCAATTGCAACTTTATATGTTACAATTCTGAGAAAAAAGTCAGAATTGCCAGTTTATATTCTGACCTTATAATTTGCAATTGCGAGTTTATACCCTATAATTCTGATTTTATAATTTGCAAATGTGAGTTAACATCATGCAGTTTTGAAGAAAAAAAAGTCATAATTGCAAGTTCATATCCTACATTTCTGAATTTATATCTCATAATTCAGTCTTTATTACTTGCAATTGTGAGTCTATATCCTGCAATTCTGACTTTATATTTTCCAATTCTAACTTAATAACTCGCAATTGCGAGTTTATACACTATCTCACAATTCAGACTTTATTATTCACAATTGCGAGTTTATATCTCGCAATTCTGACTTTATTTGAGAGTTTATATCTCACAATTTGGACTTTATTACTCGCAATTACAAGTTAATATCTTAAAATACTGACTTAATAATTTGCAACTGCAAGTTTATATTTCGCAATTCTGACTTTATGTCATGCAATTCTGACTTTATAACTCGCAATTGTGAGTTTATATCCTGCAAATCTGACTTTACTCGCAATTGTGAGTTTATATCTTACAATTCTGAGAAAAAGTCAGACTAGCGTGTTTATATCCTGCAATTCTGACTTAATTACTCGCAAATGCAAGTTTATATCTCACAACTCTGAGAAAAAAGTCAGAATTGCTAGACTTTATATCTAGCACCACATGAAATATTTGGTCGCACCATATGACATCCAGTAGTCGGTCGCACTATATGACTTTCATATTTTACAGAAAAACGTATCTTATAACTATACATGTAAGCTTAGTCCGAAATCGCTAACTGTCTGAGTAGGCATTACATTTGATACATTACATTTGAGAAATAATTTTCCAAGCTTGTGGAAGTATAAGTGAAATGTGGAAGTACTACTCCATATCCGCTATGTTGGCTTTGTGATGTGACCAGCTTGCTAATTTCTCTACAATTTACATGTTCTCTTCTGTGTTCTCATGAAATAGTACAGTGTTGCACTTCAGAATCTCAGCAGAATTAGTAGGTCATACAACTACTACAAAACAACTGAATCAAAATAAATGACCTGCGCTAGCTCCGGATGATATTGATAAAAGAGCTCCAGTTGAGACACAGGAAGCTAATATTGTCTGAGAACTCTTTGGTTCGACCATCTACAACACTAATGGTAACACCTATCAATTAAAACAAACAAAAAAACAGAACTGAAACATCCTTGTACATGTCAGTTGTGTTTCTGTCTATGCAGAATTTAATCAAAAATATATAAATTTGTCTTTTTATATAGTCTTATGGGTTGTAACGACATAAGGGTAAGTAATTAACAACAACATTTTAGTTTTTGGGTGAACTAAGACGCTTTAAGAGCAAGGTTGGGCATCCACAACACATATTTTAGGTAGCATTATGTTGGAACCTACCATTTGAGTAGTAGTGAGTAGTGTCTTTATGATAGCCCGTAAGTCTCACTGAAGTTTGCAAGGTAACTTAAAACATGATTTAGGCCATTGTATTGCACTCAAATTGCAAAAAGAGACGTAAATGGTTGTGACAGGCTGAACTAATTCTGTGTTGACAGTATATAGCTGTTTTAAGGTTTCCCAGCTATTAAAAAGTAGAGAACATAAGGCTGCTACAGGAGTGGCTTCACCATTAGTAGCTGCTTTCAGCACTATGTTTTTTACAGTCTGTCAAACTGGCTTTGGCTCGACGTGCTCTCTGAACTAAAAGTGAACTCTTGGTTTTGTAGCGCTGCCATTTATAGCTCCCGGCTCCACGGACAGCCCTGGTCCTGTCTAAACTTGCCCATTTTTCTTGTTTCTTGCCCTTGGCTGTTTCAGAAAGTTGGCTGTACCACATGACATATTTGGTTTGGTTGGCCACCACATATGACATAGTTGGTCACACCAAATGACATGTTGGTTGCATGATATCACTTTGTTGGCCACTCCACTTCACTTTGTTAGTTGCACCACATGACATATTTGGTTGCACCATATCACATTGTTGATGGCACCTTTTTTGCTTTGTTTGTCGCACTACATGACAAGTGGTCGCACCATATGACATCCAGTAGTCCAGGTTAAATGAGTTGATTTAGTTGGTCAGACCACATTTTGATTTAAGGCAGGGGTGGGGAACGTTGATCCTGGAAGGCCAGTGTCCCTGCAGAGTTTAGCTCCAACTCTAATCAAGCACACCTGAACAAAAAAATCAGCTAGTCTTCAGGATACAGGTTGGTATTATTATTATTATTATTTTTTTACTAAACATTCCATGATTTATAATATTGTAACAAAACTGCTTCATATAGAAGCCTGTTTCTGCCACTGATTAAAAAAAAAAAAAGGTAATTACAATTTTATCTCGCAGTTTTGTTTTTTTTTTTCCTCAGATTTGTTTGATATAAACTCATAATTCTGAGAAATTGAGTCAACTGAGAAAATAAGTCAAATTGCCTGTTTATATCTCACAGTTCTGACTTTATTATTCGCAATTGTGAGTTTATTCCACAATTTTGAGAAAAATGTCAGAATTGCAAGTTTGTATCACAATTCTGAGAAAAAAGTCAGAATTTCCGGTTTCTATCTAGCAATTCTGACTTTATTACTTGCAATTGCGAGTTTACATCTCACAATTCTGAGAAAAGTCAGAATTTTGTGTTTATATCTAGCAATTCAGACTTTATTACTCACAATTGCCAGTTTATATTTCACAATTCTGACTTTATATCTTGCAATTCTGACTTTATTCCTCACAATTGTGTTACATCATGCAATTCTGACATTATATTTTGCAATTCTGACTTTATTTCTCACAGATTCAAGTTTATGTCCTGCAGTTCTGACTTTATATCTTGCAATTCTGACTTCCGACTCTCACAATTGTCTCACAACAGTTTATGTCTCACAAAAAGTCAGAATTGCAAGTTTATATCATGCAATTCTGAGAAAAAGTCAGAAGACTTTATATCTCACACGACATGACATATTTGGTCGCACCATATGACATTCAGTAGCTGGTCACACTATATGACTTTCATGTTCCACAGAAAAAAGTATCTGATACCTACACATGTAAGCTGTGTCCGAAATCACAAACTGTCTGACTAATATAAACAGGCATATCTTTTTTTTTTTTAAATTGCATGATATAAACTCCCAAATTAAAGACAGAAACTAGCAAGTCTTAGAAAAAAAATAAAATTTGCGAGATATAAACTTAACATTTTGACTTTTGAACACACAATTGCAAGTTAGTAAATCAGAATTTTGAGATATAAACTCGTAGTTCTAAAAAATATTAATCTTTTTTCCCCTCAGAACTGGACTTTATAACTCATGACTTACGAGTTTATATCTTGCAATTCTGACTTTATAACTTGCAATTGCAAGTTTATATCATACAATTCTGAGAGTCAGAATTGCACGTTTATATCTCACAAAAAGTCACAATTGCAAAATATAAATCACAATTTTTGTGATTTTTCTCAATTCTGACTTTAGAATACAGAACTGCAAGTTATTAAGTCAGAGCTGCGAGATTTAAACTCACAATTGCGAGAAATGAAAGAAATTGCAATATACAAACATGCAACTCTGAGAAAAAAAACATATCTTGCAAATCTGACTCTATAACTCAAATTCATGTCACATAATTCTAAGAACAAAAATCTGAAAAAAGTCAAAATTTTCTGTTTATATATCTAGGAATTCTGACTTTATTACTTGTAACTGCCAGTTTATATTTCACAATTCTGAGAAAAAAAGTCAGAATTGGCCATTTATATCTCACAATTCTGACTTTATTTCTCACAACTGTGTGTTTATATCCTACAATTCTGAGAAAAAAAAGTCAGAAATTTGAGATACAAACATGCAATTGTGAGAAAAAACATCCAAATTGCAAGTTTATATCTTGCAAATCTGACTTCGTAACTCGAGTTTATGTCACGTAATTCTAAGGAAAAAGTCAGAATTGCGTATTTATATCAATTCTGAGAAAAAAATCTGAATTGCGGGATACAAACATGCAATTCTGAGAAAAAATACATAATTGCGAGATATAAACACACAATTCTGAAAATATCTTGTAACTGTGATTTTATTTTGCACTTATGACTTTAGAACACAATTCAGAATTGCAAACTTGCAGAAAAATGACTTTATAACTCGCAATTGTGAGTTGATGTCACACAAGTAAAAAAAAAAAAGAGTCAGAATTACAAAATATTAGCTCACAACTGAATGAAAAAAGTAAGAATTGTGTGTTTATATCAATTCTGAGAAAAAAGTCTGAATTGTGAGATACAAACACGCCATTCTGAGAAACTAAAAAAAAAAAAACACTACTAAATAGTGTTTTCAAGAGTTTCACCCTTCTTCCCAGTTTTTGTCCCTACATGTTTCCGGAAGTTGGTTGTACCACATGACTTTGGCATAAATTAATATTTAATAATTAAAAAATAAGAAATAATAATATTAATAATAATAATAATAATAATAATACTAAAATAGTACTTGCAGTAAACTACAGGTTGTACCACCCTGACATTTTTGACTACATGCCCCCAAAAATATTAAAGCTAATTTTAATTCTGAAAAAAAAAAAGGCCTGATTTCAAGTCATTCCCAAGTTTTAGCCTCAATCCATGTCATCTTCTCCTCTTATTTCACGACAAACACCCTTAGCGACATCCAGGATCCACACTCCAGACTCCACAGCAATTTCTTTCATCTTATATATGCTCACCAGTGACTGACTTCATATCCAGCCAATAAGTTTCCTTCATTATCTAGGGAGGTTGGATGCACAACCCATAAGACAGCGGCTAGACAACACTCTGGAGCATTAGAGATGTTTCGGATTCCTCAGCAACTCGCCCGCCGGACGCGATCAGAATTCCTCACGCATTCAGA
Organism: Cirrhinus molitorella; assembly: GCA_033026305.1. NCBI lineage: Eukaryota > Metazoa > Chordata > Actinopteri > Cypriniformes > Cyprinidae > Cirrhinus > Cirrhinus molitorella. The sequence continues at coordinate 19,476,881 of CM065141.1, read as the reverse complement.
GCAATCATTCCGTCCTCTCTCACTCTTTCTCTTCGGGAGAGCCATTAAGCCCGGTGTGTAATTATTCTGTCAGTTAGCAGAAAGCATGTGGCTGGAATAATCAGGCCCACACTCTGCAATTATCATCAACACACGGGCCTTTTCAAAACGCAGCCTCCCAAAGCAGGCAAAGCAATTTCACACCGATAGATTTTTCTGTCATTCTTTCCTTTTTTCTTTCTCAGTGCATGGCAGAAAGACAAAAAACTTGTCTATTAGTATTCAGCAACAGCTAGTCAAGCGCAAAAATGGCTCCAAAATAGCCACTATATTTTTTAGTTTACTTTATGTGGAAAGATACTAGAAAACAAATGTATTCATGAATGCAATTCTTTCTGTCTTTGTCTTTGTCTTTGTCCTTGACCTTGTTCTTTAAAGACTTAAGGGTCAAAGAAAGTATATATCCGTGTATATTTCGTCCACTCTTTTCAACAAGTTCTTCAGCAGCACATTATTCTCTAAACCCTATTTTTCTAACTAGACTGTTCTGCCAAAAGAGCACAGAGCAGGGTTACTGCAGGCCACTTCTCTGCAGACTTACTGTTTCTCTCAGTCTGGCCTTTGGTGGTGTGGTGTAACATGCAGACTGCACCAAAGCCCATTCGTCATTACACAATAATTTCATCCTATTTGCTAGTGTTAGTCAAGCGGTGGCTCACCCCTCCCATGGGTCTGCCCTTCCCGGAGCTCAGCTGAGAGTTTCTCCTCCTGTGAGGGGTTGTGTGTAGGTTGTGGTGGGCAGCAGGTTATGGCGTGGCTCCTCCTGTCATTGGAGGCACTCACACTATGGAGAGAAAAATAGAGATTATATTCATCAACATGCTATATATATATATATATATATATTCCATTTAGTCCATTTTAAATTTAAAAATACACTTTCAAATACTTTTTCTGATAATAATGTAGCATACATGTATATTTATAATACTATATTCGTCATTATTATATTATGATCATTTTAATAATAAAGAATGTTATAATATTGTTATAATATTTTATTTAAAATTATAATTATATTTGTAAATCTTATATTATAACATCATAAAAAAGTACAAATGTATACAGAATGTATAAATAATATAATATAGACAAAACAGTTATTTTGTTTTATAATAATATAATAATTAATGATAATATATTATCATCATAATTATTATTTAATATTATATAAAAATATAATAATAATTACTATTATCAATAATTAAATATAATAATAATAATAATAATAATATAGTACATGTATATTTATAGTATAATACTATATTTGTAAATATTATTTATTATTATTATTATTGTTATTATTTCAATAATAATAATAATAATAGTAATTATATTATTAACAACATAATTCTAAATAAGAATATTTGTAAATCTTATCTAAAAATATAAATATAAAAATAACAAAATGAATAAAAATATAAAAATGTATATAGAATGTATAAATTATATATTATATAGTTATACAATATATGTATTATTTTAATAATAATGATGATAAGTATTATATTAAAAATATGTAATAATAATTACTATTATTAATAAGTAAATATACTAATAAGAACAATAATATACATGTTTAGAATATATTTATAATAATACTATATTTGTAAATATCATTAATATTATTTTGCTAATAATAATAGTTATTATAATATAAAAACAACATCATTCTAAATAAATATATTTGTAAATCTTATACAAATCTAAAAATGTACACAGAATGTACAAATGAACTATTATAGTTATATATTTTTAGTGTAATAATAATTATAATAATAATTGTTATTATTATTATATAGTAGTAATTACTATTATTAATAATTCAATAACAACAACAACTGTTATTATATTAAAACATAATTCTAAGTATATTTGTAAATCTTATATTATGATACAATAAAAATATAAAAATGTATATAGAATGTATAAATTATATTATATTATATAGTTTTATATTTTTTTTTATTATTTTAATAATAATTGATGATGATGATAATAATAATAATATATATAATATATATTCAAAATATTTTATAATAATTATTATTACTAATAAACAACAATTCTAAATAAATTTATAAATCTTATAAAAATCTAAAAATGTATACAGAATGTACAAATTAAGTATTAGTTATATAATATTATAATTTTTTTATTTTAATAACATTTGATGACAATAATTATTATTATTTAAGCATTGTATTAAAAAATTAATAATTACCAATATCAATAACTACATATAATAATAATAATAGTGATTTCCCTAATATTTATTACAAATAACAACAACAATAATAATAATAATAATAATTATTATTATTATTATTATTATTGTATTTATTTATTTATATTTATTATTTATATTTATATATTTAACAAAAAATTAAATAGGGAAAAAAAAACCTTAAAGTTAATTCAATTTGAATTGGTAAAATGCTCCAGATTTTGGAGACGTAATGCTTCACCTAACCTCATTCTGCACCTAAACGTTTGTATAAGAGATTAGACGTTAATGCAATTCAACCATCATTTTTGAATACATATTTCAGTGTATTTTAATTTTGCTATTACACAATTAGCAGTCTCAATCCTCTTTGGGGATTATACACTAAGATTTGGCAGGCAGAAAGTTTTATAAGTAACCCTTTGCCCTTTACAGCTTGCCATGGCCACAAAAACAACAATTCGCCTGTTACAAAACACGCAGAAAGTGGAATATGTGCGGCTAATGCCAGCTAATCACACAAATCCTTTCTCTGAAACCTCTGAACGGTTTATTAAAGAAATAAACTCCTTCAGTAAACTCCTTCGAGAAGCCAGAGGAAGAAAAATATATAAATAAACTGTATAACAAACCCATCCTAATTTCTCCAACCATCCAACCAGATATCATACACATACGCATGTGGTTAATCCGACAAGCACTGCAGAGACCTTCAATGAAATGTCCAATCTAGAAGTGTACACACTGATGTGTGATCAGTGTGCAGAGGCTGGGATTAGAAACAGGCCCATCGTAGAGACAGCTGGGAGATTTAATGAGCCTGATTTCTGCCTGATCAGTTGGACTTAATGCAGGGCACACCTCTGAGACAAGAAAGAAAAGAGAGAAAAAAGTCTATGTCAGCATCTTGAACAGACAAAAGACACAATACATGACTGATTTGGAACTAAATAAGACTCAACTCACAACTGATTTGTTAAACTGTAAAATTCTAATCGTTTTTAGTTCAACTCTACTTTATTCGTTAGTTTTCTTCTTTTTTTTAATCTTCTTCTGCTCTGGGAGTCTATGGCAGCCCATAGAACCATTTGCAAAAAAAGTTACGAAATTTGGCACACAGATAGAGGATAGTCTCAATATATAATCTCTATCTCAAACTCTGCAGCACCACCTATAGGCCAAATCTGCACTCATACTTCTGCTAATAACTTTTGAACCGTAAGGTCTGGAAGCTAATTTTTTCTCTGATTCAAGTCGAATGCATACCAAAATGTAAATTTCAATGTGTCAATTTTGAATTTTGCAAAAATCTACATATTCTGATTTTTACCAAAATTCGCTCAGATCATCTTCAAAGCATTCTGACAAAAAGATATCAAAAGCTTTTTGACATACCATACCTTTTTCGTAAAGTGTGTTAACGAACTTAATGAAATTTGTGAAAAAATTGACCTGAGGCTATATCTTCGCAACGCTTTAGCGGATTCAGACCAAACTTGGTTTGTGTAGTAACAAGCATGACCTGCACAGCACCATCTAATGGTCACAAGTTATAAAAACTTTACATTTTTGTTAAAAATGTCTAAACAGTTTGACCAAAAATAATAATTGGGATCTTGTTACATTTGGAGCGGCATACCAAATCAAATGATACCAGATTTTCCTATGTCAGACATTTTGAACGTGGACCATTTCAAATTTTGTAGTAAAATGCTGTTATTTTCAAACACTTTAGCATATTGTTATGAATCTTATGAATCTTATAGAATCACTTTCAAGAAAGTTATAAAATTTGGCACACGGATAGAGGACATTTTCAACGATAACCATAGCAAATTTGGAGTCTCTAACTCAAACTCTCTAGCGCCACCAATAGGCCAAATCTGCACTAATGTTCCTGCTAATAACTTTTGAATCGTAAGGTCTAAAAGCAAAAATCTTCTCTGATTCGAGTCGAATGCATACCAAAATTTACATTTTCTACATGTCAAGATTTTCTGCAATTTTGAATTTTGTGAAAAATCTATCTAGATGTCTTTATCTCAAAGTTTGTCCACATTTCACCAAAAATGGCTCAGTTATCTTCAGAGCATTCTGACAAAAAGTTACCAAAAGCTTTTTGATATGCCACACAGTTTTCATAAAGCACATTAAAAAATTGTACAAAATTTGTGCAAAAATGGACGAGGCTGTGTTTTTGCAATGTTTTAGTGGATTCAGACCAAACTTTGTACCCAGCATGACCTGAGGGAACATGAGTAGTTTTGGCACAGCGAAACTGGTCAAAGGGTATAAAAAATGTACATTTTTGTTTAGAATTTCGGAACAGTTTCACCAAAAATCATAGGAGTGATCTCGATAGAATCGAAGTGGCATACTAAATCTAACAATAGCCATTTTGAGCGTGGACCATTTTGAAATCTGTATTAAAATGCTGTAGTTTTCAAACGCTTTAGCATATTGTTATGAATCTTTTAGAACTGCTTGGGGGAAAGTTATGAAATTAGGCACACAGATAGAGGAAAGTCTCATTATTAACCACAGCAAATTTGGAGTCTCTAACTCAAACTCTCTAGTGCCACCAAAAGGCAAATTTGCCCTCATGTTTCTGCCAATAACTTTTGAACCGTAAGGTCTAAATTATTTTTTCCTCTGATTCCTTGGATCATGGAGAGTCCAATTTTTTTTTATGGTCAAGATTTTCGCAAACTGGAATTTGCTACTTTTTTCTCTGATTTTAATCGAATGTATACCAAATGAAAATTTCAACATGTCAATTTTGTGAGTTTTTCAAATTTTCACATTTTCAAATTTCTAAGTCCTAGACTGTTTGTATGATTTTCGTTAAAAATCTTTAGAGCATTCTGGCAAAAAGATATGAAAAGCTTTTTGATACACCAAACCGTTTTGTAGAAAGCATTGATAAATTTGATAAAATTCGCATACAAATGGACATGAGGATATATCTTCGCAATGTATCTTTGCAACACTTTAGTGCAAACCAAACGGACCAAACTTGGTATGTGTTATAACAAGCATGACCTGCACAGCACCATCTAATGGTCAAAAGTTATAAAAAGTTTACATTTTTGTTAAAAATGTCTAAAACATGTTTGACCAAAGATAATAATTGTGATCTCATTACATTTGAAGTGGTATTACAAATCAAATAATACCAGATTTTCCTATGTCAGCCATTTTGAATGTGGACCATATCGAATTTTGTAGTAAAATGCTGTTATTTTCAAATGCTTTAGCATGTTGTTATGAATCTTATGAATCTTATAGAATCACTTGCAAGAAAGTTATGAAGTGTGTATAGAGGACATTCTCAACGTTAACTTTTGAAACATAAGGTCTAAAAGCTAAAATCTTCTCTGATTCGAGTGGAATGCATACCAAAATGTAAATTTCTACATGTCACGATTTTCAGAATTTTGCGAAAAATCTATCTAGATGTCTTTATCTCAAAGTTTGTCCGCATTTCACCAAAATTGAGTCAATCATACCGAATCAAACAATACCAAATATTTCTATTTCAGCCATTTTGAGAATGGACCATTTTGAATTTTGTAGCAAAATGCTGTATTTTTTAAACTCTTTAGCATATTGTTATGAATCCTATGAATCTTATAGAATCGCTTGCGGGAAAGTTATGACATTTTGCACAGAGGACACTCTCATCATTAACTACAGCAAATTGGGAGTCTTTATCACAAACTATTTTTTCTGCAAATACCTTTTGAACCATAAGGTCTAAAAGCAAAATTCTTTTTTTCTTTTGACTTCGTGGATCATGCAAATCCAAAATGTAATTTTGTATGGTCAGAATTTTCAATTTTCCAAAAAAATTACTTTTTTCGAACTCATCCTAGACAGTCTGTCCAATTTTCACCAAAGATCATCTTCAGAGCATTCTGACAAAAAAATATCAAAAGCTTTATGATACACCACAGCATTTTCATAAAACACGATAATGAATTTGACAGAATGTTTCTTCTAATAACTTCTTTCTAGCTCACCCTAGACGAATTGTCAACAAAATTAGCTCAGATCATCTTTTGAGCATTCTGGCAGAGTTACCAAAAGATTTTGATGCTTCTGTGTGCAAAAGTGCATTTGGCAGATTGATATCGAGTGTTTTAACTGTGGAAATGTTCTTTTCCATCTTCTAATCATGAATAGCTTAATTTAAAACATAGGTATGAAAAGTTTAATATTCCACTGCAGAATTTAAAGGCTTGAGCGCAGGTTATCTAGGTGCCATTAAGTGACTCTAGCTAATCCACTATATGCTATGCAGATAGCACTTGAATCACCCACGCATATGCCAAAGAGGACTTACCATTTCAGTTTAGCCGGATCACTTATGACGGCTGAATAATCTGCCTCTAAGAGCCCACTCTTTAGATTTGCATTTTCAAGTCTGAAATAACAAGAAAAACGCAATGGCAACAAAAAAGTTTTCTTTTCAAAAAGACTTTAGTAGGACCTGCATTGCTATTACTATTTCTCATATTTAAAGTGACAGTTCACTCAAAAGAATACAAGCATCCTTGCTAAAGCAGTTCATCTCAGGCAAAAACTCACACATTTCCAAGTAAAAATGTAGTTATTTTTGTATGTATTTTGTTTAGCTTTTTTGCTACTGTTATTAATACATAAATGAAGAGGCAACAGTGAAATGGCTGGAAAAATCACTTTTCAGTGTGTGCTAACTGCTAAACCATGGCTATGGCACCAAAACAGACATTTTAATACACTAAACCATTCACTTTTGGGACTCAGTGCCACAAAATGACTTAAATAGGACGCATGATGTGGTTAAGAATTATGCGTAATGACTTAAAATAAGTCAATAAACAGTCAAAAGTGCTCATTATGCGTGTACACAACAGTTTTTATGCTCCAGTTCGCTACGCTAGGAAGATTCTGGATAACTACTCGTTAAAAGCCTCTCAGGAGGTCGAATCAAACCAAAAATGAGAAACTAAAGCAATTACTGCACATAACAGAAAGAAAAGCAAAAGTTACTGAGCAACTTTGTGAACCAGAAAACGAATACGCTTCCGAAATGTAGTCTTGCGTAATTTTGATTAGCTTAGAACAATAAATATGAAGTCAGGTCTTGTAAAAACTACTTTAGCCGTTGTTCATATGGGAGCAATAACGAATCACCGGCAATAAAAGTAGCTTCACATCAAACGCTGCTTTTTAACAAGTGTTTAATTTCTTATTCTTCCTCCGCTCCTTCTCGGTAATGCTGGTTGTTTTAACAAGCCCGCAGCAGTCAGGGCACATTAGCGTCAATGCGAAAGCAGCACCCGGAGGATTCGGCGGGACTGGGAAATCTCTCATTAAAAGTGCAGCCAGTCAGAGGAACTCCCACTGAGGGATCTCAGACGGGGAGGGCGGACTTTCTGATTTAGCCCAAATAGAGAGAGCATCATTATAGCTTCATAATATGATGCGAATCTGAATGAAAGTAGAGCAAAACGTAACTTTTGTAGGCTGTGACCCATGTTATTGACAATGGTTAGAGAAATGAGTTTTGTACTTATGAGCAGAGGTTGATGCAAGGTTCAAGAAAACTAATGCGACGCTGAATTCTCATTGGGCATAAATTACTTATGATTATCGACTCTGGCTCAGAATTACATCCAGTGCCTTTGTTTGCAGCATTTGAGGTCGAAAGCTGGGTTTTTACTCCTTTTTCATGTTAAAATGCTTTTTTGGAGGTGAATTCTAGGATTTCATCAGATATCCGGTTATATTAATGAGAACTATGAGCAAGAGATTGTTTGGAAGGGCAGAATCCTTCAGATGTAATGCAGTCAGTTCTGGTCATATATTCTGTCCTCCCTAGTGTGAGATGCATCATAAAAATAGAGATGTATGACACTGTGTCTGACTCAGACGGCTGAGTAACATCTTATAATCGCATACCAGTATCTTGCCGCTACTGTCTGGAAACTCCTTTACATTTTTAAAATACCCATCATGAAAACTCACTCAACACGCAAATATTTCATTAATCCTTATAGTGTAGAGAAATTAAATTCATTAAAAAAAAAATAATAATAAAAAAAATGTAAATAACCCTAGAAAGAATTATAAATAAATAAGTAAAGAGATTATCCTTAAGATTTAATATATACTGCATCTACAACATTTTGAGTTTAATAGAGCTAAATTAATTTAAAGTTTACGATAGATAAGATAGATACTAAATAACTAAATAAATGCTTTTAAATAAATGTATTTAAGCCTACATACATATATACATACAATAAAAGTATTTAAACATATGTACATAAAACAATACTAACTAAATAAATGTTTTATAAAAAGTAATAATAAATAGGCCTAAATAAATAAATGTTTTTAAATAATAAATAAATACATAAATGCATTTAAACATAACTAAATAAATAAATACATACATAAATAAATGTATTAAAACATACATAGAAGGAAAATATTTAAACAGTAAATAAATAAATGTATTTGTCCATACAATAAATATATAAATAATGTATTCAAACAAACAAATAAATAATTAAATGTATAAATAAACGTTTTTACACATACAATGTACTGTATTTATAAATAGATACATGTAAATAAATAAATGTATTAAAACATAAATAATAAAGGTTTACACAAATAAATAAATGTATTAAAACATACATACAATAAAAATATTTAAACAGTAAATAAATAAATAAATGTATTTGTCCATACAATAAAAATATACTGTATTCAAACAAACAAACAAATAAATAATTAAATGTATAAATACACGTATATATACATACAATGCACTGTATTTATAAATAGATACATGTAAATAAATAAATAAATACATTTTTACATATATAAATGAATAAATGCATTTAAACATACATGTATACAATACATACATACATAAAATAAATACATGTATTTATAAATAAATGAATAAATAAACATGCATTTTACATAAATACACTTAAACACATACATATATACATACATATACACATAAATACACACACACACACACACACACACACACACACACACATATATATATATATATATATATATATATATATGCAGGGTGCGATTTGTGAAAAAAGCAGAGGGGGGGATGCTTTTGAATCTGTTAACATTGCACATTATATACATCTTTTTAGACAAGTAGATAATGAGTGTCATGTCATGAAATGTGATCACAATTTCATAAAAACATTCGTTAGTCTTATTAATTGTAACGATTTCATTTCAAACAACGAATAAATTATATAAAGCGAGCAAAGATCAACCTGCGTCGCAAAATGATTCACTGTTTCGAAGCGCTCCAATCAGATCGCGAATCATTTGATTCAGAACGGGATATCAAAGCGCATATGGCGAACCATGTGATTCAGAACCGGACTTTAAAGCTCGTATCGCTAATCATTTGACTCAAAAAGGGACTTCAAAGTGCGTATCGCGAATCATTTGGTTCAAAGCCGTAGTTTAAAGCGCGTATCGCGAATCATTTGATTCAGAACCGGAGTTTAAAGCGCGTATCGCGAATCATTTGATTCAGAACCGGAGTTTAAAGCGCGTATCGCGAATCATTTGACTCAAAAAGGGACTTCAAAGCGCGTATGGCGAATCATGTGATTCAGAACCGGACTTAGGAGCGGGTTCGCGGGATGTTTTTATCCCCACCGGGGATAATAATAATTCAGCAGAGGCAGGGATGCATAGACCAGAGGGGGGGGGGGTTGGGGGAATCCCCACCATCCCCCCCAGCAAATCGCACCCTGTATATATGCATACAACACATGCATACAATAAATCAATTTATTTAAACAATAAATACTAAACAAACAAATAAATACATTTTTACACAAATAAATGTATTTAAACATAAACAAATAATCAAACAGATACATACATACACACACAAACAAACAAACAAATAAAGCTTTATCCACAAAAAATAATTGATGTGAGTTTCATTTAAGGCTGAGCAAACTAATATAAAAGAGAAATTAATTACATTAGAAAGAAAGAAAAAAGAAAAAAGTTTTATATTGGCATCACGTTATTTAGTTTTATATAATTTTAGTGCTGTTTCTTTCACAGTAAAGTATACCAGAATACTTTGATGTTTTACAGTATCTCACTGAGGGCATCTAGCAGTGACTTTCTTTCTCTCTGCAGGGCATCAATAGCAGGATCCCCCTCTCGGTTTGCCTGTCACCATCCCAGAGATCACAGCTCCTGCTCTGCCTCAGCCAGGAGCATCTAAACAAGGCTAGAGTATAAACCACTCTTTGTTCTTCTTCTGTAAATAATAGTCTTGTTTTCTTTCGTCCCGTCAGCTCCCTCCCCCCTCTTGTTTTGGCTCCGAGAGCCCAGGTTTGTGTAGAAGCTTTCGATTTGCCCCACGACTGGCCTTCCCCTTCCCCCATCTGCCTCAAAGCCAGATGCAGATGAAAAATTTATGGCAAAGTGCCTTGAAAAAGCCCCCTTCCAATCTATTTGAAGTGAAGCTCTTCCTCTGAAGTTGCCCTCTCTGATGACGGCCATCTTTGCTCCTGTTTTCGACCCTCAACGTGTCACTTTCCCACTGATAAAAGCCAAGTAGAGAGGTGTAATTAGAGAATTGATCCAATCGCCTATTGATCGCCTATTTTCAATCAAGTCAGTCGTCAATATTATCAGTTTAATAATTAGTCATGAAGTGAATCCCCAAGTAAATTTACATAGATAACCCTAAGATCGTGGCCCACCGCTTTTCCCCGCAAGGTCAGACGGAACGATCTGGATTTATTATTCATAAGCATCTCATTATTTGGGCTTCAGATCAAAAGGTAGAGAAACATTAGCACAGTGTCTCCCTTTCTCTCTCTCTGTGAAAAGCCTCCAGCTACTCAAATGGAGAACAACAGCAAGATGGATTTACAATTCAACCTCTCATAGCAAATCGACAGCACTTCAGGCATTTTACAAACCACTCAAAGAGCGTTTCTGCATGTAATGGCATGTAATTTAGTTTGAAACTATTAAAAATTGTAAAATTATGATATCCTGTGCTTGAGTGTTTGGAAAAGCTCCTAAGATCCTTTATGAAATAGCATGATTGATAGATGAAATACAACCCATTTTATTTATTTATTTTTACACCTAAATATGAAAGGAAAAACTAATTTATCATAATATATATAATATGATAGTGCTGCAGACAAAAATATCATACAGAATTTTTTTGTTCCAATTTTAGGTCTAGATGTAATGTAACTAATTTATGTATTATTTTATTTATTTATTTATTTTTACACCTAAAAATGAAAGGAAAAACGAATTTATCATAATATATATGATAGTGCTGCGGACATAAAATATCATAATTTTTTTTGTTCCAGTTTTAGGTCTAGATGTAATGTAACTCATGTGTTTATTTATTTATTATTTTATTTCTTTATTTATTTTTACACCTAAAAACAAAAGGAAAATCTAATTTATCATAATATATATGATTGTGCTGTGGACATAAAATATCATAATTTTTTTTGTTCCAGTTTTAGGTCTAGATGTAATGTAACTCATGTATTTATTTATTTATTTTATTTTTTTTCCAATTTTAGGTGTAGATGTATGTAACTTATTTATGTATTTATTTCGTAAGTCTAGGTCTAGATGTAATGTGACTCCTTTTATTTTTATTATTATTTATTTTACATGAAAGGAAAAATAATAAAACATTTATATTATTCCAATTATAAAGTCAGTAAATTGTTTTTGTTGTTGTTGTTTGTTTTTTTGTTTTTTTGTTTTTTAAGAATTATTGCTTAATTCAGCAATATCACATTAAGTTAATTAATAGTCACTTCAAAAGTGACCCTTTAGCTTTCTATTCATGAAACAATCCAGAAAAAAATATCAGTTTCCACAAAAAAAATATGAAGCATTGTAATATATTATTGTAATAACATATTGATTTCTGAAGGATCATGTGACACTGAAGACTGGAGTAATGATGCTGAAAATTCAGCTTTGTATCACAGGAATAAATTACATTTTAAAACATACAGTATCTCACAGAAGTAAGTACACCCCTCAAGACCACACAGCAGTTAAACAGGACAGGTACCCCTCAGCACAGGCCTCACCATGGTCGACCAAAGAAGTTGAGTGCACATGCTCAGCATCATATTCAGAGATTGTGTTTGGGAAATAGACGTATGAGTGCTGCCAGCATTGCTGCAGAGGTTGAAGGGGTGGGGGGGTCAGCCTGTCAGTGCTCAGACCATACGCTCACACTGCATCAAAATGGTCTGCGTGGCTGTCGTCCCAGAAGGAAGCTTCTCCTAAAGATGATGCACAAGAAAGCACGCAAACAGTTTGCTGAAGACAAACAGACATGGAAAATGGATTACTGGAACCATGTCCTGTGGTCTGATGAGACCAAGATAAATTTATTTGGTACAGATGGTGTCAAGCGTGTGTGACGGCAACCAGGTGAGGAAACAAAGACAAGTGTGTCTTGCCCACAGTCAAGCATGGTGGTGGGCCACAGGACAGTATTCCAACATGATAACGACCCCAAACACACCTCAAAGATGATCACTGCCTTGCTAAAGAAGCTGAGGGTAAAGGTGATGTACTGACCAAGCATGTCTCCAGACCTAAACCCTATTGAGCATCTGTGGGGCATCCTCAAATGTGATGTCATTATGGAGGAGTGGAAGAGAACTCCAGTGGCAACCTGTGAAGCTCTGGTGAACTCCATGCCCAAGAGGGTTAAGGCAGAGCTGAAACATTATGGTGGCCACACAAAATATTGACACTTTTGACATTTTCACTTAGGGGTGTACTCACTTTTGTGGCCAGCGGTTTAGACATTAATGGCTGTGTGTTGAGTTATTTTGAGGGGACAGCAAATTTACACTGTTATACAAGCTGTACACTCACTACTTTACATTGTAGCAAAGTGTCATTTCTTCAGTGTTGTCACGTGAAACAATATAATAAAATATTTACAAAAATGTGAGGGGTGTACTCACTTCTGTGAGATACTGTATTCAAATAGAAAACAGTTATTTTAAATTGTAATAATATTTTACTATTTTATGGTATTTTTGATCAAATAAATGCAGTCTAGGTGAGCACAAGACACTTCTTTCAAAAACATTTGAAAAATCTGACACCAAGCTTTTGAACATTAGCTATACGTCAAAATCAATCATTAAATCATCATAAAAACATTTAAAATAATAAATAAATAATACATTTTTCCTTCATTCAAGCAGGCAATTTGCCTGCAAAAGCAACAATTAGAAGACACATCAAATGTTTTCATAAAACACACCTTAAAGGCTGAAAAATACATGCCCTGTCTGTGTCAGATGGTCTTGTCTAGTTCACTGTGAATCATTCATATGTCTTCACTCACACACATGTAGACGGTGGAGAATCTCTTTCAAGAATTCATGTGTCCATTCTGCCATGCAGATATTGCCCAACGTGGCATGAAGCTTCACTCACACCAGACGCTAAAAGCACCATTACACACAGATCACTCCAGGTGCGTGGAGAGACGGAGGTCAGGATCATCCCACCACAACCTCAGCCAACATGCTTCAAAAAGCAAAAACAATTACACCTAAATCACCATCAACTGGCAGTTCAGCAAATCGTTCATGTGCTGGATGACACAAAGGTGTTTTAGAGGTTCAGACGGACACAGGAATGAGTTTGTGTGTTTGGTGTAAGAGATGAGGCTTCACTCAGATAATATGTAATCTGTACAAAAACGTGGCACTGTGTAGTGAGTAACCATGGTATATTCAGTAGACTTTAACAGACTTTAATTCTATTGTTATGTCCCAAAAACCTTGGTATTGCCATAACATGTCTAAAAATGTGCTATTTATTATTATTATTATTATTATTATTATTATTATTATTATCTTCATGAACGTGGTATTACCATGATACTATGTCCAACTGAATATGGTATTACAATATTACAATAACACATGGTGCAGTATTACCATGTTGTGATAAATAGTTTCATGTCAAAACAAAATAACCCAAAACAAACCAAACTAAAACAAAAAATAATAAAATAATTAAACTAAATGAAAAAAGAAAAATAAAACAAAAAAACAATACAAAAACAACAATTTTATTAAACTAAATTAAATAAAATATGAATTAAATAAAACATAAAATTAAATAAAACAATTATAGTATTGTTGCGAAGAAAAAAGAAGACAATTACAATATCCTAACGAATGTGTTATCATGAAAACTGTCCAAATCGTTTTTTCATGGCACATTTTAAAATAATGGTATTATTAAAAAAATAATATTATATTAAAATCATAGTTTTTTGTAATTAATATTTTCACAAAAAAAATAATAATAAAATAAATAAATAAATAAATAATAATAATAATAATAATAATAATAATTATTATTATTATTATTATTATTATTATTATTATTAATAATAATAATAATAATAATACAATTCAAGTAAAAAATTACATAAATAATTAAAGTAAATAAAAAAGTCAGATTACAATATTCAAATGAATGAATGTTATTATCACAAAAAAACTGTTCAAATAGTTGTTTTTTCATGGCACCATTTAAAACTGTTTTAATATAATACAATGGTAATACTATTTTGTAATGAATATTTTCATGTACAAAAAAAAAATAAAATTAAATGAAACTAAATTAAAATTAAAACATTTAAATAATGAACTTAAATGAAAAGTAAATAATAAAATAAATAACAATCAGAAAAAAAAACATGTCAGATTACAAAAACATGGTATTACCATGGTATTTTCATGTCAAAACAAAACAACACACACACATTTTTTTTTAATACAATTAAAATAACAAAAATGTTTTTACCATTAAAATAAAACATGGTATTACCATTGTATTTTATTTTAAAATAAAGAAGAAGAAGAAGAAGAAGAAGAAGAAAGTAATGCCATGATACAATCCAAATAAATACAGTATTAATTTCATGACACCATTTCTTAAAAGCACATACCATGGTATCATATAAAAAACACACGGTATTTTTGATTGTACCATGCCCAAAAACAAAACAAAAGCTGGTACCATAGTTCTTTCTCACTAGTTCCAATTTTAATTTTTAGTCCTATACTTGTTACATGAAACAACTGTTCACAAATCTAATAGACTTTAATACAAAGAGCTCAATTATTCATGAGCAGCTTGTTAATTATTCTATATGCGGTTAGGCAGATGGCATCTCCAACAGAGCAAAACTCATTACTCATTAGGAGAAACATGAAAACCTGACACTGACGCTGACCTGTAGTCAGATCTTATGAATGATGCTTTAACTTACCACAAACATGTTTAGAGAAGGCCTATATTTCATCTCATCAAACCACATAGTTATGAAAAACAAAGATCAATTATTCCATGTGACACTTATCATCAGTGTGGAAAGGAAAGGAGTAACAGTTACGACTCGTGTGGTGTAATTATGGGATGTTGTTACTCAAACAATAACAAAAGGCAGCGGGATGTCTCAGTCACTCAGAGGGCGGGCTGATGGCTCTTGGGCGTGGCACATGCAGATCAGGGGATGGTTGCAACTAGGGCTGGGCGATATATATCGATCGATAAATTCATGCGCATCTCGTCAGTAAACCCGGTTTTTTGATTAGAGGTAAATCTCCATCACCTGTTTTCAAATGGAGCGCCAGTTAATACACAGAGCCGTAGATCACTGAAAAGCTACCCCAATGAATCACCTGAGAAACTGAACCCGATATTGCATAGCTTGTCAGTGATCTACGGCTCTGTGTATTAACTGGCACTCCATTTGAAAACAGGTGATGGAGATTTACCGCTAATCAAAGAACCGGCTTTACTGATGAGATGCGCATAATATTGATATAAATATTTTGCCCAGCCCTAGTTGCAACAACTGGTGCAACCAAATAATGTACAAGCTAGTAGTTACTACGCCTCTAGTGTGGACTAAACATTCCAATTTAAGTAAGAACTTAAGAATGGCTGGTGCAACTCTACCCAGGAGGGAGTGGGCGGAGCCTTCAGTTGTCCATGACTCTGTCACCTGGTTCAAAAAAAAGTTTTAACACATTAACAACAGCAAGATGTGAATGTTCAATCACTCAAATAAACTGAGTCAAATTTGTTTGGAGGGTGTTGTGAGTGGTTACTAAGTCTCCAAACATGACTTAAATGGACAGTTCACCCAAAAATGAAAACTACCCCATGATTTACTCACTCTCAAGACACCCTGGGTGTATATGACTTTTTTCTTTCAAACAAATACAATCAGATTTATATATAAAAATGTCCTGGCTCTTCCAAGCTTTATAATGGCAGTGAATGGGTGATAAGAAGCCCAAAAAATTGTCCATCCATCATAAAAAAAGTGTTCCACATGGCTCTGAGGGTCTATTTTTAAAACTTTACAAACCGTAATCTTGTTGCATTTTAGATACATAAGGCACACAACACAGGAGTAGAGTAACAGAAGTGTCTTTTAACACATCCACAAGCAGGAAGATCACAGGACACCAACACAAGCAACATTAATTCTGGAACTGAGGAGCTAGGGCAAAACACAGAGCTTAAATACTAAAAAGGTAATTAGGAAGAACTGAAACAGAGGTGGAGCTAATTAAACAAAACACATAGAAACTAATAAGGAACAAAATCAAAAGACAGAAACACAGGAAAATCTAAACTAAAACAAATAGTTGTAGAGTATTTCACATTGGGCCATTCAATTGGATCATTTTCCAGCAAAAGGAAGATAAGGAAAAAAAGCACTGACATAGACTAATAAAAGTTTCTCAATAATCCTTTGACATGGTTAAAAATAATGAATGTTTACTTAACCGATTAAGTTTCCCGCCAGTGGGCATAGTTCTCTAGTAATATGACACGTTGCTCTCTACTTTTGTGTCCTTTGACGCTTGTTTTTTGGGTCGACAGCTTATAAAAACGTAATTCTGTGTTTTTTAGCTTGTTTACTGTACACCTTGTCACATAGCAGCTTTTAGACATTGCTCTGTTTTTTTTTCTTATAAGTCAGAAATGACACGGAGGCAGCTTCCCACAATACAAAGTCAATGGGAGCGTTGAAAAAATGGAGCGGTGGGCATGGTTTTTTTTAGATTATGACACGTGTCGCTCTGTCTCTATTCCAGCGGATGACGTAGGACATATGCGAACGCTGTGACTAATGTGGAAGCACAGTGGAGAGAGCAAAACAAAATACCTGTCACTAATTAGAAGTACGAAACAAGGATTTTTAAAGAAAAATGAGATGCGATCTGGGAAAACCCGTCTGAAAATAGGTCGAATGTCAATTTTTTTGTCAAAATTAGGTTTTCATTAAACTATTATTCTATAACATTTTGTCTATCATCTCTGAAAATATCTTGGCAAAATTCACTTGTTTAGTGCAGTAAAATTGCGATTTATTGCACCAAGCAGAAATGACAGTGTCTTTCTCTAATGTTAAGAACATGCTGCGGAGGTTAACACCACAAAAACAGTTAACCTATCAAAATAAGCCACGTAACATATTTAATAAAGGTGAATCAATGCACAATTCCCACCAGTCCTGTGTAAACTATGGCATGCAAAGTTGTATTTATTTATTTATTTTTTTTTTTTAATGTTTTTTTAACGCAGTCGAAGCTGCTCACTCAAATGATCTAATTTGTCTCAATCTGCTCAATCCTGGTGATGTCAGTGCCCTAAATGATGTTATAATGGACTATTTCACATCCAGAGATGAAGGATCGGATGATGAAATTACTAAAGAGGAGGAGACCAATGACAGTCTGTTATATAAACAGTGCGCGAACAGTTGCTGTACATTATTTGTGCCATTTAAACATACAAGGGGTGATCAAAAGTTCAGAAACTATGCCCATGATAAACAATGGAAAACAGACGTTAGTCTGTTTGTGTAATAATTCAGTATAGTGCTCCTGACAGCTCTCCTTAAACCCGTAAATTGAAAGTGAAACCCGTCTCACTTTAAACCTGTTTTTCTCAAAATTCCACAGCTATCAGCCAACTTCATATGGTATCAAAACCTAAAAAATTTCAACATGTCTTTTCCTAGATTGCATCACAAATGTTGGAGGATTTCAAAATAAGCCATAAACAAAACAGATTATGGCTTATAAAGTTTTAAATATGGATATTTTCTTTCACAAACACATTCATTCACTTCAGAAGGCCTTTATTAACCCCCTGAGCTGTGTGCCATATACTTATAGATCGATGCACTTTATTTCGCTTCAAAATCTCAAAAGCCTTTCACTGTCATTATAAAATTTGGAAGGGCCAGAATATTTTTTTAATATAACTCCGATTGTATTCGTCTCATAGAAAAAGTCAAATCATGGGGTAATTTTCATTTTTAGGTGAACGCTTTAAGTTCCTCTGCCCACCTGCTTTATTGCTAATTGCAATGACACATCTTTCCTCAGATCACACCCGCTTTCAGGACAAATGCAGTAGGATGGGATACACGCCAAAGCTTAATACTTAGGGTTAGGGGTTTGAACAAAGCAAGCACTGTTAATTATACCAAACCAAGGTTTCTTTGTACAAAAAATAACAAGGAGACCTTGGCTAAGCAAGAGCTGATCCATCCAATCATAGCGGTTCCTAAGCAACAGGTAATTTCACAATAGACGCAGCTGTAGTTTAAATGGCTATTCACAGTGGGAGCCGAACGCGACTCTTCAGGAAGTCAATCTACCGCTGTATCACACCGCAACCTTGAAGCGCTTTACATTGTTCACAGCACTGGGCTGATGGCTATACCGCTTTCAACTGAAAGAAAAGAAAAGGTAAAAAAGAAAAAGTCACTGTGTCTAGATAATGAAACCACATCTCTCATGTTTGCCTGAGATTCTCCTAAAAAGAGACTGAAGTCTGAAGTTTGATAGAATCAAGGTTTTTTCAGGTCTGCCTCGATTTTTCATCTTCTTATGAAATAAGCTTCTTAAATAAAAAACAGTGCTAAGGCACAACAGTATCAGTAAGCTGGCTGGCGCAGTCTGATGTGGTTCACAACCAAACAAGAGCTCCATTCAAAGCTGCTCACCTTGAATGCTTAAAATGCGCATTGCATAATCAGATGAGGTATTTCTGCAGCCGAACTTTCGCTTTTGCGTCATTAAATGCTGCCTACTTAAACCATCATGCTCACTGGTCATGTGACCGCTGATGCAATGTTGATTCATAAAATTTATATTTTATTAATATTTTAATATTTTCTAATTTGCTAAATTGTTGAATTTGTGATTCTGATTAGTTGATATACATTTTTCAGAGCCAATAAAGAAAGGAGGAAGTTCTACCACAGTGTTTTATGGGCAAAAGCATGAAAGATAATTACAGACATGTGGTACATGCCATATGATTGACTCACGAATGTTGAATTATTGAAAAATGAATGCACTACTTTACATTTCCCACACCATGACCCTGGGTGAATGAAATCATTTTTAATAATTCAATGGTCCGTTGTCAATTTTTCCTTTTTTAATATTAATATTAAGATATTTATGTTAATCCTCTAAGTTATACATGTAATATATTCTGGAGATACTTGGTTGATGGAAAATATTCACCTCAAATAAGACTGTAGTATATTAGGTATATCATCTGCGGTGCAAATAAACTGATTAATCATTATTATCATTATTTATTTTTGGTTTGTAATGTCATTTATATGAGAATTAAAAATGTTTGCAGTCATGTAAAGTCATGTTTATTATTTACATAATAAAATAAATGCATTTTTATTTTAGAAAGTAGGTTGGAATGGAGTTATTTTATTGATATACTACTAAAGTTTATGCTGATAGTTTGAATTTTTTTAATTCTCTGTTGTTGTTTTTTTTTTGGGGGGGGGGGGGGCTTAATTTGTCTGTTGTAATTTGTTTTTGTCATTTTTAGATTTTCTTTTCTTTTATATACTAGTTATACTCTTCTGCTCACCAAGCCAGCATTTATTCGATCCAATGTACAGCAAAAACAGAAAAAATGTCAATATTTTTACTTTTTAAAAATATTTTTATTTGAATATATTTTATAATGTTATAATTTATTCCTTTGATTTCAAAGCTGAATTTTAGCATCATTACTCATATGACCCTTTTCATTTTAATATTCTGATTTGCTGCTCAAAAAACATGCATTATTATTATCATTTTTATTATTAATTATTATTATTATTATTTTATGTTGAAAACAGCCGAGTAGAATTTTTTGTCTTCATCATCATTGATCTTTTGATCAATTTAAAGCAATAAAAGTATTCATTTCAATATTTTTTTTCCCCAAAAATAAATAAATACATCATACTGACTCCAAGCTTTTGAATGGTGTAATGTATAATGTTACAAAAGCTTTTTATTTCAGATAAATGCTTTGGATCTTTCTATTCATCAAAGAATCCTGGAAAAAAATGTACTCAACTGTTTTAAATATTGGTAATAACTATGATAAACAAACAAAAAAAAATGTTTCTTGAGCAGCAAATCAGCATAAAAAAATGATTTCTGAAGGATCATGTGACACTGAAGACTGGAGTAATGATGCTGAAAATTCAGCTTTGATCACAGGAATAAATTACAATTTAAAATATAATCAAATAAAAAAGCAGTTATTTTAAATAGTAAAAATATTTCACAATATTAATGCTTTTGCTGTATTTTGGGTCAAATAAATGCAGGCTTGGTGAGCAAAAGAGACTTCTTTAAAAAAAAAAAATTTGATCAAATCTCACTGATCAAAAACTTTTGACCGGAAGTGTATATAGTTATTTTTGCTATAAAGTATTCTCGCAGCTTCGTAAAATTATGGTTGAACCACTGAGGGCAGATGGACTATAGGGGGCGGGTCTTTGCGAAGAGTCAATTAGCAATTGTGTAATTAAACCATAGTAAATGAGAAACAACCCTTGTGACAACTAGCCCCGGTCTTGTTTACTTCTTCACCTAAAATGTCATATTTCTATTGACAAACACATTTCAAAAGCATTAACAAATTCTATGACTATCAAGAACTCAAAATAAAACAATGAGAAATATCGCTGCAAACATTCCCACTGAACTGATTGAAATGGAGGACGAGTCTGCATTCTCTTCAGCAGCTCAATACAACCTAACATTGACTCAAGCCATCCACGCTCCCTCATCTCCAGAGAAGCCAGACTAGTCAATAATTCAGAAGCCGAGGCAGAAATGATATAAGCATGAATGGACAGCTGGGAAAAAAATGAGGAGAAAAGAGGAGCGAAAAGCGGTCATTTCGAAGCAAACTAGAGCTCTCACTAATGATTATTTTGGTAATCAAGTAATCGGTCGATTATTCTGACGATTAATCAGATTGTAATTTTTTTGGGGGGGAAATAAAAAAGTGTTTAAAATACTTAAAATACACATATAATAACGAGGCAATAATAATTACTTCAAATAAAATATCAAAAGCAAATAATCATATGGTTTTATTGAACAAAACTGTTAATGTATTATAAACAGCTAATATACTTGCATTATGACAAATGACTGCAGAGGGCCTGACAATTGTTTTTACATGTTACAATGCAGTCTAATCCTTGTCTAATATTGACTAAACAACATTTAATTCAAATGTCCTCTTAATCTTTAATATTTGGCCACTTCTCTACTACAGAAATGCTACAGCCATATGTGAACACCAAACGTGTAAACTCAGAGTGGTGGTTTGAGCTTTTATTTTGAAATCGTGATGAAGAGTTAGCATATTGAGAAAGATAAAGATGTATTATCCTGTGTTTCTATAGGTTTCTAAATGATCGTACAAATCTGATTAAATGGCGCATGTTGCATTCCTGGGTGAACCTTATAATAAACCCAAACTCATAGCAATATGCAGAGATTGAGTCTGAGATGCTTCACATGTAAATGATAACAGTTCGTAACCTACACACATGAAAATAATTAAACCGCATATAATAAACCTGCATCACATATATTTAACTGAATTGTAGCATTTGTGTATTCACAATAGCATTATGCTTTATTATGGTTTTTATATGGGTTTAATATATCATGCCATATATCATGTTTAATATATCGTGCTGGAAAACGGTCTAATAATGTGCATCACGGATGGACAGCCCTAAAGTACTTTTTGAGTTTGAGATCCAACTTTTCACACTGAGGACAACTAAGGAACTCATATGCAAGTATTACAGAAGGTCCAACCTAACATTGACTTAAGCCATCCACGCTCCCTCGTCTCCGGAGATGCCAGACCAGTCAATAGTTCAGAAGCTGAGGCAGATAAGCATGAATGGATAGCTGGGGAAAAAAAAAATGAGGAGAAAAAGGAGCTTACTGATGCTCCAGAAGGAAACACAATGCATTAAGAGCAGGGGGTGAAAACTTTTGCACTTTTATTTTGCCTAAATATCATTTTTTTTCCACTTAGTACTGCCCTTCAGAAATTACAGAAGATACATGTTTCCCAGAAGACAAAATAAGTTAATCTTACCCTGACCTTAAAATTCAAAAGTTTTCACCCCTGGCTCTTAATGCATTGTGTTTCCTTCTGAAGCATCAGTGAGTGTTTGAACCTTCTGTAAATAGCTGCATATGAGTCCCTCAGTTGTCCTCAGTGTGAAAAGATGGATCTCGAAATCATAGAGTCATTGTTGGAAAGAATTCAAATACACAAAAATGCTGAAAAACCAAAGAATCTATGGGACCTGAAGGATATTTCTGAAGAAAAGCAAGCAGTTTAACTGTTTGGGACAAACAAGACACTCATGAACAACTATCACATGAACAACTAAAATACATAGCTGTGGATAATTCATGTAACAACACAGTATTAAGAATTAAGAAGTTTATTTTTTATTCATTTTTATAAATTCAACCATCATTTTCTAGAGGTGAGAAAAACAAAATGCAAAAGCACCTGTTTGGCAATATTTTGAATTTTGAAAAGCCTGTTGACTTTTACCATTTATCTAATGTGATATTGAAAGTTTATTTTTTGTAAACATTTGTTTCTTATTTAATTGGTTCCACAGTGTTTGGTGATTTTTTTTTATTTTTTTATTTAAGCTTAACTTGTAATTTATTTATTTTATTTGACATTAATGTGTATGTTCTGTCTTTAACTTTGTGTAAGTTAAATATTATTTATATTAGGCATAGCCTATAGCATGGTGTGTTTTATTAGTTTTTTAAATAAAAGTTATAAGATTTATTTATAGGCTAAGTGAGTCTGACGTAGTATTTTGTTGTTGCAGTTGACGCTGAATTGCCGATGATTCAAAAGTGAAAGTAACATGCGCACGACGCTTTTGAGCCGTTTAAAAGTGAAGGAAAGTGAGGAAAGGAGAGAAAAATTCAAACAAGCTAAAAACAAACAAACAATCGCTTAACGCAGTTTGGCGCTAATTTAAAAGTAAAAGTTAAAGTAAAATGTGCAGGACGCTTTTAAGCTATTTAAAAGAGGTAGAACGTAAAAAAAAAGAGGGTCTTTTTTTCTGGATCATCTTCTGGCTCTTAAATGTTTAAACGGGCAAAGCCTAAATGAGTTTAAACACAGATAGCAACTTGTTCAGTGCTGTTCAGTTGGTGATGATGGAATAAATGACCGCTCCCATATTCCAGCATACAGCACTTTCATTGAACAAGAGTGAATTGTTTGTCCACGTTTTTTTCCCCACATCGCTGTTGTTGTATTGGAAAGCCAGAATATGTATCCATCAACAGAAACACATTAGCCAAAACCTGTTTGTTTTAGGCTACAACTTATAAAAAAAAAAAAAAAAAAACAATATTACAGATGCATTGTCAGATTTAAGTTGAACCGCGGTCCTAGTGCACCCCTAGTAAACATCTTTTATGTGAAATATTATTCAGGTCAGTACTAAATAAACAATAACATGCATTTTGTAAGATCCTTCTTATTTTGGTAAAATAATTAACATTTTGCAGATTCTGCAAGGTGTATGTAAACCTTTATCCTCAACAGTATACAGTAGACAATTAACCATTAACATAAAACAGGTTAATATTGCATTGCAACTTTACCATATAAATAAAAAAGACAAATAGATTAAACTATGGATATTATTTATTACACATATGAAAAACCACTAGTCAACATGATAAATAACCATAAAATGATAAACATTCTGGTCTTGAAACAATATCCTGCCGCCTGTAGTTTTGCATGAGACATCAGTAATGCGGTTGCAGCTGCTGACAGCAGTAGTTTCACAAACGAGAGCTTGTACATGTATACGAGTGATGATTTAGGTCATTATCACTTATCGATGATGCTGCATCGGTTATTAGATGGAGTGGCTGTGAGGCTGGCAGACTAACTTCATTTGCTGTTTAATTATTCCACATGCTGTTATTAATCTCTGATAACGCATGTCATTTGTTAAATCCTAATTGTTTCCTTCATGGTGTGTTCTAGTGTGATCTGTTTCGCTGGACTACATAAGTGAGTAATTAAATGTGTGAGTCACAGCTGCTCTGTGATCGAGGGTTTATTGTAATGAGTTGGTGGGTGAATGTCATAAAACATGTCAGGAATATGTGAACATGAACATGTCCAGGTCATATTACCGCAATGTTCAGCCAAAAAGTAAGAAATCATATTTTGAATATACAGTTTTTCCTGACTAAAGATTACTTTTTCCCAAAAGTACCAGTACAACAGTGAATAATAATATTAATAATAAGATTGTTGATAATAATGGCGATTATAATAATGGTAATAAAAATAATGTTGATGATAATCATAGCAGTAATAATAATGGCTATAATAATAATAATAATGATGGCAAGAATAATAATACATTATTTAAAAAAAATAATATAAAATGTCATTGGATCACTGCCTAATTAATGTTAATGTTAATAAATGATAAATAATTGTTAAAAATAAATAATTATTGTAGCTGCTATTATTGCTATAAATTATTTATCATTTACTAAACATAGCAAATATTTGACAGTGTATATTTTAATATATATTTTTATGCATCATCTTTATTATTAGTTACTTTAATTACTATATTTGCACAAATCCCCCAGAACTGCTAAACAATGAATAATAATAAAGATAATGTATTGAAATGTCACATTCTTACATCTTAACTTACGCTAATTTAATTATGCTAATGCTGATTGTTAATTTATTATTATTATTATTATTATTATTATTATTTATCATTTACTAAAAGTAGCATTTAATAGATAGTAATATATTTTAACATATATTTTTATGCATTACCTTCATCATCATCTTTATTATTATTATTATTAATTATTTTTAATTACTATATTTGCACAAACCCCAGAACTCTCAATAGTAATAACTATCTGTATTAATAATAATAAATAAAATGCCACAATTTCACTCCTTAATTTTTCCTAACTTTAATATGCTAATGCTGATTGTTAATTTATTATTATTATTTTTAGTATAATTTTTGATAATTTACTAAAAGTAGCATATATTAGGCATATATTGATATATTTTAATATATCTAATTTTATTTAGCATATCTTAGGCAGTTTTTCTATTTATTATTATTACTATTATTACCATTATCATCTCTATTATTAATAGTACTATTATGAATACTTTGTAATAAAATTTGCATAAATTAAGCAGTTATATATTTAAATATTTTAATACATCTTTTCTGTTTATTAATAATATTAATAATACAATGGTATAAAAAATATTAAAACTACACTATATTACTCTTTTTAATTTATACTAATATTTATATAAATCATTAGTAACCATCTTAGAAACGTTTAAAGTAATATGTACATGCTCAACCAGAATAAAGGGACACCAAGAGAGACAAAAGTTTACCATGGTTTCTGCTAGTTATTGTTACTATAATAAATCTTGATATTAGTACATGATAAAAATATCATGGCAAAGGGCCATATATAGTGACACTATATATGAAATACTACAGTATTACCACCTCAGCCATCACTGACCAATGAAGTAAAAGCAAACAAATATTCCAGAAGTGCCTTACATTGTTTGAAGGAGATCTTATATCAATATATTCTGATTTGCAGCAGTAACAGTGGATCTGTTCAGTCTGTGGTCCTATAAAGAGAATAATCTTTGTGAAGCATTGGTATTTTGGTAAGAATAATGGCAGTAAGAGTTACTGTGCTGTGTGTACAGAAGCATGACTATGTAAGCACACCAAAGCAAACCTTAAAACAAGAGTGGAACAAGATGCTGAGGCATTCAGTTGTTGATAAAAGCAGAACAAAGCCTGATCACGCTGAACACACTCGACAACGCATTGCGTTTGAAAACTTGCGCAAACAGCCGAAGGGCCGGAGCGGCAGAACGCGGCTGACTGGATGAAAGCGAGGCAGACGGAGCTTGGCGTGCGCCTCACGTCTCCAGAGGAAAGAAGTCGCCCAGCAGGAGTTAAAAGCCTCGTCTTTATCAGGCTCCTCTCTGCGCTCCGGCTTTGAAATATAATGACACTCGTTTGTAAATCTCTCTGTGAACGACTGGGAAAATTTCAAATGCCACAAAATGCCATTGAGAAGATATCTTGTATAAGGAGGGTTTTGGATTTGCGCAGAAAGCTTTCAAAAGAGATTCGCTTCTTTTGAGTTCTTCTGTTCATTAAAATTAGACTAGAGGAAATATGTGTTTCAGGAAGGTTATAGTCAGTGTTAAACTGAACACTAGAATGTAAGATACAGCACAAACTGTAATTTAATACATCTATACATCTCATTAAAGAGATAGTTCACCCAAAAAATGAAAATTCTGTCATTAACTACTCACCCTCATGTCGTTCCAAACCTGTAAGACCTTCTTTCATCTTTGAAACACAAATTAAGAAATTTTTGATGAAATCCAAAAGCTTTCTGACCCTGCATGGGCACGTTCTGACACGTGCAAGACCCAGAAAGGTAGTAAGGACATCATTAAAATAGTCCATAAGACATCAGTGGTTCAACCATAATTTTATGAAGCTACAAGAATAATTTTTGTGTGCAAAGAAAACAAAAGTAATGACTTTACTCAACAATTTCTACTATTTGGGCTTTGAACATGCCAGTTGTGTTGCTGTCTATGAAGGGTCAGAAAGCTCTCAGATTTAATCAAAAATATCTTAATTTGTGTTCTGAGGATGAACTAAGGTCTTGAACTAAGGTTTGGAACGACATGAGGGTGAGTAATTAATGACAGAATTTATTTGGGTGAACTATCCCTTCAATATCTCTATGTAGCTATACCTTAAAGCAGTGGTTTTCAAACCTTTTTAAGAACGACCATATTTTTTCCTTTTTAAATTGACGTGATCCACATAGAAAGAACAATGAATCTCTTACTTACACTTAGTTATAATGTGAGGATCCACAAGTTCCAGAACTCAGGACTGAACCAAAATTTGGCGAGTGGATTCTGACTAACTGAAACACACCATTGACTAACTGATTGGCCGTTGCGTTTCAGAAATCAACAGATATGTCTGTGATTGGCTACAATGTTCAATACTGCAAAACAGAGCGCAAAACACACCTTGGATGAATATTCCGCGTGAGGCAGCTGCCGCTTACTTTCGTTTTGTTGTTTATGTTTATTTAGTTATTAAAGTTAATTTTGCCGGTTCCTGCTTTCTTTCTCCTCAAATATTGAACTTTGCACACACATACATACATACATACATATAGGCTATACAATTTCCTCAGATCATCCTGGTGACCCATTTTTTAAGTTTCGTGACCCATCCGAGGGTCACGACCCAGGGTTTGAAAACCACTGCCTTAAAGGACTAGCTCACCCAAAAATGACAATATGCTGAAAACGTACTCATTCTCAGGCCATCCAAGATGTAGAAAAGTTTGTTTCTTCATCAGATTTGGAGAAATGTAGCATTACATCACTTGCTCACCAATGGATCCTCTGGAGTGAATAGGTGATGCACAGATCCAAATTGAACAGTACAAATTAAACAATTCCCCATCATAAGTACACATTGATGACCTAAGACACGAAACGAGTGGTTTGTGTGAGAAAACAAACAGTATTTATGTTGTTTTTTACCTTTTGTAAATAACCACGTCCAAGTTGAAGTGCGCGCACTTCCTGGTGTGTGAGCGCGCCGGCGCTGCTCCCGGAAAGCTCCGGAAGTGATCTCTCGCGCGTGAACGTCACTCATTGTTTACACAGAACAGAGATTGTAGGTAAGACGGCTAACAGAAATGGTACTCGTTTGTGCTTATCCAGGATGTTTAAACAAGAAATGGTTAAAAAGGTATGTTTAGGGATGTTTAAAAAAGAAAACAATACTACTTTCTTTTTACTACTTTCGGCGCTACTTTCCGGGAGTAGCGCCGGCGCATCATTAGCCAGAACGCGTGCCCCCTTCAACTTGGAATTGATTGTGTACAAGAGGTAAAAACGATATAAATACTGTTCGTTTTCTCACACAAACCACCTTTTCGTGTCTTAGGTCATTCATGTGTACTTAGGGTGTGGAATTGCTTAATTTGGACTGTTTAATTTGAATCTGTGCGTTTTCTTTTGTGAGGTGACCATAGGCATGCATTATATGACTGACAGACATGAACGGTTGGACCTAAAATATCAAAATTGAAACTACTGCGGAAACAAAGACACCTACATCTTGGATGCCCTCGGGGTAAGCTAAAACATATCAAAATTTTATTTCAAAGTGAACTATCCCTTTAAATAATTTGCTCAATATTGGATCCTCTGCAGCGAATGGGTGCCGTCAAAATGAGAGTCCAAACAGCTGATAAAAGCATTACAATAATCCACAAGTAATCCACAATGTCTTGTGAAATGAATAGTTGTGCTTAAAAAAACAAATCCATCAAGACGTTTTTAACTTCAAACTGTTGCTTTCAGCTAAAACACAATTTTTGTTTTTGCTTAAAATGCATTTTGGTTAAAAATTATATACATTTAATTTTTTTTTTTTAGAAAATGACCAATTGTTTCACTAGATAAGACCCTTATTCCTCGGCTGGGATCGTGTAGAGTCCTATGAAGCTTCACTGAAACTGCAATTTGGACCTTCTACCCATTGATCCCCATTGAAGTCCACTATATGGAGAAAAATCCTGGAATGTTTTCCTCAAAAACCTTAATTTCTTTGCGACTTAAGAAAGAAAGACATGAACATCTTGGAGGACCTGGGGGTGAGTAAATGATCAGGAAATTTTAATTCAGGAGTGAACTAATCATTTAACAGTTTATATGTATTTTATATTTTAAAATTAAAATCTCAAACAAAAGAAACCGAGAAAAGCAAGACATGGCAGAATCTGTCTGATAATGGGAGCGTTTAAAGTGCTGTAGTCTCTTTGTTGCTGAAACAACACCAGCGGGGAATAAAGCCGCAGATCTTGTCTCAAAGGAAATGTGACTAACAGGTTTAGTGACGGCTTCAACCATTTTTTAACAACAGATCAACAATTCATATCTGAAATGATCTTGTTTGTATTATAATAAGCAAGTCTATTGGATCATTGCTGTTTTGCAGAGATTAACCAACCTTTATAATTAATTCTAAAAAATGTTTCTTTCCCTTCACAGGGAGCGTTAAACATGAGACGGCTTCTGATTCACTCATAAACAACAACAGAAGTGACCTCATCTCCATTAGAGGAAGTCACTTCAGACGCTGAAAGGCAATCAACACCTTGCATAGTAATTAGCAGCAATATGAGTGTTTTACCAATGACTTTCTCTCTTCGAGGCCTGTTCAGATTTAGCATTAAAGGGTCATCATCCCCAACCCTGAAACACTCACACACACTCACACCACGTGTCTTCCTCTCACAGGGACCTGCACATGCAAATGACAATCTGTTATGTTACTAATGAAGGGCTGGTCATGTGTCACGCTCATATCCTGAGGGTAAAGAGTCCCTCTATGAAGAGAGAGAGAGAGAGAGAGAGAGAGAGAGAGAGAGAGAGAGAGAGAGGGGGGAGGTGCTGTGCCTTTAATCCCTGCAATTAGATGCAACGTCCCCATCCAATTTGTTTCATAAATGCCATTTTATTAACAGATATATCTACTTTCATAAAGACGCTTAACAAAAGAATAATAAGAGTAGTTCATATGACATATATAATAATCCAAGCCTTATGTGAGGAACAGATCCAAGTTTTTAGTCGATATCATATGGATTTTTAAGATAGATAGATAGATAGATATAGATAGATAGATAGATTTATATTCATTTTAACTAACTAAAATGAATACATGAAAATAATTAAATTAATAAATGAATGAATACATAAAAATAAATAAACATTAATGAATACAAATGAATAAATTTATAAATAAATGTATAAATAAATAAAAGTAAATGAAAAAAGAAACTAAATGAATATAAAACGAATGAATGAATGAATATGTAAATAAAAGTAATTTGATAAATAAAACCATCTAAATAAATGAATAATAAATAAAAAAAATACATAAAAAGCATTGGAACACTATGGTATGAGGAAGATTTTTTGAGAATAACAACTATATGAAAGTAAACAATTTTATGCATGGGAATGAATTAGTAAGAATAAATAAATAAATAAATAAATATTATATACATTATTTTTAATAAATATACAAATAATCTTTAGAGAATAACAACTACATTAATAAAAAGTAAATAAATATTTAACTAGAACAACAACTATATATATAAAAATAAATATTTACCTAGAATAACAACTATATTAATTAAAAGTAAATAAATATTTGTTCTAACCTATTTTGTTGTATAAGAATGAATATAAATAAATAAATAATATATAATAAATATATAAAGAAAAAATAAACAAGTTATATTATATACATTATATATTATATATAAATAAAACAAAATAAATAAATGAATACAAAATGAATACAAAAAAGTAAATACGTGTTGTTTCTAACCTATTTTGTTGCATGGAAATGAATAAATGAAAATAAATGAATGAATCAATAATATATACATTACATATAATAAATATATAATTAAAAAATAAACTGAAAAATAAATAAAACGTAAATAAGAAGCAAATAAATATTTTTCGAACCCATTTTGTTGTATAGAATGAATAATAAATAATAAATATGTACATTATATATAATAAATATATAAATAAAAAATAAATAAACAAAAATACAGCTACAGCAAGAAGCAGATTTTTAGAGAATAACGACCATATAAAAGTTTCTGAATAAAAATTAATAAATAATATATACATTATAAATAAAAGCAAATAAGTAAATATATAAGCTATTATAAATAAAAAAATAAATACGTGGCATGGGGAGGGTTTTTAGAGATGAACAACTATACAAACTTAAATAAAGTAGGTTTTTATACCCATTTTGTTGTGTGGAAAAGATCAGCTTGAACATGCTGTGAAATATCTCCTTTTTTGCTCCACAGAAACAAGAAATTGGAGCAACTACGTGAGTAAATGATAATGTTTAATTCCGATTAATCTCTTTAAATAGCTAATTCTTCATAACGATACATAATCCATTTCTAACTCTATTACAGTCGTTTGATAAAACAAACTTCATTTATTTGTTCATTAGCACAAATCCCATAAAATATCTCTGAGGAAAGTCGAAGACTCATGTATCACACTTCCCATCATTGATTTTACACACAATGACAGTAGCAAACAGACTGAGATTGGCATTAGTTGGCTATCGGTTTCATAAACGAGACACTGAACATAATACATTCGGTGCAAGCTGTATCGCTGAATATAAAGTTCTTCATAAAACCAGATGAGCACATCTGTCCCATGTCCACTGGGCTTTCTGAGACGACTCATATCTGGTAATGGAGATGACTCAGAGACTGTATCAGTCTTCACCGAAACAATGAGATCACCGTATTTAAATGATCTAGGTATTGAACCGGCAATCTCTCTGCCTAAAATCAGCCTTTAGCCATGAAGAATAAAGTCTCTGCCTGCAAATCTTTCACTAGAAAAGTAAACAATTTAATATGAATTCTGGTGGAAAGACTTTTCTGTGAAAATACAGAGAAAAATGAAAGAGTGAGAACAGCTGTGTCAGACAGTGAGGGATTTATAACTCTTATCAGCGAGGCTGCAGTGAGAGAAATAAGCCCTAAGCGCTTATTCATCACATTTTGTTAGGGCTGAGGTACAGCGCTGAGGCTCATGAAGAGCAGGCTGAGCTGCAGGCCTCAAGTGTGTGACACAGGTTCAAGTCTGCCCCGCAACACTTCCTGATCCTATAGTTCTTCTCATTCTTTAACAATAAACCCATAATTTGGGTAATTCCCTGAAAAATAGTCCACACAAAACAGAACAAAAACAAATTAAACAAAATGGATGTCTTGCATTTTATCTCTCAAAATGATGGATGTCAAAAAATTTGGAGATTAGCAGAAATAAGTTAATGCTACCTCTTACATAAGGTAAACATAAAGTCGATTTGTTTATATTTTTATAGAATTGTATATAATACATATATCAAAATTGTACTGCATACCTCTGCTTAAATAATGATCCATTTCAAATGTTTACATTCTTTCACTTTTCTATCTTCTTTTTGTTCTTAACAGCTCCCACTCGCTGCGGTGGAGCAGTTATGAAATATTGTTCTTGTAAATACTCCCCATCATTTCAGAAATAAATATGTATGCAAATGACAGTGAAGTGCAATAGTTCCTGTACAGTATTCGGCAGTGGTTAAAAAAAAAAAAAAAAAAAGGATTTAAACAGAATTTTGAATTGATTTCTT
The DNA here is from genome assembly GCA_033026305.1 of Cirrhinus molitorella. Lineage (NCBI taxonomy): Eukaryota > Metazoa > Chordata > Actinopteri > Cypriniformes > Cyprinidae > Cirrhinus > Cirrhinus molitorella. The sequence continues at coordinate 19,443,738 of CM065141.1, read as the reverse complement.
CTTGTAAACTCAGAGATGTTGATTCTGATAACAATTAAATTACCACATAACCTTGAATTAAAAAAAACAGTAGGTAAATTGGTCAGGAACATAAACAAAGAACACAAAACACAACAAAAAATACCAAAAAACAAACACACACAAAAAAAATAATAAAAAAGAAAAACACAACACCACAAAACAAAAACAAAAAATAAAATAAAAAATACATTACTAACAAAAAAATGCAACGCCATACATCAAAAACACCACAAAAAAAGAAAAACAATAAAACAAAACACAACAAAGAACACAAAACAAACACAACACATAAACACCACAAAACACAACAAAAAATATTAAAAAAACAAACACACACAAAAAAAATTATAAAAAAGAAAAACACAACACCACAAAACAAAACAAAAAGAAAAACAAAATACAAAAAAAAAAATACATTACAAAACAAAAACACCACAAAATACAACCAAAAATACCAAAAAACAAAAACCACGAACAATTCATAAAGGAAAAATCACACCACCACCACAAAATAAAATAAAAAACACAACACAAAGAAAAAAAAATTACAAAAAACACAACAAAAAATACAAAAAAAAGAAAAGAAAGAAAAACACAGTACAACAAAAAAGAACTACAAAAACACAACAATATAACAAAAAACACCAAATACCACAAAAATAAACAAAAAGAAAAACACAAAAACAAAATATATTACAAAACACAAAAACAACACCATACAACAAAAAACACCACAAAACAGAACACAACAAAAAAATACCCCCCCCCCCCCCAAAAAAAACACAACACAAAAAACTCACAATACAACAAAAAAACAAAATTAAATACAAAAAAAACTACATTACAAAATAAAAAACACAACGCAATGCAACAAAAACAAACACCACAAAAAAACAAGACACAAAAAACACAACACCACAAAACAAAAAGAAAAACACAGTATATCAAAAACAAAACAAACAAGAAAAACATAATACAACTAAAAACACAAAATAAAATACAAAAAAACACAACACAAAAAACTCACAATACAACAAAAAAAAAACACAAAATAAAATACAAAAAAAAACTACATTACAAAATAAAAAACACAACGCAATGCAACAAAAACAAACACCACAAAAAAACAAGACACAAAAAACACAACACCACAAAACAAAAAGAAAAACACAGTATATCAAAAACAAAACAAACAAGAAAAACATAATACAACTAAAAACACAAAATAAAATACAAAAAAACACAACACAAAAAACACAACACCATACAACAAAAAAACACCACAAAACATAACACAACAACAAAAAAAAAAAAAACACCAAAAAAACACAACACCACAAAAAGAAAAACTCAACGCCATACAACAAAAACACCACAAAACAAAACAAAAAAACAAGACAAAAAACACAACACAACACAAAGAACAATCCAAAACAAACAACAAAAAACCCACAAGACAACAAAAAACACAATATATCAAAACAGAACACAAAAAACACCACAAAACAAAAAAACAAAACTACAAAGAACACCACAAAACAAAATACTAAAAAACAACATGACATGACAAAAAAATAACACAATAAGAAATACAAAACATTACAAGATAATAACACAACAAAAGCAATGCAACAAAAATCACCACAAAACAAAACACATAGTGAGCTTATAGAAACACAAATAATGTATATACTTTAGTTGGTCTCATTTAATTTCCTGTTGTCTTTTGCCCTATTCAGACAGTAATTGTTTCTCATGGAGGCATTTTTTTTTTTTTTTTTACCATTTAAAGGGGTTAGTCAGTGATTTTATTGCTGTCCGAATCCAGAATGTCAGTGTTTATTTCTCACCACTACCCACATAAAAATCCACATCACTGAGTTTACAAGAAGAAACAGATATAAATTTCAGTTTAAATCCTTTTTGACCACTGCTGAACACCGTACGGTAACTGTTGTACTTCACTGTAATTTGCATGTATATTTCTTTCTGAAATAATGGAAAGTATTTACAAGATCAATACTTCATAACTGCTCCACCTAAGCAGAAAGAGAAAATATTTGAAAATATTCAAAATGAGTCTTTATTATGGCAGCAGCAGGTTTATGTAATACGATTTTAAAATGTGTGCTATATACAGTTATATACATAAGTATGGCGCGTATAATTATATACAGCTATAGCGAGTCTATTTTCCTATTTTTAATATTATACTTTCCTTTTTAAACGTATTATTATAAAATATGCCTTTGTTTGGAAAATAAGAATACATTTAACATTTAAAACCTTAGGACTGGGACATTGTTCCTATATAAATCTTTATTTGTGATTATTATTTTTTTATAATAAATCGTTTTTTTTTTTGTTTTGTTTTGTTTTTTTACACAAAGCAGTGGGAAAAGGACTTTTGGGCTCATTTGAAGCAGCTCCCAAAACAAGCTTCAACTGCTGTAGTGTGTTTATGTGGTCTGGCCTGAGCCGCATGCAGGATTTGTTGCCAGGCATTTCTCTGCGTGAACTCAGTGAGGGAAAGGGAAGGAATAACACCATGCAGTTTTCCTTATGCCTGACAAAAATAGTCAGAAATTATTCAATTTACACATTACCACGCTTTATAACGGCCCCGTGCATTATTTTACTTCCAGGAACTACTACTTGGAGTTCAAAAACAAGTACTAAATTCAAGCTGTTAACACCCAATTATGATTATACTGCATTGTTAGACATGGTACAATTGAAGTACCTTGGTATTTTGGACGTATTTAATGTTTTATGGACATTTAGCATGGTACAGTGTTGAAAGTACCTTAAAAAAACAATGATACATTAATAAAATTGTTATGTAAGTTATGTATCAAATTAGGGCTGCACGATTAATCGAAGTGAAATCGAAATCGGGATTAATCGAAAGCTGCCATTGTCATGCGTATATTTTAGAAAAGCACTGTTCTGTGTTTAGTAAATCTTCATCCGAAGGCCAGAGGGCGCTCTCATTCTCACGCGGAAACTCAAAATACGTCAGAAGAAGAGAAATAGAAACGCATCTTTGCTATCGCTGCAGCTGAATAAACAAGATTTAACTGCTGTCATTGATTCAACATGACTAATAAACCCACGACTACAACAATATATGGTTTATCTGACTTCTTCTCATTATAATTTTCCTTATAATGCAGTATATAATAATGCAATGCCTTTATCACTGCTTAGAATACTATTCGTGCTTTATTCTGTGTAAATAGCTATACTATCTCACAGAAAGATTTATTTCAAACACTCGACTGATATAAATATTATAATATGAAGTGAGTTTGGAGTAAAAACGTTATTAAATGTGATATTTTCACATGCTTTCAGGTGTAGCAGCATGTCTACACAGAGCCGTAGTTCACTGAGAAGCTACGCAAACAGCTGTCATTATCGCAAACGATTTCTTTCGATTTCATAATCGCCCGATTAAATCGTTTGCGATAATGAACGCGATTCAGCGTATCTTTTCTGTGGAGTACGGCTCTGTGTAGTACATGCCGCTCCACCTGAACACAGGTGCTGGAGATTTACTGCTGATTACACAACCGGCTTTACTGACAACATGCGCATGACAATCGCCTTCGATTAATCGTGCAGCCCTAGTATCAAAGCACCATCTTGTACTATCAAGATATATGAAGGTGACAAACACTGCATGGAAATCAACAATGACAAATCATGGCCATTTGCCCTCAGTCCATTTACAACTCATGCAACCAGCAGTATGTGGCATCAGTATTTGTCGACATGCATCTTTGTTTTCTCAGAGAGGGGCGTAATGGAGGGCCGCGTTATTGATCTCTGCAGGGGTTCGAGAGATGAATCGCGTCGGGCTGACGGGTCATTTGTATCGCGATGACGTTCACAAACATTGCGCTGATTGTTCTCTGCCTTCAAAGCATTGGTTTCATGTCTGAAAACAGCTGTCCAGGTCTTCTCATGGTCAGCTGAAGATGAACTGAAGAGGTGTTGTTTCTATCAGAGCGATGCAGAGTCAACAAAGCCACTCAGAATGGAAAAGCGACTTGTGTGCTATACTTCTAGTTTTCTGAAGCCATACGATTTTGTGTTCATGTTAATGAGTATTTTTTATTCATTTATTTATTTTATTGAAAAAAAAAATTGCAGACTAAAATTAGATGCCATTTTAGTTTGAATAAAATGGACTAATAAAATATCAAATAAACAATGCTGCTCAGTACAGATTTTTAATTAATTAATTTATTTATTTATTTATTTATTTTAGTTTTGCAGACTCAAATTTAATGCCATTTTAGTTAGAATAAAATTGACTAATAAATTAACAAATAAACAATACTGGTTGGTTAAGATGGTTTCTGTATTAATTAATTCATTTATTTATTTATTTTATTCCAAACTAAAATTAGATGCCATTTTAGTGAATAAAATTGACTAATATATTAACAAATAAACAATACCGGTCAGTTTTTTTTTGTTTTGTTTTTGCAGATTAAAATTAGATGCCATTTTAGTTTAAATTAAATTGACTAATAAATTAACAAAGGAACAAAACTGGCAGTTACAAGTTTTTATTTCTTTATTTAATTTTTTATTTTTTTGCAGACTAAAATTAGGTGCCATTTTAGTTTGAATAAAACCGACTAATAGATTAGCAAATAAACTATACTGGTCAGTTACAATTTTTTATTTTATTATTTATTTTATTTCTTTGCAGACTAAAATTAGATTCCATTTTATTTCGAATAAAAATTACTAATAAATTAACAAATAAACAATACTGGTCAGGTTAGATGTTTTATTTTTTTATTGTATTTTTTGCAGACTAAAATTAGGCGCCATTTTAATTTGAATAAAATTGACTAATAAATTAACAAATAAACAATACTGGTTGATTAGTTAAAATAAAAATAACTAATAAATTAACAAAAAAACAATACTGGTTGGCAAAGATTTTTTATTTATTTAATTGGAAACTAAAATTAGGTGACATTTGTTAAGAAACAATACTGGTCGGTTAACATTTTTAAAATGTTTTTGAAAGAAGTCTCTTATGTTTACCAAGACTAAATTTATTTAAAAAATTGTGAAATATTATTACAATTTAAAATAACTAATTTCTGTTGTAATATATTTTAATAAGTAATTTATTCCTGTGATGCAAAGCTGAATTGTCATTACTCCAGTATTCAGCGTCACATGATCCCTCAGAAATCACTGTAATACGCTGATTTGCTGCTAAGTTATTATCAATTATTATAGGTGCTCAATTATTAATTATATTACCCCTATATTACCTTACCATAAACACTTGAATGATTAAAAGAAAAACAACTTTGTTATCACAGGAATAAATAACATTTTAAAATACAATTTAAAAAATAAATATTTATTATAATTTGTTATAATTTTTCAGTCTCAGTATGTTTGAATTCTTTCAAAAACATTTAAAAAATAATTTGGCTGGTAGTGTAACATCACAAAATATGACTAAATTAAACATTTTCATCAAAAGCCGAGAACTATGACTAAACTGTATATTTTTGCAGTATATAAAAGAGCAGAGTGAACATTTTTCAAAATATCTTCTAATGTGCTCCAGAAGAAAAGAATGTTTACAATTTTAATTTATAGGTGAATTAATAATTTTATGATGATGTACTCTTTATCTTTGGTCTGTTCTACAAAGTCAATTTAACAGATTAGAATTATTTACACAGAATTATAGCGTTTTAATCAAATGCTCCTGTCATCTAACCTTTGACTGAAGTCTCTCTGAAGACGAGGGAAAGACTTACACAACACCCTCTGAACAACACAACATTACAGCTTTATGGCCAGTGTCGCAATCCCACAGAGATAAGACTCACACAGCCTTATATCACTGCAAAATTGGGTCTTCTTCAAACACTGACAATAAACTTCCAGCAAACCAATGCCAAGATTTAATTCTGACCATCCCAGATGGCCGAAACAGAGACCACAATATAGTGCCAAATCAATCATATAGCAGTCATATGTTCAGTCTGTATTGCCTGCAGCGTAAATGAAATTTCGCAAAAACTAAATATTGAGACTATTTCATTTACCTTGGCCTTGCTGTCTTGCTGACTACTGTACAGTATATGGATCCTGACTAAACCAAATAAATAATATGCAGTAAAAAACTCACAATAAAGCTCATTTAACCCTTGTGAAACCTTATGGACATTTTTGTCCATTTTAGCTTAGTTTTTTTATTATTATTTTGCCTGTGTTAATGCTAACTGCATACATTTAGGCTCAGGTGTGTATTTTTATTGGAATTTTAATATTTTCCCCTCATTTCCTTTAAAAAAAATCTATTTTACACTAGGTACAAAAATAGTTCCACTCAGCACCTTTTGGACAAAAATGTAAGCCTAGGGTCATTTAACTTTATTCTTTGGCAAGGCTTCAAAATTAAAAATGTGACTACTTTTTGCCAAAAGTGTCAATATTTTGTGTTAGAACTAGGGCTGCACGATCAATTGAAGTGAAATCATAATCGTGATTAATCAAAAGCTGCTGTTGCCATTCGTATCTTTCAGTGAAGCATGGTTTTGTAATCCATAAATCTTAATCCGAAGGCCAGAGGGCGCTCTCATTGTCACACTGAAACTCCAGATACACCAGATGAAGAAACATAGGAAATGCATCTTTGCTATCACTGCAGCTGAATAAACAAGATTTAACTGCTTTCATTGATTCAACGTGACGAATAAACCCACGACTACAACAACATAAGGTTTTCCTGAGTTCTTATTATTATAATTTTCCTTATAATACAGTATATAATAATGCAATGCCTTTATCACTGCTTAAAATACTATGCGTGCCTTATTCTGTGTAAAAAGCTACACAATCTCACAGAAGGATTTATTTCAAACACCCGACTGATGTTATGAAGTGAAAACATGTGATTTCAAATGTAGCAGCACAGAGCCACAGTTCACTGAGAAGCTACGCAAACAGCTGTCATTATCGCGAACAATTTCTTTTGATTTCATAATCACGCAATTAAACCGTCTTCGATAATGAACACGATTAAACATAGCTTTTCTGTGAATTATGGCTCTGTGTAGTAAATGCTGCTCTATCTGAACGCAGGTGCTGGAGATTTACTACTGATTACTGACAAAATGCACATGACAATCACTTTCCATTAATCGTGCAACCCTAGTTAGCACCACTGTTATCTGGCACTGCCTTAATCATTCTGGGCATGGAATTGACCATAGCTGCACAGGTTGTTGCTGGGATCCTCTTCCACTCCTCTATAATGACATCATGGTGCTGCTGGATGTTAGACACATAGTGCTTCTGCACCTTTCACTTGAGGATGCCCCATAGGTGTTCAAGAGGGTTCAGGTCTGAAGACATACTTGGCCACTCTTTCACCTTCAGCTTCAGCTTTCTCAGCAAGGCAGTTGTCATCTTGGTGGTGCTTCAGAATGTACAGTACATAATGGAATCCATGTTTCCCTCAATAAACTACAGATCCACAGTACCAGCAGCACTCATGCAGCCCCAGACCATGATGCTACCACCACCATGTTTGACTTTAGGCAAGACAAAATTTTCTTGGTACTCCTCACCAGGGCATCACCACATATGCTGGACACCATCTGAACCAAACAAGTTTATCTTGGACAGGTTGTCTTCAGCAAACTGTTTGCGGGCTTTCTTGTGAGTCAGCTTCAGAAGAGGCTTTCTTCTGGGATGGCACCCATGCAAACCGACTTGCTGCAGTGTGCGTTGTATGGTCTGAGCACTGACAAGCTGACCTTCTATTTCTGCAACCTCTAAAGCAATGCTAGCAGCACTCATGCATCTGTTTCTTGAAGCCAGGTTGTGCACCTGACGCACAGAATGAGTACTTAACTTCTTTGATTGACCTTTGCGAAGCCTGTACTGAATGGAACCCATCTTGGAAAACCTCTGTATGATCCTGGCCACTGTAGTGTAACTCAATTTCAGGGTGCTACTGAACCTCTAACAGCTTTGGCTATCTTTGTGGAGAGCAACAATTCTAATTCTCAAATCCTCAGAGAGTTCTTTGCCATGAGGTGCCATGTTGAACATCCAGTGGTCAGTATGAGAGAATTGTACTTAAAGCACCACATTTAAACTGCTCTAATACAAGATACACAACTTTGTATTGTCCTGTCAAGCAGACAAACACATAAACATGATGAATAGGACATTTATAATCTTTGCATGGTTAAACAACATACTTCTGTTATCACTTAGGGTGTACTCACTTTTGTTGCCAGCTATTTTGACAATAATGGCTGTATGTTGAGTTATTTTATTTTTTTTTTTTAAATGATGCACAAGGGTTAATTTAAAATCTAAATTCTGTTTTCATTTCCTCACCTAATGTCATTCAAAAACCGGTATGACTGTTTATGGAAGGCAAAAATGATATGTTTTTGTACATGCAATAAAAATAAATGCATCCCAAAACAACACTGGACCCCACTGACTTTCACTGTATTGACTGTATTTGCCCTTAAAATCCAAGAAAATTTTTGGAAAAGCTAATTTAAGATCATTATAAAACCAGGCATCTTTTCAGCACCATCCAACAGCCTCTCTTTGTAAGGCTCTGATGCAGACAGACAGTGCAAAACGTAATTAGTGAACATACTCCAAATACTGCAACCACGCTTCAGTCTCCCTGGTGAGTTTCTGAACGATCCCTACAGAAATCAGGTTACTACGGTTCACTATTTCCATCTCACTCTCTGCCTTTCCTCAAGGCTAAGCGTATCAGAAACAAAAGATGGCACTCATACATGCAAATCTTGATATTCCATAACTCTATGATCTGATGAAAAACGCAACTTGGTGTTTGATCAAAGGTCAGATTTACGCTGTCAGAGATGATTAATGTCTAGATTCCCTTTGAGATTTGTGATGAAATGCCCAGTCGGTTATTAATCTCACACAGTAGATGTAAATTTACATAATTAACAACTATAGAAAATAATATTGGTCAAATCATCATGCAGTCTTTTAAGATGAGTCTTTAATATAAAAGCTGTTATATTAGACACACTGCATAAATCAAATCTTAGTGGGGGAAAAAAATTGTAGTTTTCCCCATGTGGAAGAGGCAGGAAAATCAATATTCATAATTGTCCCAATGTGTGCATGCATAATGCGGCATATTTGCATAAACGAGTGAGGATTTTGTTGGTGCTGTACTAGAGAAACATCATTGCAACTAATTACACTGATGTCGAACGACTGTTCATTCGTTTAAATGTGAGCAGAATATGAGATTCGTAAAAAAATCCCCAAATGTCATCTCTTGAGTTTGCTAATTGATTTGGCATTTCTAATATCATGTATTACTTTCATGTATACGTTCTTTTACGAAAAGTAGCCGAGGTGCATACCAATAAACTTGGTATTATTATAAATAAAAAAGATGTTATGAAAATGTATTTACTAGTCAAAGTACTACATTTAAAAGGTGAATTACAAATATTTTTTGTTTCATTGTTGTCATTTTTCGTAAACATATTTTATTAGTAGTATTATTTTTTTTTCCATAGTAAATATATAGATATATATAGAGAGAGTTTTTTTTTAGTAAATTTTTTTGTTTACTAGAAAACTAAGTTTTTATTCACTTTTTTATTTTTATACTTATAAGTATGCATTAGCGTTATTTTAGTATGAGTGGGAGAATGTTTTTTAGTTATATATATATATATATATATATATATATATATATATTAGCCATTAAATATTGTTTGTTTACTATAAAATTTATTTAGTATTTTTTTTGTTATTTTATAGTTTTTTTTGTCATTTGTTTTCTAGTAAATATATATTAAAACAATACTTCTAAAATATAATAATGTGTAGTATTATATAAAGTAAATAAAAACCACTATATTTTGTTCACTTATAAATTCACATTTATTTTTTATACTTGTATAAGTATGTATCAGTGTTATATTACCATCACTGGAATATTATTATTACAGTTAATATTCATCATTTTTATATTTTTGTATTTTAAATGTGTTTTCATTTTAATTTTAGTCAACTGCGTTATTGTCATTTTTTCGTTTTTATTAATATTGTAAATTCGTTTTCATTTTAATTTTAGTCAACTGCGTTATTGTCATTTTTGACAATTCTTTTAATATGCCTATACAGTTTTTGTTCATTTATATTATAGTTATATTAGTTATCAGTTTTACTTATTTTAGTACATCTAATTAAATTAAATTTATTTTTTTAAGTATACATATTTTTGTAAATTTTGTTTTTTTATTATTTTATTTTTTGTTATTTTAGTACATCAACTTAAATTAAATCAAATTAGATTTTTTTTTATATTTGTATATTGTTTTTACTAATTTATATTATGGTTATATTAGTTATTATTAGTTATAGTTATACGTTTTAATTAAATTGTTATAAGTTGTAATTAAGTTGTAAATTGAAAAATTTAGTATTTTTTTATTTTAAATATGTGTGCATATCTTTCTTAATTTGTATTACAGTTATATTAGTTATATATATATATATATATATATATATATATTAGTTCTAGTTATTTCAGTACATCAAGTTCAATGAAAAATGTTGCTTGAGCAACTAGCTAAAAGTAAAATAAGTAATAAGTACAGATATTACAGTTACAGTTTACATACTTTAAATTTGTTTTCTTTTAAATTTTAGTTAAATATTTATTGTTTTATTGTCATTTTTAGTTTTTTGTATCCATTTAGGCTTTTATCCATTTTTATAAAATTTTACTTTTAGTTTTTTCAGGAAAAAAAAAAAACATTGCTTTGGCAACAAGTTAAAATAAGAAACTAAATTTTTTAATATATTTTATTCTCTTTCTTTATGGCATTTATTTCATTTTAAGTAGCAAAATGCCTTTGGTTTTAATTACCTATAATAAGATTGGTATACATGAAATTCTATATAAAATTTCTAGTACATATTTTCTGCTTTTTTTTTTATTATAATAATACAGAGTTAATTTTCTTGTACATGACCCAGCATTTTTCTAATGTAATAAATGAGCTAAAATGACTACAGATTGACCCCCAAATCTCTCTCTCTCACAGTCACAATAAAATCCGAATCCATCCATCATGTGTTTAAAGCCGAATACGCTAATGGCAAAGCCACACAGAATCAGTCCATGGCACAGCTTTCACACAAAACACTCCCTGGGCTGCCATCAATTTCAGCCATTAATTACAGCACTAATTTGCAGGAGTACATCTTTATAGCCTGTGTATATATGCAGGCACAGAGCTCCACAGAAACGCCTACAGATCTTATTCTGTTCAGGAAAGATCTTATTAAAATGGCTGCAAGCTGTGTTTGAAAGAGCTTAGAAAGAGGAGCACAGGCCAAGGTCGAGACGACCGTCAAAACACAGCAAGAGACGGACAATCACCTTACACGCCTCCCTTGGTGCTATAGAGGAACCAAGATGTTAAAATGTAAAAAAGTATAACTAACATGAAAATGACATACTCTTTGTGAATATATGTTATGTTATGCAAAATAGACATCCTAAATAAATAATACAACTTCTAAAATAAAAGTTTTATTTTAATATGTATTAAATATGAAATAAAATATTTTATACAAAGATAATCTCATAAAAATATATACATAAAATATGTAAAAAAAAAAAAAGTAATTGTATTTTAAAATATTTCATATTAAAAGCAATACTACTTCTAAACTAATAAAGTAATAAAGATTAAATATGTATATATATATTATATATATATATATATATATATATATATATATATATATATATATATATATATATATATATGGATAATAGTTTTATATTTTAGAACATTTTAAATATTAAAAGCAATACTATTAAAATAAAGTAATATACAGTAATAATATAACATAATATAATACTATAATTATTTTTTATTTAGCTAGTTATTTTAGTACATCAAAATAAATGAAATTAAGTTAAACGAAAATTAAAAACTAGTTTTTTTTATGTCTACATCGTTTTTGTTAATGTATATTATAGCTACATTAGTTATTAGTTATATTAGTTTTCATTTTAGGTACTTTAGTACATTAAAATAAATTAAATTAAATTAAAATGTAACATTTTAGCTCTTTTTTTAATATGTCTACATTGGTTTTGTTAATTAATATTATAGTCCTATTAGTTATTAGTTATATTAGTTTTATTTTTAGTTATTTAAGTACATCAAAATAAATTAAAGGAAAAATTATTTTATTTTATTTTTTAAATACGTCTATATAGTTTTTGTTAATTTACATTATAGTCCTATTATTAGTTATATTAGTTTTAGGTTCAGGTTGAACTATTAAATTTAATTAAATTAAATGCAATTAAATTAATTTTAATTTAATTAATATTATAGTTCTATTAGTTATTAGTCATATTAGTTTTTTAGTTATTTTAGCACATCAAATTAAATTAAATTATTATTTAAAAAATACATTTAGATATTTTTTGTTCATTTATATTATAGTTCTATTAGTTTTTAGTTATATTAATTTTAAGTTTTTGTAAATGAAATGAAATGAAATTAAAATTATATTATTTATTATTATTTATATTAGTTATTAGCTATATTAGTTTTAGGAATTTTAGTAAATTAAATTCAATTAAAAATAATAAAATTGATTATTATTTTATATTATTTATATATTAGTATTTATATTATAGTTCTATTCCTTATTCCTTCTAGTCATATTCGTTTTATTTATTTTGGTACATCAAACATAAACCATTTCCGTTTTTTTTTGTTAAATATGTCAATATTTATTATTCATTTGTATTAGTTATATTAGTTATTAATTATATTAGTTTTAGCTATTTTAGTACATCAAGTTAAATGAAAATAAAAATGTTGATGAACAAGCAGCTAAAATAAAATAAATGTAATATTTTAAATAAAAAAAGTTGTAAATATTTTTTTATTCTAAGTAACAAAAATACTTTTTATGGTTTTAATTAACTGTACTAACCTTGGTATGCATAAAATAAAAATGCATTAATAATATATTATAATTATTATTATATATTTATTGAATAATTAAATGTAAAAATTAAATGTAAACAATGTAATTATTTTTTTTATTTTTTTTTGTACAAAATATACACTAAATAAGCAAAATCCTATCGTTGAGACTCGACATGGTTTAATGAAGTGATAGAGTATCTGTGTAACACGCAACTGTTTTTAATTAAATTCGGCTTGTTCCTGTCACAGTGTCATCATGGTCTGTTTCCTGCCAGTAAGTCTTGGCACAGCAGACGGCGTGATGTGTCACACACAGCTCACCAATGTATTACAGACGAGAGCTGTGCCTCTACAGGAGCCCCAACACACAGCCAAGAACAAAGAGTAATTAAAGAAAACGTCAATTTCAATGTTCTTCAGCCTCTCCTCGTTAAAAAGCCTTAACCTCACACTCTGACTACTCAAGTGCATGAGAAAAACACTTTCCGCAGGTTAACGCAATAAAAAAGGTATTTATAGCTCTGCGTTCAAATCGCAATCTGAGTGAAAAAGCAACACAAAATAAACTGTAATGTTTTGGAGCTCTTGTTTGAAGGCCAATTTTGTATTTAAATGACATACAAAGGCTTGTAGAGGTCATGCTTTAGATATGACTCAGACGCATTGAGCTTTGGTGCTCATCTGGGAAAAACAGGTTTGAATCCTGCATGCAACACATCCAAATCGCTGCGATAAATCCGCGCTCGCGCCCTCCGTAACAATGCTAAATCACAGAACAAATCATCCACCCTGACTGAAATTGATTTCCCTTCTTTTATGTCCAAAGACCATTTTGAAAATCCAATCAACCTCGGCTGTCAAGGCAGCTAGATCATGTCTGAAAGTGTCTCTGTGCACTGACATCATGCGATTTTAAGCAAAAACAAACATATAGATGTAATATCATGTACATCACTGTTAACACATTGACTGGAACATTAATGTATTTATATATTTATTGAAGCATTTTTCATTCACATATTTAAACAAACCTACTACTTTTACAGTAATTAACAGGAAAGATAAAATACCCTAGTCTTTAATAAATAATTACATTGTTTAATAACAATAATAAAATAATAATAATAATAATAATATTCAGAAAAGCAATACTGCTCATAAGCCTAGTTTATAGTCGCCAATTCTGATTTGCAGGTATGAATATAGTTATAGGCTGTGAAAATACATAAAACAATAATATGATTTTTAATGTTTTAAATATATATATATATATAATATTTATTATATATATTATAATATTTTAAAAAATACAATTATATATATATAAATATTCACATTAAAGTTTATATAACCTCATAAAATTAATATCTAGATATATGGATATATATAAAAATATATTAGTTTATATGATATTGTAGGGTCTAAAATACATATACAACTAATTAACTATAATTTCTAATATTGCAATTCTTTTTTACAGATATAGGCATCCAGCTTAAAATAACACCATAAAATATTACGAATAAACATTATATTATATTATATTATATTATATTATATTATGAAGGCTGTCAAGCTTTATATAAAATAAATCATAAAATATTACATAAATAATATAATATAAATATAGGCTCTAAAATACATACAATTATATAGTAATATTATATCATAGGCTCTAAAATATACACATAAAAATATATATTTTTTCATATATATATATATAGCTTTATATAACATCACAAAATATTACATACAATCATATATTATATTATCTCTAAAATACATATAATAAATATATAATTTTTAATAATGTAATTCTTTAAATATTACATTTAAATATATAAGCTCTAAAATACATAAACATTTCTAATATTGATATCACCTTTATATAACATCATAAAACAGATTATATTATATTATATTATATTATATTATATTATATTATATTATGTCTCTAAAATACACAGAATACTTATATAATTATATACACTCACTCAATCAACCAATCAATCAATCAAGCTTTATATAAAACATAAATTATTACATATAAATATATGTTATTAAATATATAGGCTCTAAAAGAGTTTCTAAAAATTATAGATTTTAAAATTGATATCCACCTTTATATAACATCATAAAACATTACATATATTATATTATCTAAAATACATATATTATATTATATTATATTATATGCTCAAAAATACATATCAAAATAATGTATATTTCTTTATATATTTTTGTTGGGGTGCTCTTACATTATACATGCAGATTTTTGACTTAATGAAATATTGAGAATAATCTCACACATTTTAAATTTAAAAAATTATTACGTAGAACATCTGTTATGAAGCTTCTTTAGAAAAGTACTAGATATAAAAAAGTGACATTTCTAAATAACTAAAAGTAAAAATTATTTTTCAGATTCAGGAGTGTAAATGAGATATATGAGAGCGCTGGTACAACAAATGTGTAAGTGGTGTTTATCCTGACACAAGCAGCTGCTGCGTCAAGCTCTGTGTTACACTTGTCGACAGTAATAATCAGCTCTGTCTCCTCAATTGAACAGCGGCCTGACAGTTTCACCAGGAACACACACCAATCCAATTAAGCCCTAATTGAGTGTTGCAAGGTCCATTGATTACAACTGCCTCTGAGTAATAGAACGAGCAAGCAGCGAGACGACCTCAGAAATTAGGCACGCGACCCGGGAGGTTTCAGGGTGTCAGAACGTAATGCTGAGGCCAATGAGGGTGAATCTGCTTTGGAGACTCTGATTGCTTTTTTCTGTCAGACTCCACAATCATTCAGTGTCACACAGATAAGCACTTTCAGAAAATAGTTAAGCTAAACATGACAGAGGACAGAGAATGATACTTACACGGGTTTGTAAAAGTGGCTCTGGACTAGATGTTAGTGTGTCCTCTATCCGAAAAATCAGCTTCACACTCAAAAAGATGTTGGAAATGATCCTGAGTTGTTTTGTTGATGAAACTATTTCACCTTGAGGAGAAAGACGAGGACTGCCATCAGAAAGGACTGCATGTTAACTGTGAATTTCTTTAGACTCAAATCCATCCAAGTGTAATGTCCTTGGCTAATAAACCTGAATTATAATCTAAAAAGCTCTTACCATTTGTTGCAGGACATCAGTGGAACATCAGCTCCAGGTTTAGGGTCTTGAAGTGGTGGTACAGTCACTTCAATCTCTACCTTCAATCTCTACCTAGCGAAAGCTAGAGATTATGGTTTCTAAATTTTAAATATCTGGATATTTTTCTTACACAAACACATCTATTCACTTCAGAAAACATTTATTAACTCACAGAGCACTTTTTATGATGGATGGTCACACTTTATTGGACTTCAAAATCTCAACACCCATTCACTACCATTATAAACTTGGAAGAGCCAAGATATTCATCACTTTCTTTTTTTCCACATATATTTGCATGTTGGTTGAAACCACATGACTTTGATTTGGTCGATAATTTTCTAAGAAATAAACAGAATATGCTAAAGGTTTTTTCTTCATTAGCATAACAGCACAGTTGTACCACTCTAACATTTTTTACTTTATGCACCAGAAGAAAAAAAATAAAATTACACATATACACTACCAGTCAAAAGGTTTTAATGTTTTTTAATTAATTCTCTTCGGCCGCATTTATTTGATCCAAAGCACAGCAAAAATTAGTAATATTTTTACTATTTAAAATAATTGCTTTCTATTTGAATATATTTTAAACAGAAAACAGCCGAGTATCATTTTTTTCTTTATTTTCTTTGATGAATAGAACAGCATTTATCTGAAATAGAAACCTTTTATAATATTATGGCCCAGTTTCACAAAATTCAATAAGATATTGAAGCAGCTTTTATAAAAATGGCTTGGAATAAAACGTTACAGGTGTGCATCTTGAGACAGATATATTTTAAGATATGTCAGAGAAAGTTATTTTCAGTGAAGACAGCTCAAACATGCATTTTAGTCTGGGACTAGCGTTAAGCCTTGTCTGTAAAACCGGGGATATAAATGTCTTTATCATCACTTTTGACACAATTTAAAGCATCCTTGCTAAATAAAAGTATTCATTTCTATAATTTCTTTCCCAAAAATAAAAATAAAAACAATTATATTGACAATTATACTGCCTCCTGGTGTATAATGTTACAAAAGCTTATTTCAGATATCAGATGATCTTTCTATTCATCAAAGAATCCTACAAAATCTACTAAACTATTTTAAATATTGATAATAATAATAATAACAAATGTTTCTTGAACAGCAAATCAGAATATTACAATGAATTCTGAAGGATCATGTGACACTAAAACTGGACTTATGATGCTAAAATCTCAGCTTTGATCACAAGAATAAATTACATTTTAAAATGTATTCAAATAGGAAGCAGTTACTTTAAATAGTAAAATTATTTTAAAAAGTCACTGTTTTTGCTTTACTTTGGATTAAATAAATGCAGACTTGGTGAGCAGAAGAGGCTTCTTTAAAAAACATTACAAATCTTACTGTTCAAAAACTTTTGACTCGTAGTGCATACATCCTAAAATACATTTTAATTCAGAAATTAAATACAAGTTATGCATTTAATTCATGATATGTACAAATGTAATGTTTAAAAACAGACTAATAAATAGGCCAAAAACAGCATAATATCATTGACCCATAAATGTTATCATCATGTTATCATCAAAACAATTGGGGCTCTAAAACGCAGGCTTACCATCGAGGAAAGCAAGACAAACTTGTTGTGTATGAAAGTACAAACCTCATCCAAACTGGCCTGTGTGATGGAACCGCACATTCACTATCTCAAAAACAAATCCAGCTCATTGTCTTCAATCTGGATTCATTCTCGCTGCATAATGAGAGAAGAAAAACAAAAATAGATGTGGTGAGAAAAGTTCTGTTAATTAAAATCCAATTATAGCATTGTAGCTGGTTTGTACTGCATATAGAACATATAGCGCACATATACGTTTTATTCTGTTGCTATAGCCACAGTCAGAAGGCCGTTCTGCTTGTCGTAAAGAGGTTACAGGTTCCCACAGACATTATAAAGCTTAGTCCTATGGTCTACACCACGTTTCTGTGATATGCATGCAATGCATATGTGCATTGGTGTGTTCAACAATAAAATACAAATGTTTTATATGGTTTGCGTTCCATTACAGAACACGGTGCTTCTTTACTATGTGAATGCAGTGCAAAACGTATCAATTTCCCTTGATGTCTCGTATCAGTGATCAAAGGCCACTGCTTTGAACTTCAGCCAGGAGGTGTCCTATCTTACAACAGCACTTTCCTTGTGTCTTTTTTTCTTTCTGAAGTTCGTTACCAAGATATAGTGGCCACTGCAAAAAAGGTCAAAGTCTGCAGAGACTGCGTGCAGCGTTCATGGAAAACCTCATTCATAACACTGAATGTATGGTTACTGCAAAGCTGTGAAATCCACATAAAAATCCACTTTTCTGAAGAAACGTACTGAATATAAAGGAATTTGCACACTGCATAGGGTCTCAAGGTGAGACTGAACTTTGGGATCTGTTGGAATCAAGGTAAGAAGTCCTTCATAATTTTTGATTAAATTGTTTCAATTTTTTGTGACTTAATTGTGACCATGGAAACCACAAAACCAGTAAATAACAAATCGGCTTTCTATTGATGTATGGTTTGTTAGGATTGGACAATATTTGGCTGAGATACAACTATGTGAAAATCTGGAATCTGAGGGTGTTGAAATAAAAATATTGAGAAAATCGCCTTTAAAGTTGTCCAAATGAAGTTCTTAGCGATGCATATTGCTAATCAAAAATTAGGTTTTGATATATTTACGTTAGGAAATTCACAAAATTTTACTTCTCCTATTGATTTTTGGCATAAAAGAAAAATAATACATTTTTGACCCATACAATATATTTTTGGCTATTGCTACAAATATACCCATGCTACTTACGACTGGCTTTGTGGTCCAGGGTCACAATTGTATTTTTTTCTTATTGTATGGCACGTAATGCTAAAAAAGTTTTGAAAACTATTGGGAAATATAAAATAATAATAATAAAGAAAAAAAAACAAATTACACAAAATAAAGTAAATGGAGCAGGATACTGAAAAAACGATGCTATGCAAATCTACACACAACAGACACGTCCTTATACATCATAAACCTCAATAAACCAGTTGCATGATTAAATTATTGATTGTCTTGTGTATAATTGGACGGACGGAGTCATGATTAAAATGTACGGTGTGATAGATCAGTTCATGCAGTCATCCATAATTATTTGTGAAGGTCAGATGTGTGCGTGAGACATGCCAGCGTTTTTAGCTGAAGGCACAGGAAACGGTGAGTTGTCAAAATAATTTACGTTTCACACGTGTCATTGAAAAACACGCTAGTAAAAACATCTAACTGCTTAACTTTACTTCATTTATAAAAATCCCAAGCTAACTGACACAATGCCCACGTTAACCTCCTCACAAAGCAAATTAAGAATATTTTGGAGTGTAATAAACCACTTGCACCTTATATGCGCCTCAGGAAGAATTAGTTAGTGACGTTTGACTAGTTCACACATTCTGAACAAACCTCTAACACTTAACGTTAGATACGTCTAAACTCATTCACCGTGATACAGACATGATGTTTGAGCTATTGTTACTTAGCTAAAAGCGATCACACTTACGATTTTCGTCGAGAAAATCTCCAAACTTGGGTTTTTTTGACAGCACACCTTAGCGACATGCTAAAGCCTCTCAGAAAACCTTAGCAACGCCCTACTGTGGCGCCAGCATGTTTAGCGTTGAAAATTGCGTTTTGACAGGGAACAAAAACAGACCGTAACAAAAGTAGATTTATTGTAGTTTTTAATTTATACCACGCTTATTTTGTTAAGAATAAGTCACAAATTAAATTATAATGATTTGACAGTAGTCAGGTTGCTGAAATTTGCTATATAATATTTAGCTTTAAAGGGATAGTTCACCCAAAAATAAAAATGACCCCATTTACTCATGCTTAAGCCATCCTAGGTAAGTTATATGACTTTCTTCTTTCAGACTAATGCAGTCGTAGTTATATAAAATATATACGTCCTGGCACTTTCAAGCTTTATAATGGCAGTGAATAGCTGTTGAGATTTTGAAGTCCAATAAAGTTCATGGATCCATCATAAAAAGTGGGGGGGTTAATAAAGGCCTTCTGAAGTGAATTGATGCATTTGCATAAGAAAAATATCCATATAATCTCTAACTTCCAAGCTAACTGCCGTACTCATGTTCATGAGAAAGTGGCGTTTCAGCAGATGATGTTGGACGTAGGCAAACACAGTGATGAACGTGGAAGCGCAGTGGAGAGAGCAAAATGAAAGTTGATCATTTAATGTATACATTTGCAATATTTGTATTGTTTGCAAATTATAAACCACCTCACGTAGATTTTTATAAATCTGAACCTGCGTCTCATTTCGGAGGTCGCATTTGTTGGCTGCATACATTGAGGCGGCCCAGTTGTAATCACAATCAAGTAGACTGTTATTCATTGTGAGGTGTAAAATACTATAATTTATTTACTTTGAAATCTAAAGGTTAATTTTCTCAAAAGAGACTGCCTCAATGACTTATGCATAAAACATGCACAGACAGTTAAGCCCGTTATGCCAAAAAAACTAAGCACTGTACTCCGCAAATCAACACTCTGGAGTTAGTATTTTTACTTTTTTCCTTGCCCCGATGACAACACATTGCTGAAGAAAATTAATAAATTGTTTCACATTTATGTCTAAATAGTAGTAACCTTGTGTTCTTTCTCACTGCAACCTGAGACAGACCCCAACAGCTCATAAGTATTGATATTTTTCTTACACAAACGCATTGATTCACTTCAGCTGTGTTTTTTTGTTTGTTTGTTTGTTTGTTTAGTGATAGTTGTTCACGAGTCTCTTGTTTGTCCTGAACAGTTAAACTGCCCGCTGTTCTTCAGAAAAATCCTTCAGGTCCCACAAATTATTTGGTTTATCAGCATATTTGTGTATTTGAACTCTTTCCAACAAGGACTGTATGATTTTGAGATCCATCTTTTCACACTGAGGACAGCTGAGGGACCTATATACAACTATTACAGAAGGTTCAAATGCTCCCTGATGCTTCAGAAGGAAAATGATGCATTAAGAGCTGGGGAGTGAAAACTTTTGAACAGAATGGAGATAACATTTTTCTTATTTTGCATAAATATCATATATTTTTCATTTAGTACTGCCATTCAGAAGCTGTTTCCCATAAGACAAAATAAGTTAAATTTACCCTGATCTTCAAATTCAAAAAGTTTTCACCCCCGGCTTCTGGAGCATCAGTGAGCATTTGAACCTTCTGAAATAGTTGCATATGGGTCCTTCAGTTGTCATCAGTGTGAAAAGATGGATCTCAAAATCATACAGTCATTGTTGGAAATACAGTAAAATGCTGAAAAACTGAAGAGATTGTGGGACTTTTTCAGAAAGGATTTTTCTGAAGAACAGGACAAACAAGGGACTCATGAACAACTATCACTAAACAAAATGAAACAAAAACACAGCTGTCGATCATTCAGGTAACAACACAGTATGTATATATCTTATATGTAAACTTTTTACCTCAGCTGTATTAATCTAATACAGTTCAATGAATATATTATAAATGCTGGCTGGCTATGTCCAAAATCACATACTTTTTTGAGTACATGCTCATTTTGAATAAATAATTACTTCTTGACTGCTAAAAAAGTGTTTTATATTACGTTACTTAACTGCATAGATTATGGGAGTAATGATTGTGTTTATATCTGCCATTTTCAGTTTTCATCATTCATATTTCATATATTTTATCTTTATTAACTCCAACTGCATCTTTTCTCTTATATAGTTAGAAATTCATTGTCACGAATGCAATGGCAGTCTCTGTTGTCACCTGACCTTCTTTATCCTCCACTAAAAGCCTCACTGTCAATGGTATGGCACCATGGAGACAGTTTTCTCTGTAAATGGTGACTAGAGGTCGTCCCCAGAGCCCTTGAGTGATGGTGGCTCATATGAAGTCATTACAGGCAGCATCCATCTTGGGCTGTGTGCTCAATGGTGTTGCCTCCTTAATCAGTTTCATCCTTGTCGAAAAAGCTCCTGTGGACACTGACAGGATCCCATTTAGGTTTAACCGTGCCAGAATGAATCTACACATTTCAAAGGCCACCCACAATGGTGGTCCACGATATTGATGGGATTCCCAGTGTAATTCGGTTGGGGTCTTTGTTACGATAACACAAGTCGAGTATGTAACGGTGTGAATGTAGCTGTAGGGGGGATATTACACAGATCAAGCTTCTACATGTGTCAGCCTGACTCATTATGAAAATAGAGTGGTGAGATGGTTTCATGTCTAAAGTGAATGGTACACTGTGTCTTTCTTGGTTTGAAATTGGAGAGGAAAGATAGGATAGTCAAACACCAGGTAGATCCAGGTAGTTTTCATAATTCATCATTCAAGGTTATTTGGAAATTAGATGCGTCAGAACCTTCCACACAAAGGTGTTTGATGCAACAAACCGCTGACCTTCTCCGAACCAGATATAAGCAAACTTTCAGGCATATTTCCATGATGTAATCAGAGCTCTTCAAAGCATTCTTTGTTCTGCGACCTTTATTTGTAAATCCTGCTTTGCTTTGTCTCCGGATTTTTTTCCCGCCCTTTCCCAAGTTCTCAGCATTGTTATAAATGGATTTTTGTAACTTTTCTTAACTATCTTTAGCTCTAATCCCTTTATAATAAGGGCAACAATGCAGCTGAAGGTTGCAAAAACCTCTAGGCTCACTCATACTAATGAAGGGGTGTGGCCAGTGGGTGGGTGTGGCAAGGGGGCGTAGTAATACATCTTAAAGGAACAGTTCACCGAAAAATAATCTGAAAATGTACTTGCCTTCAGGCCATTCAAGAAGTAGATGAGTTTTTTTTCTAAATGGGAATAGATTTGGAGAAATGTAGCATTACAAAGGCCCCTATGATTTCCGCGATGCCAGAATTTGGATAAATAAATCAAAAGTAGGTCAGTACACCTAAATCAAAATGTGATATGGACTAGTGTCTGTGAATTTTAAGCTGCAAAAATGCTATTTAAATATAAATCCTGCATGCTCTGCTTGTTTCTGTGTAACTGAATGGCACAGATGTATAACATACATATTTAATGCAAGTATATACATGCAAATATTTTTCAAAATATATACATGCATGTGTGTGTATTTGTGTGTGTGTGTGTGTGTGTGTGTGTGTGTGTGTGTATATATATATATACACACACACGCATACATGTATATATTTTGAAAAATATTTGCATGTATATACTTGCATTAATTTATATTATATATAATTATATTTAATATATAAATGTAACCTTTTTCTAAATAAATAAATACATGCATGTGTGTGTATTTATATATATATATATATACACACACACAAAATAAATATACACAGTACACACACACATATGATGTAAACAAAAACTTGTATTTTGGATGCGATTAATTGTGATTAATCGTTTGACAGCACTAAATAAAATTATTATTAAAAGCATTATTTTTAAAATAATATTTACCACAATTTGATTATCAGAAAAATAAAAATACACAACACAGTATATCTGGAAAAAAAATAATAAAATAAAATAATAATGTGTTATTATTATTTTTTTAATTATTATATAAAATTATTGAATTAATTAGAAATGTTTTTGATTATTATTATTTAATAAAACCATTCAAATGGAATTCAGAGAATTAACAAACTGAATTTGGTAAAAAAATAAATAAATAAATAAATAAATAAAATAAATAAATAAATAATAATAATAATAATAATAATAAAATGGAATTTGAGGGGAAAAACATTTCATAAAAAAAAACAGTAAATATAAAATATAAACATATTAGAAACACTATAAATGTATAAGTAGAAAATTTATATATTTAAAATACCTATATTCATTTATAAATAGCTACACATTAACTACACTATAAAAACAATTTGTTGAGGCAACTTAAAATAATGTGTTACCTGGCTGCCTTAAAATTTTAAGTTCAGTCAATTTGAAAAAAGTTTAGTTAACCTGAAATGTTACGTTTTACTAAGTGACAACTTAGATATTTCAATTTTAAGGCAGCCGAGTAACAAACACAGTTGTTATGTTTAACAAACACATTTTTTGTTTAGTCAACTTGAATATCTAAGTTGTCAATTAGTACAACTTAACATTTCAATTTGAATAAACTAATTTGAGTTGACTGAATTTAAAATTTTAAGGCAGCAGGGTAACAAATTATTTTAAGTTGATTCAACAAACTGTTGAGGTGAGACCCTTGAGCAAGGCACCGAACCCCCAGCTGCTCCCCGGGCGCTGCAGTGATAGCAATATGGCTGCCCACTGCTCCAGGGGTGTGTTCACTGCTGTGTGTGTGCACTTAGATGGGTTAAATGCAGAGCACAAATTCTGAGTATGAGTCAACATACTTGGCCACACATCATGTTTTTTTTTCCTTTTCCTTTTTTCCTTTATAAAGGAAAAATGTAAATTACATCACTTGCTCACCAATGGATCCTCTGCAGTGAATGGGTGCCATCAGAATCAGAGTCCAAACAGCTGATAAAAACATTACAATAATCTACAAGTAATCCACACCACTCCAAAAGTCAAAATCATCCTACATCGCTGCAGAAATACCAACCCTGTGTTTACAAAGAAGATCAAGAAGATGGGAGTTTTTCAACATATCCTAACTGTACTGACCCGGATCACAAAGACTATGCATGCGCATCGAAGAGACGAGACAAGACGAGCTTTTGAGGTTAAAAAAAGTATAAATAGTCAATTTGTTTTGAAAATAACTGATTGTTTTGCTAGATAAGACCTTTCTTCATTGGCTAGGATCGTTTAGAGCCCTTTGAAGCTGGATTTAAACTGCATTTTGGAAGTTCAAACTTGGGGGCACAATAGAAGTTCATTATATGGACAGAATCCTAAAATGTTTTCCTCAAAAAAACATTTTTTTTTACAACTGTAGAAAGAAAGACATGAATATCTTGGATGACAAGGGGGTGAGTACATTATAAATATTTGTGCTGAAAGTGAACTAATCCTTTTAACATCTTGTGAAGTGAAAAGCAGTGTGTTTGTATGAACACCTTGGCAAGTTGCCAAGTGTTTTGAGTGATTTTAAGTATGTTGTTAGCTGGTTGCAAATGTGACCTGGATCACAAAACCATAATTCATAAGTAGCCCAGGTATATTTGTAGTAATAGCCAACAGTATGGATCAAAATTATCGCCAAAAATGATTAGGATATTAAGTAAAGATCATGTTCCATGAAGACATTTTGTGAATTTAATACCGTAAATATATCAAAACTTAATTTTTGATTAGTATGCATCGCTAAGAACTTCATTTGGCCAATTTAAAGGTCAAATATGGAAAAAGCTTATTTATTCAACTTTCAGATGTATACATCTTAAATAATTGACCCTAATGACTGGTTTTGTGGTCAAGAGTCACAAATGTGTTTCCATCGCATCTTGTTAGTTCTTCTTAGTAATAAATGATAACGCAGTGAGTTTATGCATCTTAAAAACATCTTAAACTATCAGTTTGAACACTTTATCTTAATCATTTTATCTTTTAAAGATAAAGTTCTGCTGTCATAACAAAATAAAAGCACCTTAGAAAAATGTAACCGATAGTGCGTCTGACTTAATTCTTCACGCATGTGTCAATACATCTGTGTGGTTCATGGAAATGACTTCCTTATACCTCACACTTTGAGTCACCATTGGGAATCTCCACCTGATAACCGGAACAGTGCTCAGTGAATTTCCCTGTTATCACAGTGGAAGATGGCTCCCACACAGTTCCAGCCTGTTGACTCAGGTTTATAAGTCCGACTTTCATTCATGCTCTCAATACCAGCCACAGGACTGGCCTTGGAAGTCCACCTAATCTCTCTGAACTACAGGTGGCAGGAGAGATCGGCCGGCCCTATCTGGAAAACTTCTCTCTGGATTGCTTTCACACCCCTTTTTTTTCTCTCTCTCCATTGCTTTTCTCTCTCTCCTGGTTTCCAGAGAGGTGGTAATCCCCCATCTGAAAAGGAGATCCAAGCTGAAGTAAAGACGTTTTGGGTTGGCATGCTACAGAAAGGGACCTGTCACGTTGAACCTCACAGCTCTCGGCCGCAGTGGTAACAGGGCATCTGAACAAGAAGGGCAAGAAAGGAGCAGAGAAGGAGACTGAACTATTAAGGCGTTTTGTGTCCCACAGGAGTGCAGAGGACTGATTTCGGCTGCTCTCTGAGTTATTGGAGCTCACTGAAACTTGTGTTTCATCTGTAGGTTGGCACCATGAGTGCTGAAACGGTGAAAGACGACTATGACTACTCAGACTGGTACGAAAACGCAGTGCCAACCAAAGCTCCTGTCGAGTAAGTACTCATAATTTGTGTTTTCTAGTTTTTTTGTTTGTTTGTTTTTTGTGGTAAATTTTAAAATACAAGCAAAACTTTGCTGTGATTTCTTGTAAATGGAAAAAACAACTATTTTTAAAAAAAAAAATGTTTTTAAACAATTAGTAAAATGCATACATTCTATAACATGATGAACAATAAATATTAAAAATGGTATAAATGTTTATAAATATTTCAAATATGTTAATTTATAAATAGCTACACATTTTTTGTGTATGTGTGTGTGTGTGTGTGTGTGTGTGTGTGTGTATATATATATATATATATATATATATTTTTTTTGTTTTTTTTTTTTTTTTTTTTTGTTAATTATAAAATTTTGTTTTTATAAATTACTAATTTTATAGTTTATATTTTTAACTGATTAAGCTTACAATCTTGTATAATAACACAATACATATTTTTTTTTTTATTTTGTAAGTTTAAAAAGTGTATTTATATTTATCATCTATATTAATTATCAAATTCAATCAAAACTTTGTTGTGATTCCTTGTAAGTGAAAACATTTTTTTTTTTAAATCCCTTAAATTTGTAATATATTTTGCAGCATAATAATTTAACATGTAAAATTAAATTATATAAATTATATTAATAAAAAAATATGTAATATATACGTTTAAGATTACATATGTTACATACAAGTATTTTATGTTTAAAATGTGTATTTCTATTTATTATTTATATTAATTAAAATATATATATTTTAATTAATAGAATTAATATAATAATATAATTAATATATTAATATAATTTTTAGAAATTCAGTCAAAAATGTTGTTATTCATTGTAAGTGGGGAAAAATAATTAAAAAATGACAAACAATAAATAACTAATTCAAAACTATAAATGTTATTATATATACTAACTTTGTTGGGATTCATTGTGATAAAAAAATAAATTAAATTAAATAATCACACATTCATGAAATTTATAATTAAAATTATTTGTAACTTGACAAACAATAAATAACATTAAAAATAACATGTGTGTGTGTGTGTGTGTGTGTGTGTGTGTTTAAAATGTGTATTTATATGTATTATTTATATTAATTAAAAAATAACAAATAATAATTTAACAAATGATAGATAAATGTATTACAATATTTGTAAAAATTCAATCAAAACTTCATTGGGATTCATTCATTCAAGTGAATGAATACAAAAATTACACATTTATAAAATTAATAATTTTATAACTTGACAAACAATAAATAACATAAAAATAGCTTGTGTGTGTGTCTTGCAATCTTGTATAATAACACAAATTACAAATATTTAACATTTTATTCCACATTTTAAATATATATATTTTTTTGTATTATTGCAATTTACAGTTTAAATAAAAAAATACATCATAAATGGATGCATTTATATGTTCTCCGGGTTTAGATATCACCTTGTGAGATTTCAGCTAGATAATATAGTTAAGGTAATCAGATATTCAATAAATATTATCTTTATTGCTGCTCATCATATAGTCTGTTGCCATCCCATAATGCACCATACAGAACATTTATACAGTTCCAAGTCAACAGGTGTGCAAACGCATCTGATTATATTTCTTCTGAACATGATATGCGCATCCATCACTGACGATTCATGCCGAGATTTTTTGACTTTGATCTCATCTTTGATTCTTTTCACATATGCAAGAGACTTTTCGGCTCGATTTTAGGTAACAAGACACCAAACTGTGAATCTAGGGTTACCTCGTCCAAGACTTTCTCAAACCAAACACAATCAGGATCTTTTCATTCATCTCTGAGTTTCTTTTAGTAGCCGTAAGTCCGTCCCAGCATTTCAGTTTACTCAGAAGCATGAGCAGGGGTCGTGTGCTGGCGTTTCACGTCAGTCACATTACTTCCAACAATGGGTTTAAATGAATAATCTGCACTTGAAAAGGTTCAGCAGAAGTGCTCTTGTTAGTAATGCTCTATTGCTTGGGAACGGAGGGGAGGAAGGGAGCGTGTGCAAGCTGAGTAATCGGCCTGGATCTCACCAGCTTATCATAAATACTCTGTGTTTGTGAAATTTTCAGAGTTATCCCACCATGTGACCCCACAGCTGATGAAGGCCTCTTCCACATATGCATTGCTGCAATATCTGTGAGTTCCCTTCCAGTAAAACGTAAAGGTTTTTTTTTTTTTATGATACTAATTTCCTCTTTTCTGTCTTTATCTTCTGTTCTTTCTCTATATTGGCTGGACCAAAATTCAGCTTGTTGGTGTATGTGGAATATTGTAATCAGTTAGTACTGTGTTATACATCTAAGTACTAGTGGTAGACCAATATGCATTGGCAAGGACAGTTAAGCAGACAGTATTTGGATATTTGAAGAAGCACCTTTGTGTCAAGAAATCTAGGAATAGCCATGTCAATGGATAAAAAACTGTCTCTGTATTGAGTTACCAATTTGTAAAAGAAGTAATTTGGATCATTAAATGAATATTTATTTATTTATTTATTTATTATTATCTTAATTTTTATTTTAAGACGTGTCGAAAAAATCCCATAGTAATATCTACAAATCCCAGTCTCCAGTGTTACGTTAGTATAATTTATTAATTGTAAAATGAAGAATACAAATAAAATATTTATTTATTTAATTATTTATTTTTAAGACGTGGAAAAATCTCATAGCAATATCTAAAAATCCCAGCCTTTACTGTTTAATATAATTTATTAATTATCATGTATTATCATATATTCATTCATTCATTCATTCATTAGCTTATTTATAGTGTTGTCAAACGATTAATCATGATTAATCGCATCCAAAATAAAATTTTATGTTTACATTCTATATGTCTGTGTACTGTATATGTTTATTATGTATATATAAATACACACACATGCATGTATATATTAAGAAAAAATATTTTAGATTTATATGTAAAATATTTATATTTATTTATAATCTAAATTGTATACAGGTATAAATATGTATACATATAATTGAAAAAAAAAATATATATACATGTATGTGTGTATTTATATGTACATAATATACAGAGTAAACACATATAGTATGTAAACATAAACTTTTATTTTGAATGTGATTAATTGCGATTAATCCTTTTACAGCCCTACTTATTTTTTAATGTTTTCACTTTATTTATTTATTTATTATTATTATTATTATTATTATTATGATATCTTAATTTTTATTTTAAGATGTGTAAAAATCCCATAACAATATCTACAAATCCCATAGTGTTACTTTAATATCATGTATTAATGATCATTTATCTTCATTTATTTATTTGTTTGTTTGTCTGTCCATTCATTTGTTCAGTCACTTATTGATTTATTAATTCACTTATTTATTATTATTATTTTTTTTTTATTATTATTATTGTCTTAATTGTTATTTATTCACTTATTTATTATTATTATTATTTTTTTTTTTATTTATTTTTTTTTTTATTATTATTTTTTTTTTCTTAATTTATTATTATTATCTTCATTTGCAGTATATACAAATCCCAGTCTCTAGTGTTACTTTAATATCAATTATGTATGTATGTATGTATGTATTTATTTATTTCAATAAATATCAATATCTACAAATCCCAATCTCCAGTGTTAAGATGTGGAAAAAGTGTTACTTTAGTATAATTTATTAATATATTTATTTTTATTTTAGGACATGTGGAAATCCCATAGTGGTATCTATCAATTCTACAGTCTACCGTTGATATACTATTATATTAATATTTTTAATTTGTTTGTAGATTTAATATCTTCTGATTTCATTGTAATTTTAATTTATTTTTTTATATTTATGTAAGTTTTAATTTAACTTTTTATTTCTATTAAAGGTTATTTTTATTTTTTTGTTTGTTTCTTTTTGTTATTTGAGTTTTGGTTATAATAACCATGCTTATCTCCACATTGACCACTGCAAAAAAATAGTATTTCCACCAGATATCATGGTATTGTCATAGAAATTTTGTAGAAAAAGTTTGAAAAACATTTCAAACATGCTCATAACATTTATTGTCACTTCCCACTGAGTTCCTGGCTCTTTTCCTTTCTTTGATATTTCCTCAAAAAGCCACATGATAATTAACTATGATGCATCCATGTGGACTCAGATGTCACCTTTGGCCATGACATTTCCTAAAAGTGTTACAGGTCACTGCAGGTCACTGACCCCAGGCCTGTGCTCTCAGATAGTGCACTTGCTCATACCAGAAACACAGACAACGTCTTTGGAAATTGATTCTGCCCTTGTTTCATAGGGGTCTATGGTTCATTTGAACCGAGAAGCTGTGAAGCAGAAGGGGTTAATAAAGGGTCAAAGTCCCAGCTGCACCAGCCTCCAGTGGGCCCTTAGAGGTTGTAAGACTGACAAATTGTCCTCTCTTTATGTCCAAAGCTGGTGGTCATGCTGGTTCTCGCCATCCTGGCCAGACGACAGAAGCTGGGTGACAATCAGAGGGGACTTACAGGTTTACTCAGGTTAGTATGACATCACCCAGCAACATGCTAATTTATCCAGTATATACTCTCATATTAATGTTCTAGTTATTTAGAATTATTGTTTCTGTTCTTTTCTTCAGCCCAGTAAACTTTTTAGACCACACACAACACAAGGGCCTTGCCGTAGCGGTGTTTGGCGTTCTCTTCTGCAAGCTGGTTGGCATGGTCCTCAGTCACCATCCACTTCCTTTCACTAAAGACATTGTGAACAAAGGTACTATGACTAGATTTCTTCATTCATGGAGTGGTGAAATGCATTTATAGTGTCAATATGGCAGTATTTATTCAGTTTTTATGATTCATTTTGTGATGTGGTGTAGCATTTAAGCAAACACAAGGTTATTGGTAATTGCTCACCCTAATGTCATTCCAAACCCATAAAACCTTTGTTCATCTTTAGAACGCAAATTAAGACATTTTTGATGAAATCTGAGAGCTTTCTGACCCTCCATAAACGGCAAAGCAAATAGGGTTTTATCAGAAATATCTTAATTTGTGTTCTGAAGATGAACGAAAGTCTTTCGGGTTTGGAACATTTAATTTTTGGGTGAACTATCCCTTTAAAATCAATTTGGTCAAGAACGATAATTTATGGCAATGCTGTAGAGAATCATTTCTTAATAGATTCGAAAAGAAAACATTCTTTTATACCATAATGTAAATCAAAGTCTTTGGGCCACCAAAGAGTTTGGGAAATTCACCGGTATGGAGTGGTACAGTGGCTCACCCTTCACCGGTGCTATCAAATGAACACTCTCTCTATTCACAAGATGGCAGTTATCCAAACTAGGCTCAGTTCACACAAGAGGATGAAAAGTAGCACCCTAGCTGATCTTTTTTTTTTCTCTCTGAACTGCTGGTCCTTCTTAGTTGAGTTTTGTAATTGGATTATCGCCTGCATTTTACATTTCTTTAGCAAACAGGGCCTTAGACAAGGTTGTGTTTGCATTATGTAACTGTTTGGTGATTTGACAAGAGAATTTTGATGTATAAGTCTGTTATTGTTGGTGGGCCACTATTGTTGTTCTCCTCATTTTGGATTATATGACATTTGTATTCTTTCCATAGTTTAAAATCATATGGTAAAGTAGAAAGCATTTTACTCTAAGTAACTTAAAAAAAAAAAGCACCATTAATGTTGAACAGTTACAGTGGGACAGATACAGTGGGTCAACAGTAATTTTTGAGACTGTCAGGCCCCCCAAAAAGTACCATAAATGATTTAGACAGATAATGACTTTGATTAATACTTTTAATGATATTCAAACTTACTCTAAAGAATAAATCTGTGATCATCTAGAGCACAGACAAAACAATAAACAACAACAAAAAAAGAGTTTTATGTATGAAAAAAAAAACATCTGATCATAAAAAAGCAACTTTGGTCGGTCTTCAATAAAAGAAGTCCATATGACTGTCAGACTCAAAAATATTACCAAAAAAGCATCTTAAAGGTATAGTTTACCAAAAAATGTAAATGACCCCATGATTTACTCAACTTTAAGCCATTCTATAGTGTATACGACTTTAGATGAATACTAAAAAACTAAAGTATTTAGTTATACTAAAAAATGTTCTGGCTATTCCAAGCTTTATAATGGCAGTGAATGTGTGTTGAGATTTTGAAGCCCAAAAAAGTGAGTCCATCCATCATAAAAAGCACTCCACACAGCTCCTGGAGGGTTAATAATAATAGGCATTTGTGTAAGAAAAATATCCATATTTTATACTTTATAAACCGTAATCTCTGGCTTCCGCTAACTGTCATACATGCGTTCACGAGAGAGTTGTGTCCCAGCAGGTGATGTAGAATGTAGGCATAGCGTAAGCTCTGGTGAGAAGTGAGCAGTGAGCAAAACAAAACACTGGTCATGAATTTGAAGTACAAAACCAGGATTTGTAAAGAAAAATGTTGGAGGATTTCGATATAAGCCAAGAGGAGACTGCTTTTCCTTTGCTGTAAACACAACACGGTTCTCACGAGCTTACTCTACACCTACATCATCCGCTGGAACGCCACTCTCTTGTGAATGTGTGTATGACAGTAGCGGAAGCTAGAGATTACTGTTCATAAAGTTTTTTCTTACACGAAAGCATCAATTCACTTTAAGAGGCTATTATTAACCCTCCGGAGATGTGTGGAGCATTTTTATGATGAATGGACGCACTTTATTGGACTTCAACTTCTCAACAGCCGTTCACTGCTATCTCAGAGTACACTCCTCATGTTTTTGTAAATATTTTATTATATCTTTTCATGTGACAACACTGAAAGGCAGTGCTGGAAGATAATGGTGGCCACACAAAATATTGACACTTTGGGCCCAATTTGAACATTTTCACTGTATACTCACTTTTGTGGCCAGTGGTTTAGACATTAATGGCTGTATGTTGAGTTATTTTCAGGGGACAGCAAATTTACACTGTTATACAAGCTGTACACTCACTACTTTATGTTGTAGCAAAGTGTCATTTCTTCAGTGTTGTCACATTAAAAGATATAATAAAATATTTACAAAAATGTGATTGTACTCACTTCTGTGAGATACTGTAACTCTGATTGTATTGGTCTAAAAGAAGAAAGTCATATACACCTAGGATGGCTTGAAGGTGAATAAATCATTGGGTAATTTTAATTTTTGGGTAAACTTTCCCTTTAAATGTTGAAGGATGAATTAAAGATTGTTTGAACTTACAACCTTTCGACTTCCAGCCTCCATTAACCCCATAGTAGTGCTCTTTTATGCTAGATTTATTTTGACAGCACAGAGATGTTTAACTGGACTATATTGTTTCATTCTTTATGTCTAGAGTTCTGGCTGATCCTGGCTCTGTTGTACTACCCCGCGTTGTACTATCCTCTCCTGGCCTGTGGTACGCTTCATAACAAGGTGGGTTACGTCTTGGGCAGCCTGCTGTCGTGGACACACTTTGGAGTTCTGGTCTGGCAGAAGGTGGACTGTCCCAAAACACCACAGGTACGGCTTAACCATGGATATATAGATCTAAAACATCATCTGTAGAGTAGAAGCAGAGTTTATTTTAGCTTTTACTTCATTTTCCCGCTGTGCGTTGAGTAAGACTTTCAGATGCAGCTTAAGTTCATTAACCTCATCCCATCAGTCCTCCGTTTTGTTCTCATTGTCCTCACTTCTGCTAAATGAATGGTCAAACCTCAAAACAATTTGTTCTGCTTCTTAGGGTCTCACCATGGAGCTTTGCTTCAGTTAATCACTTTAGTTTCTGTCAGAGCTAAAGAAAAAGTACTGTGTTGCACAAAATACACAATAAAATAAAACATTCTAGTTTAGTTTGATTGCACTGTCTGCTACAAACAAAACAAAAGAAGCAAACTGTTCAAACTGGCTGACTGGGTTCATGCTGAAAGCCATTTGTTTATTTTTTTGACTAAATAAAGAAAGCCTTGTTAGCTTTGAGTGAAATTTCATGATTGATTTGCACAGAATATGGGTGGGTAATATAGCCAGACAAACAGCTGCAAGCATTTGATGTTATCTGACATTGATTTGTCTTTTTTTGTCCTTGTCTGCAGATCTATAAGTACTATGCACTGTTCAGCAGCCTTCCTCAGATTGCCTGTCTGGCTTTTCTTAGTTTCCAGTATCCGCTGCTTCTGTTCAAGGGCTTACAGAATACAGAAACAAGCAATGCCTCTGAGGTGAGATTGTCAGGACTAAACAACTGTCATGATGGTGTAATAAAGGGGAGAAAAATAACTAAAAAGATCAAATTCTTAAAAAAATTATTATATGAGTCAAAGATAAATAGGGGGTTTCAAGCATTAAAAAATAAACGTTTAATACAGTTTATTTGGTTACACTTTACAATAAGGTAATTTATTAATCTTAATGCTAATTTCAGCATTTACTAATGGATAATTAAAATCACAAGTTGTGTCTGTTAACATTAGTTAATCAACTGTGAACTAATATGAACTAACAACTAACTTCTTTTATGCCAAAAATCATTAGGATTTTAAGTAAAGATCATGTTCCATGATGATATTTTGTACATTTTCTACAGAAAATATATAAAAACTTCATTTTTAATAACTAATCATTTGATTTGGACAACTTTTTCGTTTTCTCAACATTTAGATTTTTTTTGCACACTAAAATAGTTGTATCTCAAACAAATATTGTCCTATCCTAACAAACCATACATCAATGGAAAGCTTATTTATTCAGCTTTCAGATGTATATATATATAACTCTCAATATATGATTACTCTCAGTTTTGGACTTTTTTTTGTGGTCCAGGGTCACAAATATACCTGTTATGCTGAATGGCAGTGAAACATTATTTCACCTATATTTTGATATTTTCTTTTGACAAAAGTTATTTGAAACAGTAAAGTACACACTTTACTTGTATGTAACATCATTTCTTGTGGATTTTATTTGATGCAAGGAGATTTCGTCCTTGACCCATGTATGTATATTTAGATATATAAAACTGCAAGACTGTTTCACTTATTAATATTTGAAAGGTTAGTTCAGGTTGTAAAATGTCAGCTTTTCCAAAAAATTAATTCAAATTATGAATTTATGGTATTTGTAACCAGTGTCTCTGATGTAATACTGTCGAGGAATATTTTTTTTCCAGAGGGAAATGTCTGAAATGTCAGGATTATACAACTGTTCTGATATCATAATAAAGATATAGAATATATGTAAAAGATTACTATAGAGAATTGGCTAAATTTATGGCATAATCTAATCTAATTAAAGCATAATATTTTAATATTTTTCTTTAATGTAACTGCTTCAATGTTTATTAATATTTAAAGGTTAGTTCAGGTTGTAAAATATGTTCAATGATGTTCAGCTCTCTCAAAACTGAATATTTATGAATTAATAATTATATTTGTAAAAAAAAAAAAAAAAAAGTGTTTTTTTTTATCTTGAAAATTATATTTAAAAAACATTTTTAAAAATAAAAATTAAAGGCATAGTTCACTCAAAAATAAAAATTACACCATGTTTTACTCACCTGATTGAATTGGGTAGGTTATTCCACAAGGAGGGAACATTTAAGGTAAAAGTCTGTGAAAGTTATTTTGTGCCTCTTTGGGATGGCATAATAATGCACCGTTCACTTGCAGAACGCAAGCTTCTAGAGGGCACATAATTCTGTAATTAGTAAAAGGGGTGCAGAGCCAGTGGTGGTTTTGTAGGCAAACATTATTGCCTTGAATTTTATGTGAGCAGCCATTGATAGCCAGTGCAAATTGATGAAGAGAGGTGTGACGTGCATACTTTTCGGCTCATTGAAAATTAATCTTGCAGCTGGATTTTGGATTAATTGTAAAGGTTTGATAGATCTGGCTGGAAGACCTGCCAAGAGAGCATCTGTCCAGCCTGGACAGAACAAGAGATTTAACAAGGAGTTGAAGTATGATCTGAAAGAAAGGGCCTGATTTTGAAAAAAATAAAAGCAAATCAGCAGGACCAAGAAGTTTAAGCAAATGTGGTCTAAGAAAGTTAGCTGATCATCAATCACAACTCTAAGGTTTCTGGCTGTTTTTAAAGGAGTTGTGGTTGATGTGCCTAACTGAATGGTAATGACAGAACCTAGTGACGCCATGTAAAGAGAGAAGAGAAGTGGACCAAGAACTGAGCCCTGAGGCACTCCAGTAGGACCTCACCTCTCCAAGATACCTTGAAGGACCTATGTGAGAGTAAGATTTAAACCAATGGAGTGCAGTTTCTGAGATGCCCTTTGCCAGTTGGGTTGACGGGAGGATCTTTTGGTTAACCGTGTCAAAAGCAGCGGACAGATCAAGATAAGTACTGAAAATTTGACATCTGCTCTTGCCAGTCGTTGGGCTTCAACAACTGAGAGCAAGGCAGTCTCAGTTGAATGTCCACTTCTGAAACCAGACTGGTTGCTGTCCGGGAGGTTGTTCTGTGTGAGAACGGAAGAGACTTGGTTAAACACGGCTTGTTCAAGTGTTTTTGCAATGAAAGGAAGAAGGAAAACCAGTCTGTAGTTCTCTAAAAGAGATGGGTTCAGGGTGGGTTTGTGGAGTAGAATGCTGATTGCTGATGGAAAAACACCAGTGTGAAGGGATGTGTTAATGATGTGAGTGAGTGCA
The DNA here is from genome assembly GCA_033026305.1 of Cirrhinus molitorella. Classification (NCBI taxonomy): domain Eukaryota; kingdom Metazoa; phylum Chordata; class Actinopteri; order Cypriniformes; family Cyprinidae; genus Cirrhinus; species Cirrhinus molitorella. The sequence goes on along the minus strand of CM065141.1, from coordinate 19,406,502 downwards.
GGTACAACTGCAGGCGAAATGACTAGAAGGAGATGGGATGGAATAGGATCAGGCGGACAAGTGGTAGGATACGAAAGAAGAAAGTCATAGACCTAGGATGGCTTGAGGGTGAGCAAATCATGGGCTAATTTTTATTTTTGGGTGACCTATCCCTTTAATTTTTTTTTAACTTTTCTTGAAAATGGCATTAAAATTTTGAAAGCCACATTAAACCATTATGAATACTTGGCATGCGTTTAAAACTAGATTTTAAAAATATTTTTCCTTTTCTTTATCATGGACACTAGACGCTTTGAATTTAGCATTGTTTTTTCTCTGCTGTATTGTATGCGACCCTGTTACAATAGACCTGTGACCCATTTTCGGGTCACGACCCGCTAGTTAAGCACCGCTGTGTTAATTCATAATGAAGAGTCTTAGCAGCATGGAAAGGCAAGAGGGGAGTTTGTAAACTCGGCACCTGCATTCCAGAGCTCTAATCATCGTAAGCAGCTCAGTGGGATTGGGTTATGTTTGACTCACAGAGCACATTGCACAAACAGAGTGTTGTTTTCTCATAGGAAACGCACAATGCCAGTTGTTATTCAGCTATAATCGCTATGACGAATACCTGCGGATGAAATAAGAGGAACGATCCCCTAATGTGACAAATCTAGATTTGTTTTTTTTTATTAACGAAATGAAACTTTCTTGCAGGACCTTAGTAGCAGTTATTATCGAGATTACGTGAAGAAGATTCTCAAGAAGAAAAAGCAAACTAAAATCAGGTGATGCACATTAACATGGACTACATTTATTTATTAAGCCAAAGGTAATATAGTAACTGTATGTCCACTGTACAATAGCCAGGCAGAGGGGATATTGTCCATAGACTACTTCCTTCCTCATTTCCATTGAATCACACCTACTGTAAATTCACTTATGCAAAGATTGGTAGATAGATAGTGATCCATCACTATCCCGGAGTCTGAATCGTGAGCTGATGCCATTTAGTCTGTCTGTACTGTACAGATGCTGATCTTTTTTTATGCAAAAATATACTGCGTGTCTGAAATGTCATTGAATATAGTCGCGTGAGCCATGTGAGGAAATGTTTCCTGTTGCGTAGAAGCTCCTTTGTGTCAGTGTGATATAGGAACGCAACTCAATGAGGGGAAATATCCATTGATAAGAGTGACAGTTATGTGTAGGAAGGAATGTATAGACTAATTTCAGATATGCCTCACATATCTTGTGGTTTACACTGGTTGTCCAAAGGTTGTAGGTTTGAATCCCATTAAAAGCCATTGTGTAAAGGGCGACTGAGCCTGTAATGCCTACTGTAAGTCGCTTTAGAAAAAAGCTTCTATTCAATTTGTGCATTTAAAAGAATATGAATGGGGTGTTTATTAGAACTGTGTTAAGTTATGTTTTCTTCTTGTTGTTTATGGCTGTTCTCTCTTGCTTTTGTAGTTCCAGTGCATCAAAACCCAAACTGTTTGAAAGACTAAGAGATGCTGCAAAGTCTTACTTCTACACACCAGAGGATGGTAACTATTACATGCTAATGTTTCTGAAAAACCTAAAAATAAAATGTAGTAGCATGTCAAAAATATATACACTACAGTCCAAAAGTATGGGATCAGTAAGCTGCTTTTATTCTGCACGGAATGATGCATTAAATTACATTAAATTGCATTAAACCTGCATGAAAAAAGTTACAGTGAAGACGTGTTTTTTCACGAGACGTGAGGCCAAGTATGGTGACCCATACTAGGAATTTGTGCTCTGCATTTAACCCATCCAAGTGCACACACACAGTAGTGAACACACACACACACTGTGAACATACACCCGGAGCAGTGGGTAGCCATTGCATTGCTGCGGCGCCCGGGGAGCAGTTGGGGGTTCGGTGCCTTGCTCAAGGGTCTCACCTCAGTCGTGGTATTGACGATGGAGAGAGCGCTGGATATTCACTCCCTCCACCGTCAATCCCTGCCGGACCTGGGACTCGAACTCGCAACCTCTTGGTTACAAGTCAGACTCCCTAACCATTAGGCCACGGCTGATTAACATGTTAACATGATTAACATGATTAACATGTTAACATGATTAGCATGTTGCTAGCATGTTTCTAGCATGATTCAGCACATTGTTAGCATTTTTAACATGCTTTTAGCATGAATTAACAGCATGTTTTAACATGAAAAATGAAATGTTGCTTACATGTTGATAGCTTGTTTCTAGCATGATCAGCACGTCGTTAGCTTGTCGTTACCGTATTTCTAGCATGATTAGCATGTTTCTAACATAATTAACATTTTGTTAACATGTTGATGTTAACATGCTTACCATCTTGTTTGCATTGTTTCCAACAAGATTAGCATATTGTTACCATGTTTTTAACATAGAAGCATGTCATTAGCATGTTTTACCATGATTAGCATGTTGCTGTCATATTTATAGCATAATTACCATGTTGCTTGCATAGTGTTAACATGATTAACATGTTACTAGCATGTTTCTAACATGATTAACATGTTGCTGCCATGGTTTTAGCATGATTAGCATGTTGTGAGCATCATTTTTAACAAGATTAGCATGTTGCTAGCATGTTCCTAATACGATCAGCATGTCATTAGCTTGTCACTACCATGTTTCTAGCATGATTAGCATGTCTGTAACATAATTAACATTTTGGATGATGATGTTAACATGAATACCATCTTGTTTCCATTGTTTATAACAAGATTAGCATATTGTTAGCATGTTTTTAGCATATAAGCTTGTCACTAACATGTTATACCATGATTAGCATGTTGCTGTCATATTTATAGCATAATTAACATGTTACTTGCATAGTGTTAACATGATTAACATGTTTCTAGCATGTTTCTAACATGATTTATAAGTCATTAGCATTTTGTTCACGTTTCAGATGATTAGCATGGCATGTTAGCATGTTTCTAACATGATTAACATGATGCTGCCATGGTGTTAGCATGATTAGCATGTTGTCGTTTCTAACAAGATTAGCATGTTTCTAACATGATTAGCTTGTTGTTAGCATTTCTGGCATGATTAACATGCTGCTTGCATAGTGTAAACACGAGTGACATGTCACTAGCATTGTATGTTGCAAGCATGTTTCTAACATGATTCACATGTTGCTAGTATGGTGGTAGTATGATGTTAACACTCTTAGCATGTTGTTAGCATTTTTTGGACATGATTAACATGTTGTTAGCATAGTATTAGCATGGTTCTAGCATGAGTAACATGTTGCTAGCCTGTTTAACATTGCTAGCATGGTGTCAGCATGATTAGCATGTTTCTAACATGATTAACATGGTGTTAGCATGTTTTCTAACATGTCATTAGCATGTTGCAAGCCAGGTTCTAGTATAATTAGCATGTTGCTAACGTGTTTGTACCATGATTACAATGGTGTTACCATTATGTTAATAATAAATGTTTTAGGATGATTAACATGCCAACATTAGCATGTTGTTAGCATGGTTCTAGCATGATTAGCATGTTGCTAGCATGGTGTTACCATTGTTAATATGAGTAGCATGTTGCTAGCATGTGTTGGCATGTTGCTACATTTCCTGGTCATCAAATCAGCATATTAGAATGATATTGATGCTTAAAATTCAGCTTTGAGCCTAGAAATAAATTACATTTAAGAACATATTCCAATAGAAAACAGTCATTGCAAATGGTACTAATATTTCACATTTTTGCAGATTTTTTTTATCAAATAAAAGCAGTCTGGTTGAGCATGAAATACTGTATAATGTATGTATTAATTTATGGTATTTCTTCTCCATCAGTTTTTAGGTTCCCTTTGAAACTAGCGATCTCTGTGTTTGTGGCGTTCATTGCTCTCTATCAGGTAACTTCAACAAACGAGCCCTTTTTTGAGTTATTCCTGTGTAAATGTGTTAATCAAGACATTCTCCTTTGTTTCCGATCTGTTAGATGGCACTCCTACTGGTGTCAGGCGTGCTGCCCACACTACACATCGTCCGTAGAGGAGTGGACGAAAACATCGCCTTCCTGTTGGCCGGTTTTAACATCATCCTGTCAGATGACCGTCAGGAGGTGGTCAGGATTGTCATCTACTATCTGTGGTGTGTGGAAAGTGAGTTGTCATTCTCATACTTCTTGACGAACCATTCTTGTGGAGTCATCTGGATCAGCGTGGGTTTAATGCTGATCTCTGATAAGCTAACATATGGCAGCACAGCCATGCAAATGTGAGCTTTCTGATCAAACGCTGGCATTGATGCAGACTGCTGCAGGTTTGCATGCATCAGTGCAGAGCCTGAATCACACACATTTAAACAGCCATGTAAATCAGCAGATAAATAATGAAGTGGTCAGCAGAGCCGACTGCTCAACTGAAGCAGGAAAGTGCTGAGGCTGCGAGAGTGTGTTTGTGCGTCTGACATTGACCTCTCCGGCTCATGTGATTGTGTTTGTTTCAGTTTGCTATGTGTCAGCGGTGACCCTGTCCTGCCTGGTCAACCTGCTCATGCTCATGAGGTCCATGGTCCTGCACAGGTGATGCTAACAAACACTCATTCAATCAGATAAACCGGATAAAACCGCTGCTATACTGCTACATAAATCTTGATACACAGATGTCACGTCCTCATTCATCAAAATACTTTTTACAGTTCAAGTATTATTTAAGATACCAGTAGGTTTGCAGGGGAATTTTTATAAATAGGATTTGAAGTGAGAAATGGACAGAAAAGACTATAGAATTTTCTAATTTTAGAGTAGAGTTTATGATTGCTAATTTATTTAGCACAACTTAGATCTTTCATTTTTGTTTTTATATGTAAATGATTTTATATTTTGATATTTTTATTAAACAGACTGCCAAATACTAATACAGAATCAAATGTCAGAAATAAAAATACTTCTTTTAGTTGAAAATTTTTAAATAAAAAAAACAAAACAATTGTACTGTAACTGTAATTCTCTATTTTATTTTGTTTATTTTAATTAAAATGCATTTATTTATTATTTATAATGTATTTAATTTTCAATGTATTTTTAATGTCATTTAATTACTTCCATAAGAAATCTTATTTTTTCACTTCCAGGGTTATTATTTTTACCTAAAATTAAAACTAAAACTAAAACAAATCTTTACTAAATAAAGCAAAAGAAAAAGAAATTCTAATATTGTACTAATACTAAATATTGTATTTTTTATATTTTCATCAAAATCTTTTATTTTAGTCTTTTTATCATAATATATATATATATATATATATATATATATATATATATGGAGAGAGAGATTCTTTTTTTATCATTGTCATCTAAAATTAAAACTAAAACCCTAAAAAAATTATTTGCAAAGTAAAGCAATTGTACTGTATTCAAGTTTTCAATTTTATTTTTTTAGATTTTTATTAAAATGTATTTATTATTTATAATGTATTTTATTGTATTTTTTTATTGTATTATCTTTTTTTTCACTTCCATGGTAATTATTATAACATTAAATTAAAAACTAAAATCATTCGAAATAATCCTTACAAAATAAACCAATTGTCCTGTATCTGTAATTATATATATATATATTATTTATAATGTATATTTTTATTTTATTCTATTTATCGTAAAATTTATATGTAGATTTTTGGTTTTTATAGTATTATTATCTAAAAATAAATCTAAAACCCTAAAAAAAGTCTTTACAAAATAAAGCAATTGTAGTGTATCTGTAATTTTCAGTTATATTTTTTCTATTTTTATTAAAATGTATTTATTATTTAGAATGTATTTTAATATATTGTTTTATTGAATGTATCTTTTTTCAGTTTCAGGGTTATTATTGTAGGCTAAAATAAAACTAAATCCATTAAAAACAATTATTATGAAATAAAATTAATATCTAAAAAAAACTTTACAAAATAAAGATATTGTATTGTAATTGTAGTTTTTAAATTATTTTTTTTTATATTTTAATTAAAATTTATTAATTATTATTTAATATTTATAATGTATTTTAGAATTTTATTTTATTGTATTTATCATACATATTTTAGGTAACAATAATAACCCTTGAAGCGAAAAAAATTATTGTTTCGCCTCTAGGGTTAGTTTTATTACCTAAAAGTAAAACTTGTACTGTAGCAACTGTACTGTAACTGTAATTTCCTATTTAATTTGTAATGTGTAATTTATTATTTTATTATCTTTAAGTGTATCTTTATTTGAAATCAAATCAAAGTTAACTGAAATAAAAAGAATTATTAAAAATATATGTTTAAGAATTTTCTCTGTGTTTAACTTGAAATACACAAATGACTACAACGAAAAACTGAAATACAATTATTTATTTAAAGCTGTGAACATTTAAACAGTGAACAAAACACATCAAATTAAACTTTAAAACTTCAACATTTAAAAAATTTTGTGTATATATAAACATGAAAACTAATTAAATGAAATAATAAAAAAAAAAAACTATAACTATAATAAATATTTCCGCCAGGATTTGCTGATATATTTCTTCCTTTTTATTGGTCTCCCCATGTCTCCTGACTTGCATCACCCATCATTATATTATTATATTTCAGTGCATTACTAATAATATAAATTACTTCTATTATAAATAACAGTTAGCTGGAGGTGAAACAGGAAAAATCATTTATTCAGCTAATGAGAATGAGGTAATTACAGTCAGGAATAGCAGATTAAAAATAATGACTTTTTAAATTGAGTTTTTAAATGCCACTAATGACAGTTTGACTCTGTGACCTGCAATTCCATCTCGGTTTGTTCTTCATAAAGAGACGCCCCCAGTACATGTACTGTATATCTGCAGACGTGTGTTTTAATGTACTGAAGGCTGTGTCTGTGTTCACTCAGGTCTAATCTGAAGGGACTGTACAGAGGAGACGTGTTTAATGTGTATAACTGCCACAGGAGCATCAGACCATCCAGACCTGCGCTGGTCTGCTGGATGGGCTACACCAGCTACCAGGCTGCCTTTATTTGTCTCGGTGAGAGCATGTTTATTCACTGTATGTCACGTGAGAGCCTTCTGCTCGAGAAGCCCTTCGTTCTCACTGCAGCACTCTTAGCATTGTAATATAAAAGTGTCTTTAAACACTTAAAATAGTCTTTACCTGATAAATGGAGTATGAATTTGTGGACTACAACCAGTGTTGGGCATGTTCCTTTAAAAAAGTAATTAGTTATAGTTACTAGTTACTTCTCACAAATAGTAACTGAGTTAGTAATTGAGTTACATCATTATAAAAGTAACTAATTACCAGGGAAAGTAACTATTGTGTTACTTTAAAAAAAATTTTAATTAAATTCAAATTTGTCAAATAACTTGGCTGCTCTCAATATTAAATATGTTAAATGAATGAAATGGACACTAAATAAATAATAAATTATTATTATAAAGCATTGTACATTAATCTACACTATTTTAATGTTGCTGTGGGACAATGTGAGAGACACCTATCAAATTCAATATATTATTGTAAATATTATCATTAGTATAGTGAACAACAAAACACAATAGATGGTTTAGAACTTTTAATATTTATTGCACAGACCTGGCCAACAAATAAGTCTAAATATAAATTATGCTTCTTAAGGAATGTACCAAAAATAAATGAATAAAACTAATTTTAGGGCTGTGCAATTAATCAAAATTGTTTTTCGATTTCAAAATTTATTGTATTGAAAATACAATAATCGAGATAAAACGATAATTTTTTTATTTTATTTTTAAAAGCACCAAAGAGAATCCGCACTGTTCTGTGTATGCATTCAGAGACAGAAAAGAACACAGACTATTTTTTCAGCTATTAAAATAGTTCAGTTTTTGTATGTAATAGTTTTTTAATTTGGGAAGTTGTTGGGAGGATTTTTTGGGAGAAGTTTTTGTTCAAATCATCATGACTTGATTGAAATAAAATCTATAGCTACAAAAGGGTTAAAGTTTTAAACAATATTGGTTGAAACGTTAAACAATGTGCGCTTTGTTTGTGCTGAAAGTGGAAGCTAAAGCCACTTCACGTGACAGAGGCGCCAGCGCCGTCACTTGCATTGATTTCCAGTGGAAACAATTTAAAATTATCCATCAAAACCATACATGGCTTACAGACATGATGAATACATATATAAAAAGCTTTAAATTATTGCTTAACGAAATAAAACAAATAAAACACAACTTTTTCATTATGTAGCTAATCTGTAAAAAGATGCATTTCTCAAGGTGCATCAAATAGGCTAGCAGATTTCGAGTCGGAATACATAAGTTTATTCAGAAATAATTAAATTAATTTCCCTTCGACACATTCATTGTTATAAATGTTTGCCGGTGCTTTGTGGCAAGTTTCAGCCTATTGCCTGAACGCGAACTGCCCTAAAGGCACTGCTGCTGGCTCAGACACTAAACGCTGTCCGAGGCGGTCCCGAAAGTGAAAGCAAAAATGAATTGACACTGGCGAGCCATTTTTACCACCACCTTACTAACATTCACCAAAATAATCGTGATTATGATTTTTGCCATAATCAAACAGCCCTAAGTGCTGCTGTACGAAAAAAGATATATAATGTAGGCTAGTATTTAAAATAGGTCAAATGACCTTTACTCGAAATTACGCGGTAATCCTGTCTGTCGCAACATTCCTAGTCTGCCTTCCCTTATAAATGACACTTTTATCATATTAAAATTCTGAAAATCGTTCCAAGAAAAGTATTGTTTGGTGTAAAACATGTTGAACATTAACGGACAGACAGTGGAGTCCTTAAATGAATAGCTATTTCCTTTCAAAAGCTGTTTATTTAGTGCAGAGAAGCCTTCCCTCCATTGACATCCATTAAAAAAAACAGCCGCTGGTCTCCTTCCCTGCGTTCCATCGGTAGCTTTAGCCGTTACGCTCTATTGGCTAAGCCTTGCAGGCTTGACTTCCAGTGGCATTGCACAGAGTCTATTATAGTAACGCCGCATTTTTGTCAGTAACGGTAACGGCGTTGTAACGGAGGAAAAAGTAATTAGTTTGATTACTCGTTACTGAAAAAAGTATCGCCGTTAGTAACGCCGTTTATTTATAACGCCGTTATTCCCATCACTGACTACAACTAATGTATATACACTATATTGCCAATATTATTGGCACACCCCCTTCTAATAAAAAGGTTTGACTACTTTAGTCATTTCCATGAGTACTAATCTTAATGTTTAAGCGTATAATGATATTCTAGCGAACTGTGACCTTTTAATTTTATAGCAAAAGTTTGGACAGGACTTTAAATGCAGACCTTGAGCCAAAAAACAATGACTTGTACATGCACTATATGGACAAAAGTATTGGGACACCCCCGTCTTTAGAACAGAAAAAGGCACTTCCAAAACTGTAGCAGCAAAGATGGAAGCATAATTCAGGTTTTTAAAAATTGTATTTCCATCTCTGTTGCGTCAGCTTTGGTGTTTGCTCTGAGTTTTTGGCTCAAGGTCTGCATTTAAAGTATTTATTTATTAATTATTAATTAAATTCATTTTTGTTTTGAATATTTTTTTATATCTATATTAAAACTGCTATTTATATTTAGTACATTACCATTATTAACAAAATAAATAAGCTGTTATTTGGGCTGTTTTTAATAAATAAATGTAGTTATTTATTTATTATTTATTTATTATTTTAATAATTTTAGTTTTCATTATTTTTATATCGATATTAAAACTATTATTTATAGTTATTACATTACATTTATTAAGAAAACAAATAAGGTGGGTTTTATGCTGCTTTAAATAAATAAATATATTTTATGCATTTATTTATATTAATTTGTTTATTTTAATCATTTTGTTTTCATAATTTTTTATATCTATATTAAAACTTTTATTGATATTTAGTATATTGTATTTATTAAGAAATATTTTTTTTTGTGCTATTTTGTTAATGGTTTATATATTATTATTAGTAGTAGTATTATTATTATTATTATTATTATTTATTTTTACTATTAGTGTTTGTTTTCATTATTTTTCATATATGTATTAAAACTATTTACTACTAGTTAGTACATTACATTTATTAAGACAAACAAGGTGGTTTGTGTTGTTTTAATAAATACATTTTTTATATATATTTATTTATATTAATTTGTTTTATTAATTTTAGTTTTCATTATTTTTATACTTATATATTAAAACTTTTAGTTTTAGTTAGTACATTACATTTATTAAGAAAATAATAATGCCTTTCATGCTGTTTTTAATATATCAATATTTTTATTTATTTATATTATTTGTTTTTATTCATTTTTATTTAATTTATTAATTTCATTTTTTTAGATCTATATTAAAAGTATTATGTATAGTTAGTACATTAGATGACAATAACAAAATCCATCGTAGATTTATAAAGCTATGTTTTACTTTTAATTAAAAATAAATATATAATTTATAAACAATAATGTGCATTGGTGAACTTTCAGGAACATTTAAGAAAGTAAATGATGAATTTTGTGTTGCTGGTAGGTAAGTAAGTAAATAAATAAATAAATAAATAAATACTTATTTTTTAGATTGTTGTTTCCATTTATTTGTTCTATTCCAAGACTATATATATACACACACACTACCAGTCAAAAGTTTGGACACACCCTCTCATTTAATGTTTTTTTTTTTAAAGAAGTCTCTTATGCTCATCAAGGCTGCATTTATTTGAAAAAAAAAAAAACTGAAAAAAAAAGAAAAAAAAAACAGTAATATTGCAAAATGTTATTACAATATAAAATACAGGTTTTTATTTTAGTATACTTTACCATATAATTTACTCCTGTGATGCAAAGCTGAATTCTCATCAGCTGTTACTCCAGTCTTAAGTGTCACGTGATCCTTCAGAAATCATTCTAATATATTGATTATTATTAGAATTATCAATGTTGGAAACAGTTGTGCTGCCAAATATTTTTTTGCAACCTGTGATTCTTTTTTCAGGATTCTTTGATGAATAACAAGTTAAAAAGAACAGCATTTATTCAAAATATAAATCTTTTCTAACAATCTAAATCTATGCTTAAATTTATATCACTTTTTATTAATTAAAAAGTTATTTTTATTAATTAATAAAAGTATTAATTTCTTTCAAAAAAAAGAAAGAATAACAATTTACTGACCCCAAAATTTTGAACAGTAGTGTATATTGTTAGAAAACCTTTCTGTTTTAAATAAATGCTGTTCTTTTTTTAACCTTTTATTATTGTGTTATATTATTGATATTATTATTGATCAAAAAATCCTGAAAAAAGTATTACAGGTCGAAAAAAATATGAAGCAGCGCAACTGTTTCCAGCACTGATGATAAATCAGCATATTAGAATGATTTTCGAAGGATCATGTGACACTGAAGACTGGAGTAATGATACTGAAAAGTCAACTTTAATTACAGATATAAATTAAATTTGAATGTATATTAATATAGAAAAACATTGATTTACATTGTAATAATATTTCACAATGTTATTATTATTATTTTTTTCTGTATTTTTAATCAAGTGAAAACAGCTTTGATAAGCATAAGAAAAAAGAAAACATTAAATAGGAGTATGTGTCCAAACTTTTGACTGGTTGTGTGTGTGTATATACATATAATATATACACACTACCAGTAAAAATATATTTTTTACAGTTTAAAAAAATCAGGAACCAGGACCAGGACCAGGAACATGTATTAGTATTGAAACGCAAAAACATAGCTTAAATATTAATCCTGCTTGTTCTGTTTGTCTTTGTATTTATGAATAGTGGAGACGCTGTTTTGTTTACTACACAGATACTGAAGCACACGTGACACATGTAATTTTAGCATTTCATTCGAGAAAACTAGTCTAGCATCATACTGTATAAAAAATATACAAAAATTGCATTGCTTTTGTACAGTATAATGTACATCTTTATATAAGTTACTCTACAAGTACTTATTTTTTGTAATCTGATTACGGAATGCAAAATACATGTCCAAAACACAGCTCTGTCTGCATGTCTGATTGTGTCTGTGTGCAGGCATGGTGATCCAGACTCTGGTGTTCTTCATCTGCATTCTGTTTGCTGTCTTCCTCATCATCATCCCCATCCTGTTTGGAACCAATCTCATGCTGTTCCACATTATCGCCCGCATGTGGTGAGTTCAGATGATGATTGTGACCTCTTCACATGACCTGTGACTGTAGGCTCGTGACCCGCAAGCCACGAATCTCCACTAAAGCCCAGCATTTAGACAAGTGCCTCTTAAGATGTGTCTCACCCTCATGTCTTCTCTCTGAAGGCCCTTCTGGTTGATGCTGTTCGTGGTTGTGCTGATCCAGCATGTGACCTCCAGGTTTCTGTTCATCAGAAAGGACGCAGGAACAAGAGATCTGAACAACAGGTGCCAATTACACATACTATTCAAACATCTGTTCTGCCTCTTACTGTTCTTTGCTTTTAACCATCTTCATTCCCCATCTGGCAGGCCATGATTGCTAAGACAATAATAAACACATAAAGGCTTTCTATGCACTGTTGAAACTTCTAAGCTGTTCTAAAGAATTTCATATGAACATGACATTTCAGATATTAAATGGTAAACTCTTTTATTTTGTAACACCATTTCTTACTAATAACAGTTTTAATCAAATATTAAATAAATAAAATTACATATATTATTAAATGTATATTTGTAAAGTTGTAATAAATTGTACATTGTTTAATAAATAAATGAATATTTAATTAACAAAATAAATTCATATATTTTATTATATATATGTATTTTTATATTTTATTTTATTATATTGTGTATTTATTTTTATTTGTTAATTATTTAGTAGTTTTTTTTTTAGTTAATTTTTTATTTAGTAAAAAAAAATAATATTGCTATTTATAGTTAGTACATTATCAGACAATAATGTTCCATCATAGATGGAGAAAGTTATATTATTAGGATTTCAAAAGACCAGGAACATTTATTAAGAAATTAAAATATGGTGGATTTTGTGTTGTTTTTAAGATTTAAATAAACCACATTTATATTATATAAATATATAAACATACTTATTATTTTGGTTTAATTTTTATACATTTTTTACTCATTAAATAATATTATATTATTATAACAGCTAATTACATAAATTACTATAAAAACAATAAATAAATAATACTAAAATTATATATGAAAATGATATGCGTATGTGTAATTTGTAACATTATTGTTTTATTATTATTAAATTATACATTTAATTTATATATATATATATAAATATATATATATATATATATATATATATAATTTTGTTAAATAGTTATTTCTGAACATTTATTTCTGAAATATTTAATTGTTTTCTTTTATTAAAAAACATAATATTATTATTTATAGTGCATCATCAGACAATGAAAATCCACCAACCTAAAACCATTAAAAAAGTCTTTAATTTAAATTGAAATAAAAACTTATTAAAATATATACAGAATCATTTATCTTTTTCTTTTTGTTACTAAAACTGAAATAAAATTAAGAACTATATAGACTTTAATTTAAAAACTGTCAAAAAAGTTACAACTTTAAAATTAAAATAATAGAAAATGTGAAAATGAAAAATAATAAAACATTAAATAAAAAACTATAATATAAAAATATAAAAATGCTATATAATATAAATATACTATATTTAACATTTAAAAGTATATACATATTACAGCACTGTAAATAAAGAAATTAATATTATATATAAATATAATTATTATTAATTATTTTGCATTCATTCCATTATTTTATTCAGTGTTTTTATTTTTTTTTTCTCCACAGAGGGAGTCTGTTTCTTCTCAGCTATGTGCTCTTCCTGGTTAATGTCATGGTTGGTGTCATACTGGGCATTTGGAGGATAGTCATCACTGCCCTTTTCAACATAGTCCACTTAGGACGCTTGGATATCAGCCTTCTCAACCGCAACTTCGAGCCGTTTGACCCAGGTACAGCTGCTGGACAAAGTGACGCATTCATTCGTGTGTGTGTGTGTGTGTGTGTGTGTATACAAGAATCATCCAGTCAGATTTGTATTTACACAAACAGAAATATCAAATGTAACCCTACTTGTACTAAATGCTGATGTTTCTGATAGGGATTTTTTTTAATTAAATTAATTACATGATGTTACAATTAATTAATCTAATTACTCACAAATTAATCGCACATCAAATTTGGCTGAGAAATTACTCCCAAATGATAATATAAAGTCATTCTTGTGTAAAGCATCAAATAGACATTACAAAAAGTAGCTTCAACTACAAATAGTTTAATAAAATGTCTTTTTTTATTCATAATAGGATTAATTACACATAAACATTTAGGCTGCAATGACCTAATGTAAACAAAGATAAAAAAGATAATTTGAGAAAGATCTCAGTATTTTTTGTTCATAAGATGTAAGTCATCATTGGTAACCAAAACAGCTTTGTTACAAACACTCTTCAAAATACCTTCTTTCAAGTTCCACAAAAGAAAGGTTTGAAACGACATGAGGGTGAGTAAATGATGACCGAATTATTTATTATTGTTACTATCATTATTTTTAATGGAATGTTACTCTAAATAAGCAACTAAATCTGCCAGCAGATGGCAGTAAATGTCTTCGATTCGTTCAAACGGCTGATTCATTCAGGAATGAAGTAAACGGCTTTCTGAATCATTAGTTTACGCTGTGCGTTCAAAACGAAACTAAACACAGCTGTATTGGTCGGAGATGCACAACAAAAATGTCTTCAAAATATGTTCTCTGCAAAATTGAGCAAAAACACGTAGTATTGTGTTTAAAATATAACACAATATCAACTTCTTATTTACTGAACTGTTATAAAATCACAGTTGAGCATAATATTGCTCTTGGTGCCTGTGTGATTTCGTATGAAATGTTGTATATAAATATAAGACAAAACACACATAGGGGATTTTTTTTTTTTTTTTTTTTGCACCAATATCTATATTATATCTATATTTTAGGGCATAACTGCATTTATGGATTTGTTGCCCTGCGTCCTATTTGTCAACAGTCAACTGTATAAAATTTAAGATGACGTACAGGTCTGGGGGCGGGGCCAGTGCGTTAACTGCTTTAAAATCAAGCGGCAACCTCCCGCTCTCGCTCTTGAAACAATACGGAAGTGACTGAAGCTGCAGTTCATCGGCTGGCCGCTTGAGGCTGGCTCCAAAAGGGAGCAAATCCCCATAGACTCTCGTGTTAAAATGTTCAACTTCATAACATATAAAAACATGTTTACAGCCTGGTACAAAAAGTGGTTTTGGTTTTTACAGCTAGTTTTGCCCTTCATGACAACTCTGAGGGGGGTGAATTTTTTTCTAACTCACCCATTTAAATTATATCAAGCATTAAAATTCTGCATAATTAAGGGCGTGGCCACTTGAGTGACAGGTGTCAGGCAGCCGTCACATTACCTCAGCTTATTCAGACATCCCAAGTCTCCCGGAAGTTCCGTGAGTCTCCCGTATATTGATAGTGGCTCCCTGATGCCCGCGAATTGAATAAAATATTCCGGAATCTAGACCAAGCGGGCAAGGGCGTGCACGCGAGACATTAATGTCTGTATCGTGAATCTTATAATGCGCATCTTAGAATGACGGAGTGAACAAGAGAGAACGAGAGGGAGTGAGAGAGACCGTGCTGCTTGTGGAACTGTGTGTGTGCTGATCTGGCGCGCGCTAGACAGCTCATCCTGATTGGTAGGGCCCTATGATTTCCGCGATGCGGAAAATGCGGACGAAATCGCGGAAAACGGAATGTTTATTAAACGCGGAATGTCACGGAATTTGTCAAAGTTTGGAAGGACTAATCAAACGTACGTCAACAAGTTAAATCAAATCGCGTTTTGAACGAGCATGTGTAAATATTAAGCCGCAAAAAGACTATTTACACATGAAACCTGGATGTTCAGCTTGTTGCTGTTTTTATGAATGGAGCAGATGCGCGAGTTTGTTTACTATACATAGTGACGCATGCGTATCGCTCGCGTGGGGTGGTGGTGGGGGGGGGTCTCCCTGAAATGAGTTTGTGTAGGTTGGGATGTCTGGCTTATTCCAGCAGTTGAACTTGGCATCTCAGCCGTGTTATTGCGTTTGTTTTTTCTTAGGGTGTTACTTTATCAGGATTATTTTAATAAATTTAAAAACCAGACATCTTAGCTCCACCCACATCCCGCCTCTTTGTCCATTTTCTATTTTCCTGGAGTGATGCGCGGTGACGCACTTCCAGAATGGCAACGACAGGCCCCTCCCAACTTTTGCTTCAAAAACACTCTGCAGAAACCTACGGGTGATGTCACTGACACTACATCCATGTTTTTTACAGTCTATGGTTAAAATATTTTAATTGTGTTATTTTTTTCCTAACTAAGTAAGTTAACGCGTTAAACTAACAGCCCTAGTTTCTGATAAAATTTCAATTGCCTCCACAGATAACAGAGCCCTCTGTATAGTTTCAGATGTTGTATGTGATTGTTATTTGTATGTAGATGTTTGTGCTGACAGCGCTGCTTGTCTCTGCAGGATATCGCTGCTACGCTCATTACCTGAAGATTGAGGTCAGCCAGTCTCACCCCGTCATGAAGGCCTTCTGTGGGCTGCTGCTGCAAACCTCAGGCCAGGACCATCTCACCGTTCAGAGGATGAGAGACGCTGAAGAAGGTCTGTGCTTTTATTTCTTTATTACTTCAGTTCATGACAACAATGTGATTACATTTAATTTGCTGGAGACCAGAGTCTGATCTTAAACTCACTGCTTTTCTTCACAACTAATTCAGAGGTGCTTGACTGAGGATGCAGTTTAGTGTTTTAAAGCAGTGCTCATTCAATTTGTCCAGTAAATGTGTGGAAAGAGAGAGTTTCAGGCCAATTTCCGTCTGTGAATAAAAGATGCTTTCAGCTGATCTCAAATAGGCGTAAGGATGTTTTGAAGGATTGTTGTTGTTAAAAAAATGTATTTTTAAACCATTCCGGACATTTTGGGCATAATAATTAGGCTATTAATTGTAATTCTAAAAAGTGTAATCAAATATATATATATATATATATATAATATTTATTTTTATTTTTATTTTATTTATTTTTTTACAACAGGCATGAAAATTAAAATTGCTATATTATGGTAATTATATGTACTATATATAAGAGATAATCCACAGCAAATTACCATAATTATTTAAAGAAAAAAAAAATTATATATATATATATATATATATATATTAAACTATCTTTTGTAATATTATATATATGCTACACTCATATATTAAATATATAAATTATACAAATCATTGTAATAATTAATTAATAGCCTTGTTATATATCTCAAAAATATTGTGTGTGTGTGTGTGTTTATATATATGTATATATATATATATTAAATAAATTCAATGCACACAGACTGAAGTAGTTTAAGTCTTTGGCTCTTTTAATTGTGATGATTTTGACTCTCATTTAACAAAAACCTACCATCTCAACAAATTAGAATATAGTGACATGCCAATCAGCTAATCAACTCAAAACACCTGCAAAGGTTTCCTGAGCCTCCAAAATGGTCTCTCAGTTTGGTTCACTAGGCTACACAATCATGTTTTTTGTTAAAGGAGAGCCAAAATAATCACAATTAAAAGAGCCAAAGACTTAAACTACTTCAGTCTGTGTGCACTGAATTTATTTAATACACAAGTTTCACAATTTGAGTTGAATTACTGAAATAAATTATTTTTTTTCACAACATTCAAATTTATAGAGATGCACCTGTATGTGTTTGTGTGTATTATATAAATAATTGTAGTAATTACTGAATATATATATATATATATATATATATATATTTATACACACACACACACACACACACACAAATAATTGTAGTAATTAATTAAGTCTTGTTATATATTTGAAAAATATTGTGAATATTTTTGTTGTATAAAGAAAACAATATTACAAAAAAGTATAAATATTGTATATATATTTATTAATAATTACAAATATTATACGTAATAATGAATAACCCTGTTATATATTTTTTGTTATATAAAGTAATATATAACTTTAACATATATAACATTTTATTATAATATATCAAATATATATATTATATTTGATGTATTATAAAATGCATTACTTTATATAACAAATATATATATATTCTTTTATAAAATAATATAACTGACCATGCACAAAAACTGCTGGATTTTAAATTAAATGTATTATATTTTATTTTATTTACTATTTGTAAGGGATAAATCACAACAAATTACAATAATTATTCAACAAAAAGTGTTAGAAAATGTTACAAATAATTGTAGTAGTAGTAATAATAATAATAATAATAATAATAATATTTTTGTTCTATAAAGTAATGCTTTTTTTAATTTTTTTTTTAAGAAAAATCATTTATAACACCTAATTGCATAGCTATGAAACCAATAAATTAATATATATATATATATATATATATATATATAATATATATATAATAACCATTTGTTATATAAAATAAAACATTTTATTATAATATTGTTATATAACAAAATATTTTTACCTGCAGTGTAGCATATTTGTTGCAAACTCCCAGTACACATAGAGTTTAAAAGGAACAGATAAATTCATTTACGTTTAATGCATTTCAAAACAGAAAGCACAGCAAAATGATGTTAGATCATCTGTGTCAAATCTCTGACTGAAGCTGATATTCATATTGATCCATGTGTGATTTCTTTTGGGTGATTCATGTCTATATGCACAGACGCTTGGTTGGCCTTGTTTTTGGAATAATTGATTCATCATGTTGCCCTGCACGCAGCAGGCGAGCGCTCCCGCAATCATTACATTTGTCAGGATAAATTGGGCCCCGATGTGCAATAACTCACTCCGGCCTTGCTGCTGCTCAATCAGACCTGTCAGAGAGACACGGCCGAGTCCATAGTATGAACATCCTATGTGCATTCACACTTAACACTGCTCATCTGCTTTCATATAGCAGAGCGGAGGTCAAGTTAGAGCTTAATGTGTGTGTCTTCTCAAGTCAAAGTCAGATCTACCAGTGTTTACAAAATGCAGATGGTGTATATTCAACAATAAATAGCCTTGTTTTTGTTGATTTTACACCTATAGATGTACTGATGCTTGTTGCATTTAAAATCTGGAGGAATCTGATTTGCATGTTTGTGTTTGCATACATTATCAATTTAATATCTGAGGAGAATTGTTAAAACTGCTAGGTTACACAGACTGAGCTTGGTAATTGACTGTTTCATATGTGTGTGACTCATAGTTTTTACACTCTCCATATGGTAATTGCACATTGTGTATGTTCCAACTGTGATATTGTGGTTTATGGATGGTTTATTTGTTCAGATAAAGTACCTTATTTTGTGTCATTTGTGAACCTGGACCACAAAAACAGTCGTTAGTTGCAGAGGTATATTTGTAGCAATAGCCAACAATACATTGTATTGTTGCCATTTTATTCCAAAAATCTTTAGGATATTAAGTAAAGATAATGGTTCATTAAGATATTGTGTATATTTCTTACCATACATATATCAAAAAGTAATTTTGATTAGTAGTATGCATTGCTCAGAACTTAATATTTAGGCGATTTTCTCAATATTTAGATTTTTTTTGCACCCTTAGATTCTAGATTGTCCTATAAATATAAGGCCGCAGTGTAATACTAATAAACACCTTTCTAGTGCATTGTTCTCGCTGCTCTCATAAACATAACATAAACAAATATACATTTGCGATCACTTAAGTCCCAAACATGAATGAATTGCTGTTATGAGCCGGTTCTTGGGTTCTTTTTAGTGAATCGAATACATACAGTAGGCCACTACTAAACTGATATAATTCGACTAGTACGAGTCGGTTCTTTAATGTGAATCATATACAGTAACCAGTGTAGTCCGATTCTTCAAACTAATGACTCTTATAAGTCGATTCTTTTTAATGATTAAAAAATAGGCTATCCAGCATGACCTGTGTAGTTCATTTTTTCCAACAGATGATTCATGGGTTGGTTAATTTTAGTTTAGTTCAAATCATAATCGAATAACTCCTATGAGCCGTTTGTTTGAATCGAATCATAAACAGAAACGTGGTGCTGGGGTTTGATTTTCGAACGAATGACTCTTGAGCTGGTTCTATGTAGTGAATCATATTCAGGCGGCACTGTGGATTTCGACTTCTGAACAAATGATTTGTCGTATGAGCCAGTTCTCTGTAGTGAATCATAAACAGACCGCACAACTGGAGTTCGACGTTCGAATGAGTGACTAATGAATCGTTTCTTTTTAGTGGATCATAAACAGACCGCGCTACTGGAATTTGAATGACTCTTATTAAGTCGGTTCTTTTTAGTAAATCATAAACAAACAGCGCTAGTGGAGTTCGATGTTCGAATGAATGACTCTTAATGAGTCGGTTCTTTTTAGTAAATCATAAACAAACAGCGCTAGTGGAGTTCGATGTTCGAATGAATGACTCATAATGAGTCGGTTCTTTTTCGTCTTCCGAACGGATTCTTAGCCAATGCTTTTTAATGGATAAAAATCATACACAGTGACGAGCGAATTTTTATCATTCTTGTGAGCCTGTGCTTTTAATAAATGGATGACTTTCAAAAAAAAGATTACTTACCTGCCAGTAAGATGAGTGATTCAGTAATTTAGTGTAATATGTATTAATAATATGTTCTCGTGTGTGTGTGTGTGTGTGTGTGTGTGTGTGTGTACACATAGATATCAGTGATTTTTTTTTTTTTCTTGCCATTTACAGATTTGAAGACTAAGCTTTATATGTTGGCTTAACCTATTTCTTACATGTTTACCATTTTAAGGTATTCAACTGGTCCAGCAAGAGAAGAAACAGAATAAGGTTTCCAATGCCAAGCGGGCACGAGCACACTGGCAGCTCCTCTACACACTGGTGAACAACCCGTCCTTGGTGGGCACCAGGAAACACTTCCAGCGCCAGAGCTCTGAAAGCTTCATCAACGGAGCCCTCAACCGGACCTCCAAGGAGGGCAGCAAAAAGGAAGACAGCATCAAGGAGCCCAGCAAAGAGGCAGAAAGTGCCGCCACCAACTGAGGACTGAACATCACCATGCGGAGAGAGAGAGATTGGCCCTCCCTGCCCCCCAGCCTCTTCATACTTAATGGCTGCTGGCCAGATATTGATGATAGTATTATTTGCTTTGGTGTAGCAGAGAAGCACATGTGTTTTAGTTAAGTGCACTTACAGCTCAGTGCCTCAGGAAGAACTTCATGCAGTCGTAGTTAACGGATCCTTTGCACATGTGTGTGGATGCATGGATGGATGGATGGATTGTGTCTTTTGTTGCATGTGTGTGTGAAACCGTCTCTCCGTCTTGGACTTAGCCTATCAGGAAATTTAGTTTGGCACTGAACTCCCGTCTAACCGCTTGATGCGAGGTTAGTATGTATGACTATTTATGAATGTACAGGTTCTGCTCTTATGCAAATTGACGAATTATTCATTTCCACTCAGCGTCTTCATTTTTGCACTGGCGAGAAGCTTCTTATCATAGATGAATCCAATGTTGTCCATTATGGGTTGATCTGTGTCTGTTTTCATAAAGACAACATCTGCTGTAATTGTATTACAATTGTTTGACAAATATGAATACAATCTTTCTCACTGTTACATTGACACTTAATTTTGATATTTCCCTCTGTTATGTCTTGTTCTGCTAGGCTACCTATGGCATATTTGTGATTGAAATTAAATAAATATTAAAAATAAAAGTATGCTCACTGTGTTGAATTAAGAGAAATAGTGCCATCTCCTGCGTCATTTAAAACACGATTTTATCTTTTAATGAAACCAAATGAAAACCATTTAAATCAGAAGTATTTTCACGAAATGTTAGTTTTTCATTGCAGCGATTTTAAAAACTCAAACGTATGATTCATAAGGTTATTACGAATATTTTAAATAAATATGACTAGACAGATGTTGAGTAAGCGCATCTGTCCGCAATCGCATCATTCCTTTGTTCTGCACAATAGTATTTATTACAATATCCATAACGAAAAAGAAGCGCTATTACGCATTTTATTGTATCTAAATGTATAAAACACAGTTTCGTGAATTTAAATATTCAACAAATATCGTATATTCAGACTATTTGTATATTTGTTTTGAAACATTCGTTTCAGAAAAACAAAAAACTAAATGAATCACACATTATTCGAGTCTGTTAATTTTGCAAATTAAAATAAAAGCAAAAACATATGTTCGAGTGTTTGTACCTGAGCTCCTTTCCTGGCAAGACGTTCCTTTGCCACCGTTCAATGTCCAGCGAACGGACTTAAAATTATTTATGATTTTACTTATTTACTGAATTGTGTGATTTGTCCTGAAGAACCTGTCCACATTAATTAAAAACCACTTCTCTGCGTTTTCAAACAATGTCCAAGACATTTCTTTGTTCAGTATTTTATTAAGGTCACGTACATAAAATCATATCAAAATCTTTAAAAGGTTTGAAAGTATTTTAACAACATCATTGGACACAAAACAAGCCACTATGCGTCAATTTACTGGACACTTGATGTCGTTTTGACGGATGGTAAAAACGGACCGTTTAATATTTTATATAAAAAAAAGAGAGAACATCTTCTCAGCATACTTGGCTTACATCACAAATCGACATTTAATATCTACGCTCTATAGAATCCTAATAAAACACACTGGAAAATACTTTTGTGTGACATGCCACGAACAAGTAGGCTATCTCAAAGAGAAGAAAAGACACGTTCATAAAGGTCAGTTCATAAAGGCGAGAGATATTTTCAAAGCACCCGTTCGCAAAGAGGTCAAAAATCACACATTTTGGGATCCCACATTACACTTAACAAACGTATTTTTTCTCAAGGTGACCTGGTTGGTTTTCCAGACACACACACATGCTGTGAGAAAGAGTAACAGGGTGATTTTAGGGTGATTTTATTTTCCCCTCAGAAGCGCGCTGTCCACTATACAATAACGTACTTTGATGACTTAAAATGGATGCTACTTGAGACGATGTACGTGCTAAAGTGAATTGTTTTATGAGGTTTTTTGAAGATAGATTTGTACTTTTAAGTCCTGCCCACTCGTCAAATCTCACAAATCATATTTGTAATAATGAACACTCATCGTATGCACTGCTAACTTACTGAGGTAAAAATGAGCGCTCGTTTTTCGCGCGTCTGTATTACGTGAGATGGCAGTCCGTATTCACCTGGTGTTTCAAAGTAAACCAATAGCAAACATCTCAACGGGGTTGTTTGTAATTACCGTTGATCTCCGCAGATATGTTTACCGCCTCAGCCCCGAGTGGCAACCGATCGCTATATTCGGATCCAACTTCAAACTCCTCCTGCGTTTTGGATTGTGATTCAGGAATGGACTCGGTCACCACGCTTCCCTCGACGTCGTCACCTTCTCCATCTCCCTCCTCGCCATCAACATCAACTTCTCCTTCTCCAAGGTCACTCGGGTTGAAGTTCTTCTCGGATCCCACAAAAGACGCCCTAGGGTCGAAATCCGTCGCTATTTGCTTTTCCATCTGATCTGGGTTTTGCGTCTTCATAATCAACTTGTAGGTCTTGCCTTGATACTTGTAGAGCAAATGGCAGCAGGTGGCGCCCAGCAGGGGAACGGTTGCCAAAGCTAGCAAAAAAATGCTAACGACCACTATAATTAGCAAAGATGGGATTTTCTTTCTAGTTGTGAAGACCACTTGGACTTGACAGTCCTGGCCCCCATAGGTGAGGCACAGGGTGTAATTAGTGCCTGGCTTGAGGCCCTGGAAGCGATAGGCGTTGACGCCCTCCTCGATCTTGGACCACTGCACCACTGAATGTCCATTACCAGTACTGACGCAAAGGTACAACATATCCAGTGGTGCCTTTTTGGTGGAGGTCTGGAAAAGACTAAAAGGCTCCTTATTCACAGTTTGGAGGTCTTGTTGTTGGCTGAGGTGAATGTTCGACTTCGCGTTCGCCATCTGGAAAGGATTCAGCTGAACTTTCGCCTCAGTTTCTGAAACTTCCAAAGCAATAACCCCAAAATCAAAGGTGTATTGTTTGAGTTCATCCAAGCTGAGGTTGAAAGCATGGTTGGAGATATACTGCGTGCCATCGTTTATTCCGCATTTGCCGACAAATGGCAATGTATCTGTACCTTCTTCCACTTGCTCCTTATCCACTGTAATGAGAGATGTTCCAGTTGGAAGGCTCTTTGTCTTCTCCTCAGATTTGGGCCACATGCTAATAACACTATTTTTGGAGCCTTTTGAACCAAGTTTGTCTTCTGGTAAATGACTGGACGCTTTTGGGTCCAGCATGGAATTGATAGTGTGCTTTTTAGTACCCACGACCACAAGTCTCACTGAGCGCTCGGCTTTCCCCACGTCGTTGATGGCAAAACAGGTGTAGTTTCCATCTTCCTTCTTGCTTATGCGAGGAATAATCAAGGTGCCGTTTTGAAACACAAGGAACCTGGTGTTCGTAGGTGGCCCATTAATCGGAACCTCAATTTTTTCAACAACAGCTGGTAAAGGAAATGTAATTAACTGGTTTCCAGCATATATCTCCCATGTGACCTCAGGTTTAGGGGTTCCTTTTGTTTCGCAGTAAAGCATGACCATATATCCCTCATAGAGTTCAGTATTTTCGATGTTTGGCTGATATGTGACGGACACCGTAGGAGCCTTGCAGTCCAGTTTGGGCATGCTAGTGACCTGAGTACCTTTAAGGTGAGAAGGAGCATCGCAGATGATGTTGTTTTGCTCGGGAATGGAGATTGTGGATTTGATGATCCAGTCCCTCAGCCACTCAAGGTTGCAAGAGCAGGTGAAAGGGTTGTGAAAGATTTGGAGGTGCGACATGGAGACCAAAGCATCAAACGTTCCCTGCACGATGGTGGTAAACTTGTTATTGTTAATACGCACCGAACGCAGTTCCTTCAGGTTGGCGAAAGTATCCTTGGGGATACTGACCATCTCATTATTGTTCATCTTCAACAACTGCAAAGCGGTGAGATTGCTCAAGTCCTCCCATGGAAAATGCACAATTTTGTTGTGGCTAATATCCAAATTTTTCAGCTGGATCAACAGAGTGAAGGTGCCCCGCTCAATGGTGACGATTTCATTGTGAGCCAACCAAAGAGAGCTCACCTGGGTCACGTTTATAAAGTTTTTGGATTTCAGCACTTTAATCTTGTTCGCTGAAAGACTCAGGGTGGTCACACTGGATGGCAAGCCCACAGGTACTTCCAGAAGTTCTTTGTAGGCACAATCTGTAAACTGGTGGTTTACTTTATCAGAGCATTTGCACTGCTCAGGGCAACTGTGCACACTGCCAATCACTGCAGTCCCCAAGGCAATAAGCATCAGGTATTTGGTTGCCATTTTCAGCACCTGCCAAGCAAACATGAAGGTGCAGATTAGTACAAATGGTTTTTTTTTATATATTTTTCATGCTCAAAAACAAATGTAGGAGTCATATAAAGTGGTAAAGCATGCAGTCATGCCTAAAGTTAACCAAAACCAAATGGTATTATACTATTTCTCATGTTTTTCGAGTTCTCATCGACTAGTTGAGATGAATGAGAGAAAACAAAAAAGACATCGGACATCCCCGAAGCGTCCTGCTGTGTTACCGCAAAGACTCAAAAACGGAACGCTTGGATCATGTCCGCTGTCCAGCGTTCTGAAAACGCTCTTTACTTTTCAACAAAACGTTTGTTTTGTTAATGTTTTAAACTTCAAGACATTCGACTGTTTTCTAACCGCACAAACCAAATCGTCCGATGAAAGTTTTAAGAAGAAATACACTTTTGCAGTTTCTCATATTGCCTTACCTGTAAGTGATATTCTTAACACTCCCGTGGATTTCAGTCAACACGACACTTGATGAAATGTAAAAACAATATATTTAATGCTCAGATGTCGAATTATCCCAAAACATGATGCAGCATTTTATATCCCGCTGGAAATCTCTGCTGTTTTGGTTAGCAGACGGCAGATGATACATTTTAGTGTCCGTGTGAAGCTGAGCAGTCCAGAGGCTGTTTTCTCCTCGCGTTTGAGTTCGGACAGAATTCACTGCGCGCTCCCGCCTTCACGGTGGAAGGGGTGGGATTGTGAACGCGCAGCCTCTCCCTTCAATTCCGCATTGAAGCCATAGGGAGTTTGCCGTCCAGATGAAGGTTATTCATAATTTAGAAACAGTTGATAATTTATATCACATGACCTATGCCCTTGTTTGTCTTTTTGATACGACTATTAGCGTCCACATGATACTTTTTCCATGTATTAACTATGCATTTTCAGTAGGCCTATATATTTTACAGGTTAGTAGACTATTTTTAGATGAAAAAATCGCCCTTCATAAAACAAAGAAAATTGGTAATTAACTTCTGAATTTATTTCTGCTTTTAAAGAATGAAAACAGAACAGAATGACCAAAAGGGAAGTCCAGCTATTCTTCTGTTAAAAATAAATAGAAAAGCGTATAAATTATTGGAAATTTGCTGCTATGAGCAAACCAGTGGGCATTAAAACAGAAATAAACAAGTAAACTGAGTTGCATTAACAATAACGACATGATGGAGCTCAGCAACAGCTGAGTTTTCTGATTATAATTGCGGTTGCCTTACAATGGCAATTGCTTCATTTGTTGACAGGTCTGAATTGAGCCTCGGTCTTACGAATCTAAATACAATCAAATGTGAATACCTTTGACTTTGAAGGACACAACCCTTGTTTATGTCTGTTCATCACCTTTTATTTTGTTGCGGACTTGTGGTTTGCGGTGGTGACCCACGAAACCTTTTTATATGCTGCCATCTAGTGGTCATTTTGTGTCACTTTGCTGTTTTATCAAAACCGCTGTACTTCCCTGCACTTCAGAAAAAAACTACAACATAATGCATTGTTGGAAATCAAAGGACATTATTTAAATAAAATAAAATATGCTGTTTTTCAGCCACACAGCCTTCAATTTTCCTTTTCTGTTTTCTGCTCCACAAATAGCTCTGTATGAGATGCATTTTACATCATGATTTTATTAATCTTTTAATTAGTTAAATCAGTGTTAACTAAACATTGTTTAATGCATGCTATTCGTTGTCTCATTTAGAATGTGTATGAATAGTACCATCAATTACTAATACATTAATTGTGATGATGCATGTGTCAATATCACTGTAGGATGTCTTTTGGTGTCCTGTACATAAATGACTCATTTGCCACAATAACTCAACATAAAAATGACTATGAAAGGGTTTGTTATATTAGGCTAAGTTTTTATATTCATAACAAACACATTACTTAGCTCTTTAGATACATTTTGTAGATTTTTTCTAGAAGTTTTGTGTAGGAAGATGCACGTTGTTGAATGATAATCATACATTTGTACAATTTCGTTCTTCTATTAATATTTTGTTAAATAAGAGATTACTCGATTTAGATGTATTGACCATTTGGTAATAAAAACTTATTTCTTTTCTTTTTTTAATAAAAAAGAAGAATTTGTCCATGGCCTTTGAATGGTTGTCCACCCTGTCCTATTGGGGAATCCGCCCCTTTAAGAAAAGGTCATCCCTTTTAACGACATCAGGACAACAGATTTTTGTCTCTTCAGTGGCGGGAATTTCAACGTAAGTTGGTGACTTTTAAACTGACAAGTTTGCTTACTTGCTTTTCCTAAACTTAAGGTGTCCACCCTGTCGGCATAAAATAGGCCGGAAATGATTAGAATACAGTATTTTCAAAATGTATACGTTTAAATATACCAAATTCTCTTCAACAACCAGACTACTATTATCTTATAAATATATATTTTTGCTATTTTATTAAAACGTTTTTAGATGTAAATCAATAACAATTACAATTTTAACAATATTTCAAATGTGTTTTATAAGATTTGTTGTATTTTTAATATTTTTTTCTTTGTAAAAGGCATAAAGTTGATCAGACTGATTACAAAGTTAAGAATGCATTAGTTTGAATATACATTGAACCAAACACAAACATAACATCCTCAGTATACTTTAGTTTTGACAAAACATCCCATGTTTTGGTAGTGACTACATTTTTGGTATTTTTATTTATTATATTTTCCCCAAATAAAGGATTATGTGTTGCCTTTTGTCATTATCGAAACAATGATAACATGTTTTGGTCGTGACTGTTTTGGTAGTGACAATTTTAGATACTTTTGAGCCCACCTCAAAGATGCTAATCAGCACATGGTTAGCTAGCACAGTTCTGAACAGTGGTACACATATAAAAACTAAATGTTATGGAATAACTTCCAAAAAAGTGTGCTTAATCATAGATAAATGGTGTTCGGTAGTGATGTTCCTTAAAGTTACACACAGATTTTTTATACTTTTATACATTTACCTCAAAATGATGGGGCCTATCTACTCACCGTGTAGCTATGAGAGAGATGGACACAGGAATATTTCCTGATCATAAATGTAGGGGTCATTTATGATATGGACTAAAACATACACTGTTTCGGTAGTGACGTAAAAATGTGAGACTTTTTTTTTTACATAAACTTTAATAATTTACAAAAAGTCAAAAATACATTTTGAAAAACAACAATGGAATAAAATACAAAAAAATGTTTTCAATAATCTTTTCATTAGTTGAAATGTAAGGGTTAGGTTTCGGGACAGCCACCTCCCAATGGGAAGTACCCACTAAATGATGATTTTATATATATTAAGCTTACTGATATTTTAAATATTATTGTGGGTTTCAATAGATATTAGAAGGATCTTAGTAAACATCTAAGATTTGAATACTGTTTAAATGTGTTTTTTGGTTGTGGGAGATTCTGTAGAATGGCCTGTATATGTTCTTTATTCTCACTGGAATTACAGGAGTGACAATAGCATTTCACCTTTAAATTCTGAAGTTAGAAGGATGTTTATATTAGGTTTGGAATGGGTCTTTTTTACTTTGGGGAAACAGGAAGAGTTTTATGTATTTGTTGTTATTTTCTGTTTAATGAATGAGTGAACTGAGTCGAATGGGGAGCGTGAACGTTCTATGAGTGGCTGATGTCACAGTGCGCTGTTGGAACTGAATCGTCGACGGTCAAACTTGTGCTGCTTCGGTCTCCTCATCTGTGTTTACATCTGCAGCTGCTGGTGAGTCGATGATAAACTTACTTTTCTAACGTGTTCATATTGCGGAAATGGTTTAATTTGCATATCAGTCATTTTAATCGTTAATGGTGCTTCCGAACCGAAATCACGTTTATTGTTGTAGATTTGTTTCCATGACACCCGATAAGGCAAAGCTAGACCATTCGTTGGCACTAACTTAATGCTGTTTGTACGTTTATTAACATTTTCAAGTCACTTCACCTCAATTCCAGTTTGTTATCTTTTGACTGGATCGATTGAAATGTAACTTTTAGGTTGCAATTAAAATACGTTTGCAATATGATGATACAGACACAAGATGGCGCTAAGCATCTTGTCATTGACATTACACAGTGAACACACGTACAAAATGTATATAATCATTAAAATATTTAATATATTTATTTACCAAGTTGCACATTTTAATTCTTTTGCCGTAGGATCTTCCAGAAATGTTGCTTCAGAGTCAGAGATGTGCTGCTGAACACTGTGCAAGTGATTCAGTCACCGCTGAGGATTACATTGAGCAATTACTGTTGTCAGAGAGCAGGTAAGTGATGTAGGTGAAAAGTATTTCAATCCTGACTCTTGAGAGAGCTTCATGAACTGAACCGAGTGTGTCAGACAAGAGACATACAAAAGGACTGGACAAGAAATGAAAACCGCTGCACTAAAGGATGAAAAAATGCTATCCACGAGTTTGCCTGCCCATCCAGTCCTGATGGATAATGGCAAACCAACTTGACTTGCTGTCCTCAAGGCTCGGCTTGAGCTCTGAGTTCAGTGCCACATTGTGGTACTGCATAGAGGAAGAACAACAGAAATTGAGGAGGAAACGGAGAGGTGGAGGTATACCTGAAGAATCGTCCCAGATACAGTGCAATTAGCGCATAGATATAATCGACAGGACTGCATGCCATGATTAGGCTCCTCCTGCGTTTTGGAACTTCATTAGGTAGGAGTTGTGGAGTACGAGGTAAGAGTGTACAGGTAGGTGGCCTAGTTTTTCCAATATAAGGCCCCTAGTCATGTTAGAGGCTTGAGGTTCATCCCTAAGGTGCCTGACTTGGCCATGGCTTCTGAGATACCTGTGCTGTCGCTTAACGGCTGCTGTTTGCTGAACTCTGGGATAATGCCTCCCTGAAGTTCCTGTTTTAGCCAACGCTCCCTGAGGTCCCTGTGACGGCTGATTCTGCTTGAGGTCTCCCCTGTCATGGCCAAAGCTTCCTGAGGTCCCTTTCATTACTGCCGTCTGAATATGCCTACTTCCTGACTATATAATAGGCAAAAAGCAATATGTAAAATCAGTAGTATGGTCGTATTCATAACATTCAAGTAGCATATTTAGATTGCATAATATACACATGTATATTTTATAAAACATTTCTTAATGGTCATGAAGTAAGAGCAGTCAAAGACTGCAAAGAAGAGCATCCCAAATGACGTTCTATAGACTGAACACTGTAGTACACACTATGCACTCTCCTCTTAACCAGCACACATAATGCACATACTTCTACATTTTACTGTTAATGTTAAAATGTACTTTTAGACATGATAGTCAAACTTTGCCTCAGCTATGTAAAATCAGTATAGTAAGTTGATGTGGCTGTAGTTGAATGGCTGCTGACAGTGTAGTGCTGAATGTAGTGTTCCTGAGTGTCACAGTTACCTGTCCTTGAGCCTCTGCTAGAAAAAAGTACAAGAGCCACAGCCCAGACGTTCCTCAGTGCTGTGGTCGCAGTACAGGCACCCCTCAGCGCTTCAGTGTCAGTCCAGGCACCCTCAAGCTGCGGCCACAGGTACCCCTCAGTGTGCAGGTAAGCAGCCTTTAGTTCAGCACACACTGCCATAGACCACAGGACCATCTCAATGCCATGGCCAACATACAGGTGCATTCAAGACAGTTGCTGGGGGGGTTAGAGTGCAAGTAAGAGTTGTAGACTAAAGGTAAGAGTTGCAGAGTGCAGGTAAGTCCTGTGAAATACAGGTAAGGGTTGTAGACTACAGGTAAGAGTTATAGATTATAAGTAAGGTTTGTAGAGTACAGGTAAAATAGGCAGTAGTTTTATATTTGCTGGCCAGAGGAGGATGGGTCCCCCCAGCTGAGTCTTGGTTCCTCCCAAGGTTTCTTCCTACATTTAATTTTGTAGGGAGTTTTGCCTTGCCACTGTCGCCTTTGGCTTGCTCACTGGGGGTTTAAGGCCTTGCGGGTTTTTGTCACTATCCTCGTCTTTAAGGTGCCTCTGTTAAGGCCTGTTCATAATTGGCAATAGTTATTGCAGTCTACAGTAACCCGCCAGTAGAAATCATATTTAACACGTGAAGTGAACGCAGTCTAATTTGAATGTACTGAGATTAAAAAAAACAAAACAACAAAAAACGCATCTTTAAATTGTCTTGCGGTCGTCTGTAGTTAGTTAGCATGCGGTAGTCATTCACTAGCAAATAACTAGATCCAGTTATTAAATCATTCATAAGAAAAAATCTTGAACTTAGGAGTTACAAGTTTAGACCAGTCTGATAAATCCTTAATCAACAAGTTAATCACAATAACTTAGCTTCAGTATAACAAAATAACATACACAGTGCTACTAGTGTCCGATTCACAAGCAAATAACTCTTATGAACTAATTCATTTTAGTGATTCAAAAACATAGAGATCAATCAGTGTAATCCAAATCATGTGCAAATGACTCTTATGATTTGGTTATTTTAATGAATCATTTAAAAAAAACTCACAAATTTGGCGTAATCTTTCGCTTAAAGAATGTAGTTAAGCATAATAAATTAAACTTACTATAACGTAGTAACTATATCACAAGCAGTGTCTGATTCACAAGCAAATTACTCTGTGAGATTATAATCTGGTTCTTTAAATGAACACAATGAGTCACAGCCTAAGAGCCTCATCGTTGCAGTACAGGTCCAGCTCTGGTCTACAGTCGTGATCCCACTCCACCGCAGGGATTGAAAATAAACAATGTGAAAATATTTCTGAATAAAAACTGATTCTTCCACAATACACATGTCTCCACTGTTATTTCCATCTTAAGAATGCAGAGATGTGCTCAGATTGTTTTATTAACATGAGACAAATTCACACTAACGATTGACACAGTTTCACACTGTATTACTTGAGTATTAACTTGAGTTTATTCTGATTGAATTTTCATGGAATTTACAAGTTGGTCCAAAGATCAGTAAATAAAAAGTAATAAATTACTTTTAATTTGAATCTTAAATTGAAACAATGAGCTCTCCATAATTGCAGTCTCATAGTTATGTTGGGCATATCTCACATTCACTCTTTGGTCTGTTAAGTTTTAAAATCCATATTACATTCTCTTGTGGTCATAAAAGTGTGTAACAGCCTTCAATACAATAATCAAATATAAACGTATGGGTAAAACTGCAGCTGTGACAGATGTAAAACTCACAAAACCTTCTCAGGTAATTAAATATATTTTCCTAAAGCAGTCTGTAGTAGCGTTAAAACAGACAGGTGCTGTAAACGGTGACTTTGTGACTGATCTCCTGAAGCAGTTCTTTCACAGCCTTCTCCAGATCCACCAGCTCATTGGCCTTGTCCTCCAGCAGCTTCTGATTTTCATCATAGCTCTTCTCAAGATCTGAAAAACAGAAATGTAGCTCAGAAATCACATTTAAACAGTAATATTTGCTTCACAAGAATTAGAAATGCTACATTGACTTTTTAGAAGCTGAAGTTTGTCGCTGGCCTATAGCAGCAGGTTTTGGGCTTCCTGTTGGAGTTTCTCTGCTCTTTTCTTGGCCTCGGCCACTCCTTCAGCCTTCTGTGTGATCAGCTCCTCAACACTACTGTACTTGTCTTTCAGCTCTGAATCCAGATCTTTTTTGAGCTGCTCAGCCAGTGCGTTGATGCTCTCAGCCTCTTTCTCTGTGCTGTTGGCGCTGGTGGAGGTGTTGAGAGCCTTTTCTTTCAGCAGAGCTACATCGCTTTCTAACTTCAGGAGCCTTCGGGGTGGCGTTACTCAGTTTTAGTTCTGAGTCGGAGGTCTCCACCTTTTGTACAAAAGAGTCACATAAATATTCATTCCAAATTGTAGCACATTGATAATGGCCAAAAGAAGCTTAAAATTGTCCCTCTTGTCCCTTGATGTCAGCACTGGCCTGTTTTAGTGCCTCGGTTACTGTGCTCTGGGCACGCTCAGCATGCTGCAAGGCCTCCTTCACCATCTCAGCTGTGTCTTTTACATCTGTCGCCTCTTTCCTGTGAAAACTGGAGAATTTACAAACATGTTGTTCAATGAACTGACCACTAGGGAGCAATACTACCACACTCCACAGATATGGTACAGTTTAGTGCAGTGGTTCTCAACCAGTGGCCCAAGATGTTCATGTCTTTCTTTCTGCAGTTGAAAAAGGGGGGATTGACTTTCTTTGCACATTCGCTTTGTAAACACTGTTACTTCCATGGCTGGGATTGTGTGGAGCCCTTTGAA
The DNA here is from genome assembly GCA_033026305.1 of Cirrhinus molitorella. Lineage (NCBI taxonomy): Eukaryota > Metazoa > Chordata > Actinopteri > Cypriniformes > Cyprinidae > Cirrhinus > Cirrhinus molitorella. The sequence goes on along the minus strand of CM065141.1, from coordinate 19,372,790 downwards.
GCTGCATTGAAACTGCAATTTGGCCACCATTGAAGTCCACTATATGAAGAAAAATCCTTGAATGTTTTCCTCAAGAAACAGTTTATTTTCGACTTAAGAAAGAAAGACATGAATATTTTGGATGACATGGTGGTGAGTAAATTATCAGGAAATTTTTATTGATTATATCTCAGACCTGGCCTTGCAGGCTTGTTCCAGCAGGCTTTCTGCTCTCATTATGTCAGCAGCACTCTGGTTGAGGATGTCCTCAACGTCTGTCAAGCTGCCGACGCGCTCCCTGATCTCTGCGGTCAGGTTCTGGAGCTGGGCTGGTGTGGTGGGCATCTGCATCTGCAGAACTTCATTGGCCACAGCCTCGATGCTTTCCAGGTCCGCTCCATCTTCTGGAGAGCCAGAGTTAAAATTAAGGCCTTTAAGTGCATCTTACGAGTAAGGAAGTCTCGGATCTGTTTGATAAGTTGGCGAAGCTCCTCGTTGCTGCTGTCCACGTGCTTTTTAGTCTCATTGGTTTTCGTAAGCACTTCTTGAGCATTAAGCTTTGCTTCATCTGCTTTTACCTTTGCCTCTGACACCTGAACATATAAATTAAAGACTTTTTAAAGAAAAGAAATCCTTGTAAATCCTACAATAATGGTAGAGTCTACACAGAAGCATTCAGCACTTATCAAGTGCTCAACAGTGAGAAGATCCAAACAGAAGCATATCTCTAGAAAAATGCATTGCAGAATCTTTTATCATATCAGTAGCAGATACAGTATCAGCTGAGAAACCTCACCATTTTGGAGAGCTTGCCCACTTCCTCCATAGCACTGATAATCTCTAGATCAGAGTCTTTGGATTTTTCCCAGACGTTGTGGGACAGTGTGGTGAAATATGCCGGAAGTGATTAGAATACAGTATTTTCAAAATATGTAAGTTTAAATATACCAAATTCTCTTCAACAACCAGAATAACTATTTAGCTAGTCACAGTTTGTTGTAAGCTGATATGCTAATTGAACCTCATAGTGTCCACCCTGTATTTTTTCCAAAATGTACACATAACATGGTGGACATAGCATTCAATCGTAGTTAATATTGCTAAAAAATAAAAATATTTTTTAAAATAATAATTTAATCATATCTATATAATCTGGGTGTGGGGGCAATAACATGCAAACAAAAACTATCCAATTATCACTGTTTTCTCCAAAAAAGTACATGCGTATTGTATGAGTTTCTTTAAAAACACATGGTTTGTTTAAAAAATGTTTTTATATGTATTTATAATTTGAAAGCAAACCAATAACTCTGTTTAGGAAAGGAACATAATTCCTTTCAGGAAAATATCATTTGCATCTCACTGTTGCAATGAAAACGTATTTAACAGTAATAAAGATGTCCATGACAGGGTGGACATACTGTGTCTTTTAATTTATGCTTTGAATAATGGCCCATAATTATCTAAAAAAAAAAAAAAAAAAACGAGGAGCTCAGCTAATATGTTTGTATAGTACTTGAGTGTCTACTATATATGACATGCCATAAGGCGAATGGAAAATTAAAACATTACATTTTTGACTATTGTGAGGGTTGAAAGGCACTCTGTGGTGATATTGACCCACATAACATCAGACACATTCAAAAGCATTATGTTCCCATCAACTTCACAACAAGAAGAAAAAGATTCAGCTCTCTTGGATGATTTCTGATTCTCCCACAGCATGTGCAAAAAAAAAAAAAAACAGTCTAAAGCATCAGCTTTCAATTTTAAATTTATCACTATGATACATTTATTATCTAGAAAACATGCAAGATGAACATTTACACGTATAAATGGACCATTCTACAGAATAGCTTCAAAGTCAGAATTGGAAACATCTTAAAAACATCTCTTGTAAGTATGTATATATGCAAGTTGTATAATATCCATTTCTAGTTGTTGTGCAGTTAATTCTCATATTGTATTTTCAGAAAGCTTTGGAATATTTGTACTCTCCCCAAATTTGTCACTACCGAACCACAGTAATATATAATTTAAGGGTTATATTGACCTATTAACATTTTGCTTACATCTATCTTATAAATTTTTGGTATTTTATTAAACAGTTTTTAGAGCTAAATCAACAATTACAATTTTAACAAAGTGTCAAATGTGTTTTATGAGATTTGTTGTATTGTGAATCCAGTTTTTCTTTTTTATAAAAGGCAAAGTAAAGTTGATCAGACTGATTACAAAGTTAAGAAACCATTAGTTTGAATATACAGTCGTGGCCAAAAGTTTTGAGAATGACACAAATATTAGTTTTCACAAAGTTTGCTGCTAAACTGCTTTTAGATCTTTGTTTCAGTTGTTTCTGTGATGTACTGAAATATAATTACAAGCACTTCATATGTTTCAAAGGCTTTTATCGACAATTACATGACATTTATGCAAAGAGTCAGTATTTGCAGTGTTGGCCCTTCTTTTTCAGGACCTCTGCAATTCGACTGGGCATGCTCTCAATCAACTTCTGGGCCAAATCCTGACTGATAGCAACCCATTCTTTCATAATCACTTCTTGGAGTTTGTCAGAATTAGTGGGTTTTTGTTTGTCCACCCGCCTCTTGAGGATTGACCACAAGTTCTCAATGGGATTAAGATCTGGGGAGTTTCCAGGCCATGGACCCAAAATTTCAACGTTTTGGTCCCCGAGCCACTTAGTTATCACTTTTGCCTTATGGCACGGTGCTCCATCGTGCTGGAAAATGCATTGTTTTTCACCAAACTGTTGTTGGAAGAAGTTGCTGTTGGAGGGTGTTTTGGTACCATTCTTTATTCATGGCTGTGTTTTTGGGCAAAATTGTGAGTGAGCCCACTCCCTTGGATGAGAAGCAACCCCACACATGAATGGTCTCAGGATGCTTTACTGTTGGCATGACACAGGACTGATGGTAGCGCTCACCTTTTCTTCTCCGGACAAGCCTTTTTCCAGATGCCCCAAACAATCGGAAAGAGGCTTCATCTGAGAATATGACTTTGCCCCAGTCCTCAGCAGTCCATTCGCCATACTTTTTGCAGAAGATCAATCTGTCCCTGATGTTTTTTTTGGAGAGAAGTGGCTTCTTTGCTGCCCTTCTTGACACCAGGCCATCTTCCAGAAGTCTTGGCCTCACTGTGCGTGCAGATGCGCTCACACCTGCCATGCTGCCATTCCTGAGCAAGCTCTGCACTGGTGGCACTCCGATCCCGCAGCTGAATCCTCTTTAGGAGACGATCCTGGTGCTTGCTGGACTTTCTCGGACGCCCTGAAGCCTTCTTAACAAGAATTGAACCTCTTTCCTTGAAGTTCTTGATGATCCTATAAATTGTTGATTTAGGTGCAATCTTAGTAGCCACAATACCCTTGCCTGTGAAGCCATTTTTATGCAACGCAATGATGGCTGCACGCGTTTCTTTGCAGGTCACCATGGTTAACGATGGAAGAACAATGATTTCAAGCATCACCCTCCTTTTAACATGTCATGTCTGCCATTCTAACCCAATCAGCCTGACATAATGATCTCCAGCCTTGTGCTCGTCAACATTTTCACCTGAGTTAACAAGATGATTACTGAAATGATCTCAGCAGGTCCTTTAATGACAGCAATGAAATGCAGTGGAAAGTTTTTTTCGGGATTAAGTTAATTTTCATGGCAAAGAAGGACTATGCAATTCATCTGATCACTCTTCATAACATTCTGGAGTATATGCAAATTGCTATTATAAAAACTTAAGCAGCAACTTTTCCAATTTCCAATATTTATGTAATTCTCAAAACTTTTGGCCACGACTGTACATTGAACCAAACATCTTAGTTGATAATTCAGTATACTTTATTTTTGACAAAACATCCCATGTTTTGGTAGTGACTGCACATTTTTGGTAGTGACAGTAATGTTTTGGTAGCGACCACATCACATTACAGAATTTTAACTCAGTTCTGAACGGTGGTACACATAAAAACTAGTGTGCTTAATTATAGATAAATGGTGTTCAGTGGTGATGTTCCTTAAGGTTACACACAGTGTAAATTATGATTTTATGTAGGCCTATATTAAGCTTACTGATGTTTTAAATATTATTGTGGGGTTCAATAGATAATAGAAGGATACTTCTATTAAATACTTTTTAAATGTGTTTTTTGGTTGTGGGACAGGAGATTCTGTAGAATGGCCCGTATGTTTTTTATTCTCACTGGAATTACACGAGTGACAATAGCATTGCACCTTTAAATTCTGAAATTAGAAGGATGTTTATATTAGGTTTGGAATGGGTCTTTTTTACTTTGGGGAAACAGGAAGAGTTTTATGTATTTGTTGTTATTTTCTGTTTAATGAATGAGTGAATTGAGTCGAATGGGGAGCGTGAACGTTCTATGAGTGGCTGATGTCACAGTGCGCTGTTGGAACTGAATCGTCGACGGTCAAACTTGTGCTGCTTCGGTCTCCTCATCTGTGTTTACATCTGCAGCTGCTGGTGAGTCAATGATAAACTTACTTTTCTAACGTTTTCATATTGCGGAAATGATTTCATTTGCATATCAGTTATTTTAATCGTTAATGGTGCTTCCGAACCGAAATCACGTTTATTATTGTTGTATTTGTTTCCATGACACTTGATGAGGCAAAGCTAACGTTAGACCATTCGTTGGCACTAACTTACTGCTGTTTATAAGTTTATAAACATTTTCAAATCACTTCACCTCAATTCCAAACGTTGTTTGTTTGTAATCTTATGACTGGATCGATTGAAATGTAACTTAGGTTGCAATTAAAATACGTTTGCAATATGATGATACAGACACAAGATGGCGCTAAGCATCTTGTCATTGACATTACACAGTGAACACACGTACAAATGTATATAATCATTAAAGTATTCAATATCTTTATTTACAGAGTTGCACATTTTAATTATTTTGCTGTAGGATCTTCCAGAAATGTTGCTTCAGAGTCAGAGATGTGCTGCTGTACACTGTGCAAGTGATTCAGTCACCGCTGAGGATTACATTGAGCAATTACTGTTGTCAGAGAGCAGGTAAGTGATGTAGGAGAAAAGTATTTCAATCCTGACTCTTGAGAGAGCTTCATGAACTGAACCGAGTGTGTCAGACAAGAGACATACAAAAGGACTGGACAAGAACTGAAAACCGCTGTACTAAAGGATGAAAAAATGCTATCCACGAGTTTGCCTGCCCATCCAGTCCTGATGGATAATGGCAAACCAACTTGACTTGCTGTCCTCAAGGCTCGGCTTGAGCTCTGAGTTCAGTGCCACATTGTGGTACTGCATAGAGGAAGAACAACAGAAATTGAGGAGGAAACGGAGAGGTGGAGGTATACCTGAAGAATCGTCCCAGATACAGTGCAATTAGCGCGTAGAGATAATCGACAGGACTGCATGCCATGATTAGGCTCCTCCTGCGTTTTGGAACTTCATTAGGTAGGAGTTGTGGAGCACAGGTAAGAGTGTACAGGTAGGTGGCCTAGTTTTCCCAATATAAGGCCACTAGTCATATTAGAGGCTTGAGGTTCATCCCTAAGGTGCCTGACTTGGCCATGGCTTCTGAGATACCTGTGCCGTCGCTTAACGGCTGCTGTTTGCTGAACTCTGGGATAATGCCTCCCTGAAGTTCCTGTTTTAGCCAACGCTCCCTGAGGTCCCTGTGACGGCTGATTCCGTTTGAGGTCTCCCCTGTCATGACCAAAGCTTCCTGAGGTCCCTTTCATTACTTCTGTCTGAATATGCCTACTTCCTGACTATATAATAGGCAAAAAGCAATATGTAAAATCAGTAGTATGTTTGTGTTCATAACATTCAAGTTGCATGTCCAGATTGCATTTATAATATACACATGTATATTTTATAAAACATTTCTTAATGGTCATGAAGTAAGAGCAGTCATAAAGCAGCATGTGTTGTGACCACTAGTCTCCAGTTGCGTCCCAAATGACGTTCTATAGACTGAACACTGTAGTACACACTATGCACTCTCCTCTTAACCAGCACACATAATGCACATACTTCTACATTTTACTGTTAATGTTAAAATGTACTTTTAGACATGATAGTCAAACTTTGCCTCAGCTATGTAAAATCAGTATAGTAAGTTGATGTGGTTGTAGTTGAATGGCTGCTGACAGTGTAGTGCTGAATGTAGTGTTCCTGAGTGTCACAGTTACCTGTCCTTGAGCCTCTGCTAAAAAACAGTACAAGAGCCACAACCCAGATGTTCCTCAGTGCTGTGGTCGCAGTACAGGCACCCCTCAGCGCTTCAGTGTCAGTCCAGGCACCCTCAAGCTGCGGCCACAGGTACCCCTCAGTGTGCAGGTAAGCAGCCTTTAGTTCAGCACACACTGCCATAGACCACAGGACCATCTCAATGCCATGGCCAACATACAGGTGCATTCAAGACAGTTGCTAGGGGGGGGGGTTAGAGTGCAAGTAAGAGTTGTAGACTCTTAAGTTGCAGGTAAGTCCTGTGAAATACAGGTAAGGTTTGTAGAGTACAGGTAAAATAGGCAGTAGTTTTATATTTGCTGGCCAGAGGAGGATGGGTCCCCCCAGCCGAGACTTGGTTCCTCCCAAGGTTTCTTCCTACATTTAATTTTGTAGGGAGTTTTGCCTTGCCACTGTCGCCTTTGGCTTGCTCACTGGGGGTTTAAGGCCTTGCGGTTTTTGTCACTATCCGCGTCTTTAAGGTGCCTCTGTTAAGGCCTGTTCATAACCGGCAATACTTATTCCAGTCTACAGTAACACGCCAGTAGAAATCATATTTAAGACGTGATGTGAACGCAGTCTAATTTGAATGTGCTGAGATAAAAAAGCAGGTTGTCTGTCTTGTGGTCGTCTGTAGTTTAATTCGCTAGCAAATAACTAGATCCAGTTATTAAATCATTCATAAGAAAAAAAAATCCTTAACTAGTTAATCACAAAAACTTAGCCTCAGTATAACAAAACATACACAGTGCTACTAGTGTCCGATTCACAAGCAAATAACTCTTGTGAACTAATTCATTGTAGTGATTCAAAAACATAGAGATCAATCAGTGTAATCTGAATCACGTGCAGATGACTCGCATGAATTGGTTATTTTAATGAATAATAAAAAAAAACTCACAAAGTAGGCATTACCAATTTAAAACAGTCCGATTAATCTTTCGCTTAAAGAAGTTAGTTAAACATAATAAATTAAACTTACTATAACGTAATAATATATCACAAGCAGTGTCTGATTCAGGAGCAAATTACTCTATGAGATTATGATCTGGTTCTTTTAATGAACACAATGAGTCACAGCCTAAGAGCCTCATCGTTGCAGTACAGATCCAGCTCCGGTCTACAGTCGTGATCCCACTCCACCGCAGGGATTGAAAATAAACAATGTGAAAATATTTCTAAATAAAAACTGATTCTTCCACAATACACGTCTCCACTGTTATTTCCATCTTAAGAATGCAGAGATGTTCTCAGATGTCTTTTATTAACATGAGACAAATTCACACTAATGATTGACACAGTTTCACACTGTATTACTTGAGTATTAACTTGAGTTTATTCTGATTGAATTTTCATGGAATTTACAAGTTGGTCCAAAGATCAGTAAATAAAAAGTAAAAAAAAAAAATCACTTTTATATTATTACTTTTAATTTTAATCTTAAATTGAAACAATGAGCTAATAATTGCAGTCTCATAGTTATGTTGGGCATATCTTCACTCTTTGGTCTGTTAAGTTTTAAAATCCATATTACATTCTCTTGTGGTCATAAAAGTGTGTAACAGCCTTCAATACAATAATCAAATATAAACGTATGGGTAAAACTGCAGCTGTGACAGATGTAAAACTCACAAAACCTTCTCAGGTAATTAAATATATTTTCCTAAAGCAGTCTGTAGTAGCGTTAAAACAGACAGGTGCTGTAAACGGTGACTTTGTGACTGATCTCCTGAAGCAGTTCTTTCACAGCCTTCTCCAGATCCACCAGCTCATTGGCCTTGTCCTCCAGCAGCTTCTGATTTTCATCATAGCTCTTCTCAAGATCTGAAAAACACAGAAATGTAGCTCGGAAATCACATTTAAACAATAATATTTGTTTCACAAGAATTAGAAACGCTGCATTGACATACTTTTTAGAAGCTGAAGTTTGTCGCTGGCCTGTAGCAGCAGATTTTTGGCTTCCTGTTGGAGTTTCTCTGCTCTTTTCTTGGCCTCGGCCACTCCTTCAGCCTTCTGTGTGATCAGCTCCTCAACACTACTGTACTTGTCTTTCAGCTCTGTATCCAGATCTTTTTTGAGCTGCTCAGCCAGTGCGTTGATGCTCTCAGCCTCTTTCTCTGTGCTGTTGGCGCTGGTGGAGGTATTGAGAGCCTTTTCTTTCAGCAGAGCTACATCGCTTTCTAACTTCAGGAGCCTTCGGGTGGCGTTACTCAGTTTTAGCTCCGAGTCGGAGGTCTCAGACTCCACCTTTGTACAAAAGAGTCACATAAATATTCATTCCAAATTGTAGCACATTGATAATGGCCAAAAGATGCTTAAAATTGTCCCTCTGGTAATGTAGACTTACCGAAACCAACAAGTCTTGTGTTCCCTTGATGTCAGCACTGGCCTGTTTTAGTGCCTCGGTTACTGTGCTCTGGGCACGCTCAGCATGCTGCAAGGCCTCCTTCACCATCTCAGCTGTGTCTTTTACATCTGTCGCCTCTTTCCTGTGAAAATTGGAGAATTTACAAACATGTTGTTCAATGGACTGACCACTAGGGAGCAATACTACCACATTCCACAGATATGGTACAGTTTAGTGCAGTGGTTCTCAACCAGTGGCCCAAGATGTTCATGTCTTTCTTTCTGCAGTTGAAAAAGGGGGGATTGACTTTCTTTGCACATTCTCTTTGTAAACACTGTTACTTCCATGGCTGGGATTGTGTGGAGCCCTTTGAAGCTGCATTGAAACTGCAATTTGGCCACCATTGAAGTCCACTATATGAAGAAAAATCCTTGAATGAAAATCCTCGACTTAAGAAAGAAAGACATGAATATTTTGGATGACATGGTGGTGAGTAAATTATCAGGAAATTTTTACTGATTATATCTCAGACCTGGCCTTGCAGGCTTGTTCCAGCAGGCTTTCTGCTCTCATTATGTCAGCAGCACTCTGGTTGAGGATGTCCTCAACGTCTGTCAAGCTGCCGACGCGCTCCCTGATCTCTGCGGTCAGGTTCTGGAGCTGGGCTGGTGTGGTGGGCATCTGCATCTGCAGAACTTCATTGGCCACAGCCTCGATGCTTTCCAGGTCCGCTCCATCTTCTGGAGAGCCAGAGTTAAAATTAAGGCCCTGATCATCCAAGCAACTTATCTCTAAGAAACCTTTAAGTGCATCTTACGAGTAAGGAAGTCTCGGATCTGTTTGATAAGTTGGCGAAGCTCCTCGTTGCTGCTGTCCACGCGCTTTTTAGTCTCATTGGTTTTCGTAAGCACTTCTTGAGCATTAAGCTTTGCTTCATCTGCTTTTACCTTTGCCTCTGACACCTGAACATATAAATTAAAGACATTTTAAAGAAAATAAATCCTTGTAAATCCTACAATAATGGTAGAGTCTACACAGAAGCATTCAGCACTTATCAAGTGCTCAACAGTGAGAAGATCCAAACAGAAGCATATCTCTAGAAAAATGCATTGCAGAATCTTTTATCATTTCAGTAGCAGATACAGTATCAGCTGAGAAACCTCACCATTTTGGAGAGCTTGTCCACTTCCTCCATAGCGCTGATAATCTCTAGGTCAAAGTCTTTGGATTTTTGCCAGGCATTGTGGGCCAGTGTGGTGAGGCCATCACATCCCTCTCCTCCACACTTCCTGTTTCCTTCCCCATCCACACAGCTCAGGCCTCCGCAGGGGGAGTCAGCACAGTTCTCTGAGCCAGCTGGACTGCCACATGTCTATCCGGAGAGAGATCACAAAGTTAAATCTAGGTTTTTATATTGAAATATGATGCTGGAGAGTTGTTTGTGATTCCAAACTTTGCTAAGTATTCTAGGTTGTCTTAATGGCATTGCTATTCAGTTTACTTGGGTGTTCTAGGCATAGATATGCATAGGTAGAAGCCACGTTCATCCAACATCTTGAAACAGTCAATATGTCGTCACTCACACTAAAAATTAGTTTTCGAAGACACTATAGCATTACACAGCCTTGGTTGTAAAAAAACACCAAGGTTTAAATTTCTGAAGAAACTGGATAAGCTTTCACAGGTAAAAATGTTAAATGAGAATTGGCTTAAGTGTTTTTACTATGTATTAACTCAATATTACAGGTTTTTACACTATGGTAACTTTTTAAAGGGAATCCTGGGTAGTAAGACTTGAATGACTTAATATAACATAAATTATGTTTCTAAGTAAAATATGTAGTATTGTGGGGGGCGCCATTATTTAGATGATGTGAAATGGTTGTATTCTGTGTACTTGTTGCTATTTTTACCGCAACACAACTCTGAAAACAAATTACTGATATGATGACCACAGCTACTGAAAGAGCTTACAGGTGGCTATGGATATAAGCATAGGTTTAAACCAAATGCCGTACCATAAATTTTTTCCCCACAAGGAGTCTAAACGCTCCCGGATAATATGTGAAATCCGCACTGAGAAACTCCTTCAGTGGCTGCGGCGTCATGACAAGCATCATGTTTACAACCTGTTAGGATGGCATCTAGCGTTTCTTGTTTTCTGCCATTTGTAAGCTCTTTCATTAGCTGTAGTTTTATTCATCCAAAGGCATCTTCCCAATCTTTTCTCCTCTTCTTACCACTAGGAAAGCAGTGAAGATTTGCATTGATTCTCTTGTTGCCCTTTGACTGAAAATTACAACCAATAGCCGCATAATGTGTAATCGTATCAGTATTTTATTTTCCGAGTTGTGTTGCGGTAAAAATAGCAACAGGTAGCACCAGTAGCTCACCGAGTGCAGCCTTTTCACGTCATCAAAATTACGGTGCCCCCCATAGTCAAAAATATGTATAAAACAATTTTTGAAAAATAACCTAAATCTTTCATGGGGTTTCTAAGTACTTTACCTTCTCGCTAAGCTCAGACAGGTCCAAAGTCTCCAGCTGTCCAGCGAGGTTGTCCAGGTTCTTCGAAAACTCATTTTGCCTTTGTATAAACTCCTCTTTGGTCTGGTTCATTAGGTCCTCTGTTTCTGTCCGGAGGGTAGCAGACTGATTTACCAGGTTGTATGGGTCAATGGTGGAGGCATTCGCACGGATCTCCGCCATCTGGGACTGCTCGTAGTATCGATTCACGCTGGCTCTAGCCCCTATGGATCGAAAACCATGGTACATTGATGCTTTTTCTGGGTCCATTCAAGAAAAGTACTCAAGTGATGTTACTCACCTCGAATGTCTGAATTCTTCACAAGCTCCACCTGCTCCTGAAGTTCTTTTACCGTCTGTTCTAGTTTCTGAGCCTCTTCTTTGAAGGAGTTTAGTTTGGTGTCCGTGCTGTTGTTGTCAGATGAGATCTCAGACAAGGTCTCCTCTGTCAGGTTAAGGTTGGTGTTCATTTCAGCCATCAAGGCACTTCAGAGAGAAGATAAATTCAAACAAATTATTTTCATGAGACCTGATGAGAAGGATCTACACTTGCTTCCAAATCCTAAGCCAGGTTGTAACTTACGTAGCTTGTTCTAGAAGTCCCTGGATCTCCGTTAGAGGCTGAGTGGCTGGATTCTGGGACAGGATGTTGCGGATTGAGTTGGCGCTGTTTTCAACGTTATTGATGGTGGTCTGGTAGGGTCCCGTAATGCCGGTGGCTTTGATGGTATTGACCTTCTGGACCAGTCTATGGGTCTGGTTGGTGAGATCGCCCACGATTACATCCCACTCGGCAAAGCACTGGTGGCAGCGCTCGCAATGTGGGAACTCGCCAGTGTAGCCTCGAGCGCACGTGTCACACCGGGGCCCGGAAACGCCCTCCACGCAAACACAGTGACCTGTAACCTTATTGCACTGCTGCTCCGCGATGCCTCGTGGGTCACAATCACATGCTGAAAATATACAGGAACACCAGGGTTTAAGTATAGCGATACACACATGGACATTCATGCAGGGTTATAAATCAAATTTGAAAGGCTAAAAGAAAAGAACCAAAATGTAAGCAAAATGTTTAAGACAACAGCTCATTGACTGTGCCATTTTCTGTCAACGGGTGCAAACTTTGAGTTACTGTGACCTTATTAGGCTGGAGTTGAAAGAGTGAGCGATGGAGTCATGGGGAGGTGGTGGGAGTGGAAGGATGAAGGAAAGGATTGTTTGCCCACTTTTAGTCTCAGAGTGTTTGGTGAACAAAAGGCAATAAGTGCCCCACAATGACAGACGAGACACTTAGCAAACACAATGTTAGCAATGGCCCCAAAACAAACATACTCATCCACAGAAAACAACGTCCTTGTTAACCTTCAAAACTCTTTTCACCAGTCAACGAATCTGTTTAGTTAACATATCTTTTCACTATTCCAAAACCTACTTCGTCATATCAAATGTGTAGCTTAAGTGACTGATTTGTAATGCTCTACATAGGCAACAACTCCATAAATCACTCCATAAATCCAATAAAGTTTTGCAGTAGCATGTTGCTAAGCTAAGAGTATTCTACTCTAATAGAGGGTTTGCACTTACATCACGATTTGGTGAGTTACCCGGATGCGCAGCCATATTGGAGATACTCGGATATAAACAACAGCATGGATTGCACGGTTAATGTACTATTAAATACGTTGTTCTGCTAATTTTTGCTGTCAAAAGCATGGGAAATAACTTGTGGAAGCTGCCAGATTATATAGAGAAGAACTTAGTAAGCAGATAAGGGTGCAATATTTTGACAAACTAAAGTTAATAGGTGGTAAAGATATGTACAAGCAGCATTAATTAATATATTAGCCTAATATTTAACCTACCTGACTGGAAATAATAAGAACAAACACAAATGTTGTCAAGATTCTTGCCCTGGAAATCCTGGTTCAGTTTGGCCAACCACAAACGCCTTTTGTTCCTCAGTTCTTGCACTTTTCTCCTTGATTTGTTAGAACTTTTGTCAGTCTATAGTACTCCAAATGTTTTTCCCAGTCTGATCGATTAGTAAAGCCCAAAACATAACAATAATTGACCATTTTTAGCAGCAATAATCAGCTAAATTTGTGCGTTTGTTTCATTCGATTCAGTGGCATTGTTTATGTTCTCATCGCCTAGTGTCAAAGTACAGAAATTGCAGTGTAAATGCATTCATGCCACCTCTGAGCTGCATCATGCAGTCTGTTTAAAGACACATAAATGCCAGCTCAGAAGTGCTTCTGTACCACCTTTGCAGTGTAAATTTGTCAGGAAAATTAAGCTTCCTTGTTAGTTTGGTAGCTCACTAACAGAGCACGTCTATATGGGTAAATAGGTAACCAGAGACGAACACTTTTTTGACCCCCGAGGACAATACGTGACGCACACAATACATGAATAGGGACCCTGTCTGGGACGGTTCGTTTACCTAAAACACATTCCAATGTGACATGATTACACACACATTCCACAGGAAAAGACTCCTTCACCTAAGGCCGCTAATGCATAAAAGCTACTAGAGATAGAGAATTATCTTGGAGGCTAATCCCTGCTATTACCCAGGGGGCCTCAGGCGACACCGGGGGTGTTTCTTGTTGGGACAATGCCGTGAATGTGACCCCTGGAGACGGTAACAGGCGTAGGAGCTTTTGTGTTAGTGATGGGTAGTATTTAGCAGCGATTTATACTCTTACAATAGACACAGAAACGGTAGGACTGGCTTTTAGTGCCTGAGGAACACACCTGCATTTGAACCTTTGAAAAGCAGGCCTAAAATAAAATAGGCCTTCTTTTTGAAGACTGAATGCAACGCAGTGTGTTTGTGCACTCGGCAATCGTTTACATAGCATATGGCTAAAGCATGGGGATGTAAATCTTTAACATCTCACATACCAGCCGAGGAGAACCACAGACTCCCAGCCTAAACCACTTGAGAGGTACTTCTGTAATAACAAAGTCCATTTTACTGCTGTTAAACATTCATGATGGTGTTAACAAGCTCTTAGAAATTATGCCTTTAAAAACACACCAACTTCTGGGTTGGTGATATATTTGCCAAATCCATGTAAACAGTAACCTGCCATGATCAACATCCAATTTCTGTCCATAAATTTAGTCTCAAACCAACTAAGGATCTGCAGTAAATGTCAGTAGGTTTTCATTTGCAAATATATGTTTAACATGGTTGTCAGGAATGTATCCTTCCCATCTGTTTTTCATCACCATGCAGATAAGGTTATTGTAAAAATGCATGGGAGGAAACGTCATGTCTTGGTTTAAAGTTTAAGTGAGATTCAAGGAACATTTCACCTATAAAAAGCTTGACCACTAGGCAAAATGTACAAGCTAAACTACAACCTACAAAATCTCTGAGGAAATCAGATGTGGTTGGGCAAAATGCAAAGCTTGGACTTCGCAAGATTATCAAACTAGTATTTACCAGGAAACCACATGAAGCACAGCTCGAGCTGAACTAACACTCAGTCTTGTGCTGGAAAAGCAAAGAGTCAACAGAAGGGTTATAGAGAGGTAACTGGATCTTAGAGGAACGCAGGGGGCTTCCTGCTCCATCAGGACTCTCCAAACAAATGGAGGGGTGTGGGGGTGGAACAGATCTCTGTCAGCACATTGCTTTATCTGCTTAAAGAGAGTCCAAAACCTGCCTGAAAGGCTTATTAAAAGAATAGTTTTTGCAAAACCTTCATGTCATTCCAAAAATCATAAAAGTTGTTTATATGACTTTTGTGGCTTTGAACAGATCGAAATGTTACTCACTGTAAATCTCTTTTCCCAACTTGTAAAGTGTTGGAAGTGCTGATGGTGGGTCGTATTTTAGATGCATCACTCTTGATAATGAGCTGTTAATTAGCCTAAGATTGTATTGAAGTCCTAACAAAATGCGTCACAACCAGATCTTTAGATGGTCGACGCTCAGTACTATTATAATCCTACCCTGCACTTTTCTTGTGTTCAAGACCTTCAATTCTTCATTAAGTTCAAATAGATTTCCAAAGATATGGTCTGCATAGCCGCAAATGCAGTCAGAGAGAGGATAAAGCCTCTTTTCTGAGGAGGAACACTGCTGCGGACACTAATGGCCCCTTAAGGGGAAAGCCCACGAATACAAAGGTGCATTGTGGGAGTAGAGTGGATATTGCAAGGCTTTGACAGATCCCCCCACAAGTTTGTCATGGTTGTGCACATCTGGGGCGAATCAGAGAGTGGGCTGAGGGCTTCTGCATTCTGCTTAACATTCCTACAAATCTGGGTTGCCTACAGTTTTCAGACTATTGTCATAACCATATGGAAGCCTGTAACCTACATCCTTAATAAAGAATAAAAAAGGTAATTGTGACTTTTTGTCACAATTTTTATTTTTTCGCCAAGTCAGAATGGCGAGATAAAAACAATTGCATGAAAAAAGTCAGAACTGCAACATAAACTCACAATTGCAAGAAAAAAGTCAGAATTGTGAGATATAAACTCACAATTGAGAGAGAAAAAAGTCTTGTTGAATTGTGGTGTATAAACTTGCAATTGTGAGAAAAAAGTCTAAATTGCGACAAACTCATAATTGCGAGAAAAAAATGTCAGAATTGTGAGATATAAACTGGCAATTGCAAAAAAAAAAAAAAAAAATCTAAATTGTGAGATATAAACTGGCAATTGGGAAAAAAAGTCAGAATTGCAACAAACTCACAATTTTGAGAAAAAAAAAATCACAATGGCGAGATATAAACTCGCAACTGCAAGAAAAAAGTCAGAACCAAGATATAAATTCAGAATTGCAAGATAAAAATTAGTGTTTGCGAGGAAAAAAAAATCATAATCGTGATATATAAAATTGCAATTGCGAGGAAAAAGTCAGAATCGCAAGACATAAACATGCAATTGTCAAAATTGTGAGATATAAACTCATTTACTAGAAAAAATCTGAATAGAGATGTAAACGCGCATTTGCGAGAAAAAGTCAGAATTGTGTCATATAAACTTACATTTGCAAGTAAAAAAATTTCAGAATTTCAAGAGATAAACTCACAATTGAGAGAAAAAAATGAATTGTGAGATATAAACTTGCATTTGCGGGAAAAAAGTCAGAAAGCGAGAAACAAATTGCAAGATAACTCAAATTTGCAAGAAAAAACTTGCATTTGTGAGAAAAGTCAGAACTGTGAGATATGCTGACTAGCTATTATTATCAATGTTTATTATTATCAACAGTTGTGATGCTTAATATTTTTTGGGGGAAACTGTGATACTTTTTTTAGGATTCTTTGAAAGTTTATAAGAACAACATTCATTTGCAATGTAATAAATGTCTTTACTGTCACTTTTATTCAATTTTAAGCATCCTTCCTGAATAAAAGTATTAATTTCTTGAAATAAAAAAATTGTAGTTTTCATAATATAATATAAATGATATATAATTAATATTAAAACAAATATTATAGCCAACTTGTCAAAATATATTACAAATACAACAAGCAAACCAACTAAAACTAAATAATACAGTGTAATAAATTATTTTAGGTTAAATGCTTTGCAAATTATTATCAGAATTGACTGAGTCATTTATTGCACTTATATTTTCAGTTTTTCTGAACTCACCGTGGCATTTGACCTCAGGATTCCCCCAAAACAGCTCTCTACACTCTCGGCAGGTTCTGCCACCAAACCCAGGTTTACAAGAGCACTGACCCATAATCTACAACACAGAGGATTAAAAAAACACAGATTAGTCCGTTTGTGCACTTTATTATGATCCCAAACACAAAATAGGTGTGAAGGTCGTCTAACCTCATTGCAGGATGAGCTGAAGGAATGATTGAGGTCGCAGTCGCAGGCCTCGCAGCCTTTCCCGCTGGCTATATTCCATGTGTCTGGTGCGCACTGATCGCAGTGCTGGCCCACCACATTAGGAAGACACTGGCACTGCCCGCTGTTTAAGTCACAGTTGCAGTTACCCGGAGAGGGGCACGTATCTTCAACAGTGCCCATGTGATTACACACACACTCTGGGAAAGACCAGGACTAACATTAGAAACTGCAGCCAGGAATCAAATGCACAGTTGCATAGACGTATAGTATTGAAACACTGATTTTTACAAGAACTTACTTCTGCAGCTCTGGGTCAGTGCATTGCCATAATAACCCAGCTTGCAGCGGTTGCAGCCCTCGCCCTCTGTGTGGTACAGGCATTTGCGACAGGCGCCTGTACGGGCGTCACATGACTCTGGGTCCATCATGTCGATGTTGCTGTTGCACTGACAGGGCCGGCATTCTCCGCCCACCTCGTGTGGGTTTCCGTAATAACCAGGGGCACATTCTTCACACCTGGCACCTATGGGTGACACAAGAGGACTTGTGTTGAATTACAGCTTTCAGTGCTACAAAATTACATATTGCTAGAGAAAATATTACCATATGTGACCCTGGACCACAAAACCAGTCTTAAGTAGCACGGATATATTTGTAGCAATAGGCAAAAATACATTGTATGGGTCAAAATGATCGATTTTTCTTTTATGCCAAAAATCATTAGGATATTAAGATCATGTTCCATGAAGATATATTGTAAATTTCCTACCGTAAATATATCAAAACGTAATTTTTGATGAGTAATATGCATTGCTAAGAACATTTGGACAACTTTAAAGGTGATTTTCTCAATGTTTAGACTTTTTTGCAACCTCAGATTCCAAGATTCTCAGATTCTGACTTCAGATTTTCCTGATCCTAACAAACCATATATCAGTGGAAATCATTTATTCAGATTTAATATGATGCAAAAATCTCAGAAATTTACAAAATCGCAAAAATTTGCCCTTATGACTGGTTTTGTGGTCCAGGGTCACATATTCTTCCACGCACACTATTATTCACTAAGGTTTCAAACCTTTCAAGCTACAACCACCAAACTTGGGTCAGACCTTTAGACTGGTCTGACTCGGGTTGCTGCATCTTTTCAAACTAATCCGACTTACGGTTTTCGTAAACCAGACTATCAAATCACTAAAAATGCTATAGACTTAAAACATTTGCACAGTAAGACTTATTTCGTATTTGAGCTGTCTATTCCTATAGCAAAGCTTAACAACTCGCTACTGGAAAAACAGCTAAAACCAGCCTAAACAGGTTGGATGCTTTGGGCTGGTCTCCCAGGCTGGTTTTAAAGTGGTTTGGGCCACTTTTTAGCTGGTCACGCTGGCCTTAGCTGGTCAAGCTGGGAGACCTGCTAAAAGACCAGCCTTAGACTCTTTTTATTTTTTTACTAAATCAGCTGGTGTTACTTGGGTTTTAGCTGTGTTTTTTTTTAATGAATCGATTGTTTTAGCAAGCTTTAGATCTTTAGAACCAGTTTTCAGCTTAAACCAACTTTTTTTGCTTGCTAAATCAGCTGGTTTTAGCTGTTTATTTTACTGAATCAGCTGGTCTTAGTTGGTTTTAAGCATGAGAATGTATGCGTTGCCAATACATCAAACCACCTGTATATTTTATTAAACCCTTGTTGATAGAGTCTAAACATCAGAAAAATAATTGAAGTTAACTTCAAAGTTTGTTAACAAACTTTACTCTTGTTACAATATTGTTACAACCAAAATAACTGGTTTCTATTTGAATTTAAAATTTAAAATTATTCCTGTGATTAAAGCTGTATTTTCAGCATCATTACTCCAGTCTTCAGTGTCACATGACCCTCCAGAAATCCTTCTAATATGCTGATTTGCTCCTCAAGAAGCATTTTGTATTAGTGTCAAACTGTTTTTGCTGTCTAATATGTATGTCAAAACTGATACACTACTATTCAGAAATAAATACTTTTATTCAACATGGAGGCTTTCAATTAATCAATGTGTGTATTTTGCTCTGCAAGATTTAAATTTAAATTTAAATATTCAAATACAAAACTGTTCTTTAATTGTAATAATATTTCACAATGTGACTGTTTTTTTCCTGCATTTTAATCAAATAAATGTAGCCTGTAAACTATAGGACAAGTTCTAACTTGTGTCATGATACAGGAAATTTAAAGCGTTCTTGACAGATGATCTTATAAATCAAGTAAGGTTCTGGTTACCTTTATATCCCTGGTTGCAGACGCAGAACACCTGGGTGGAGTCGAGGCTTTTATAACATGCGCCGGAGAACTGTCTGCCGCTGCCGGGACCGTCCGGACACATGCAGGGGCGGCAGTGGTCTCCAGAGCCCAAGACAGGGTCACCATAGTACCCGCTCAAACACCTGCAAACGTGATTTTATGAATGAGGGGCTGTACTTTAATACAACCTATGTTGTTGAACAAAGAACACAGTAACTAACCTCTCGCAGTTGTGTCCACTGGTGTAGTCCCTGCAGGACAGACACTGTCCCGTGAGCGGGTCGCACTGCTCAGCGTGGCCATTGCAAGTACAGGGGCGACAGTTAGGGAAACCCCAGTATCCAGGCAGACAGCGGTCGCACTGACGCCCATACGCTCCGGGAATACACTCGCACTGCCCGGTGGCCTCATGGCAGAAAGAGTGGATGGACCCCTCAGGACTGCATTCACATGCTAACCAACAAGAGACCACAGTTACTAGGAATGCATGGTGCAATTTGTACTATTGCGACACTGACATGTTGTACTTACGCCTGCAGCCTTGCGGCCCAAAAAGGAAGGTTGCTGGGGCGCATTTGTCACAGTTTCTGCCAACCACGTTGGGACGACACTGGCACTGGCCACCGCTTGGGTCACAAACCGTGCTGAGAGACCCCTGTGGGTCACACTGACAAGCTGAGAGAAACAAAGGAGGAAAAAAAGAAATATACCGTTATGAAAAAGAAGTTTATTCAAGTGTGCTATTAGTATACTTCTTTTAAACTAGTGGACTTTCAGGCTACTTTTTATGTACTTCTCAGAAATGTGCTTTATATACTTCTCAGAAATACACTTAAAATGACATTTAAGTATACTTGACATGCGAAAAGTTTAAATATATATGAGCTATACTTGTGATCTGAGAATCCGCGTTTTCATTATTATGGAATTATTATTATTGGAAATTAATTTGCTATCTCCCTGAATGATACCATTTGAGTGTGTTTTTTTGTAAGCGCCAAGAAATTGTTCAGGTTAAATACACATAGTTACACAATAATCATGTTTTTTTCAAGTGACAATGAGAGCATTGATGAGATGTATGTGTCATTTGTTGTCAGATAGTCCGTCCATGTGTTACTCACTGACTAAAAATAGCACTGTCAGTAGATATTTCATATTCTTGACCAACAAAAAAATAATAATTCAGACACCATGCCATTCAAAATGGACTCTAATGTAATCTGTTTACCATTTTGTTTGTTACTGATTACATTTGTGACCCTGGATCACAAAACCAGTCAAAAGAGTCCAATCTTTCCATTGGTGTATGTTTGTTAGGATAGAACAATATTTGGTCAAAATTGGTTTATCTCTACTACATTCATGTATATCATCCAACATATTAATTAATGGCTGTAAAAAAACAGGTTAATAAACAGGTTGGAGCTTGCATATGGTTTAGCATGGGCTCAGACCCAAAAAACAGCCTCTCTGGTGGAAGTGCACAGCTCATAAATCACACTGAAGTTCATCTCGACACCTCAGTGGCTCCGAGTTCAAACCACCTGTGCAAAAATGCTTGTTTAGTGACTTGGCAAGTCATCTCACCATGAAAGACCCGCAAAACCCAGGAGACTCTGAGAAGTTAATGGTACAGGCCAAAAGAGCTTGGAAATTTTACACAAACTTTTCAAAGCAGCGTAGCTTTTTTAGTTACTAGCTACACTTTCCAAAATGTAGCAGGTCAATTACTTGATCTTAGCAGCTGTAACAAAATTTTGTCACACTACTAGAGACATTATTCAAAAACTATTGCCAATATACTGCTCTGATTAAATTATATCATCAGATATAATTATTTTATACTTAAATATATACTTATATATTTAAAAAGACTCGCTTCAGTGTAGTTTGCTACTTACAGTCAAAAGTTTTTGAACAGTAAGATTTTTAATGTTTTTTAAAGAAGTCTCTTCTTCTCACCAAGCCTGCATTTATTTAAACCAAAGTACAGGAAAACCATTAGCATTTTAAAATATGTCTACTATTTGTAACTTTATATAAATAACTGTTTTCTATTTTTAAAATGTCATTTTAAAATTTTAAAAATGTAATACCTTTTGATAAATTTTGGAGTAATGATGCTGAAAATTTAGCTTTGAAATCATAGGAATAAATTACATTTTAAAATATATTCAAATAGGAAGCAGTTAATTTAAATAAAAAAAATATTTTACAATTTATATATTATTTTACAGTTTTTGCTGTACTTTGGATCTAATAAATGCAGGCTTGGTAAGCAGAAGACAATTCTTTAAAAACATTACAAATCTTTGGTTGTGTATTAAAGTGTGGCCTTGAAATGTGGCCTACTTTTCTTAGAAGGGAGTTTGACTGTATTTTTTACATTATGTATCGTATCATACAAAGCTTGTTACACGTCTTTCCGGTTGTTGTGCGTTATGCTTTGTTTGATTTCATCATGTGTAAGCCAATATTTTCACTGCTATTTTATAGTCAGCAGAACTTCAAATTAGCCCTCTAGCCATGTCTTTTGCTTCTCTTCTCGTCCTGACAGTTGATGAAATTGTAAAGCCTCAGACAGGAAGCATGTAGAGCAGTATAATTATGCCAGAGGCCCTGTTACAAGCTCTGACACGAGGCAGGAAAGCACCGCTGATGAGAGACGGCAGACGGAGGAAAATGAAAGCTGAATGAACGATGACAGAATGACTGGCGCGTCTATCATAAAGGGAAAAGGGGATTCTTATGCGGTTAGAGAATGGAGCCGAAGTCATAGGATGATGACAGGCTGAGAAGGGGTGTGCGATATATCGTCTGCGATAATATCGCAAATGTTGTTTTAACGATGTGGGATTTGACATTATCGAGTATGTTGCAAAAAGCAAACCTGAGTGCATGCATAACGTTACATTACGTGATGAAGTCTGGTAAGTAACGTTACACATTTGGAGTGCGTTCTTTCGCTACATAACACAGTCTATTTATGATCACATAAATCAAGATACGGGGCAGAAAATCTATATATTTATATCAGTTCATAAAGTTAAGCAATATCACACGAAGAGTGACGTTTTTTCCTTCAACAATTAGCATGACTACAAATGAAATGTGATATTGATTTTATACAACAATTCAATCAACAAGAAGTTAATATTAAAAGACTTACGTATTTAGACCGCGTATTTACGTTTTTCGCTCAATTTCGCCAACAAAAATCATTCCAAACAGCCACAGTACTGTTTTGCGTCTCTGAGCAACATTGTTCCTGAGCGAATCAACCGTTTAAATGATTCGGTTCAATCGCAATGACTTACTTATTAACAGCGACTTACTGCCACCAAGTGGCGGTTTTAATTTCCCATTCAAGTATCTTTTTACTTTTAAAATAATTTCAAATATAGCTGCATTAACGTGTAAATACATACATGCCACTTCATATGTAACTTCTGCAAAGATGACTTTTGTTGATACTGATTTAGTTTGTTTGGTAACGGCCTAAATATGTTATTATTATAATTGACTGATTAAATGTAAGAATTTGACTCAAAAGATGATGCACACCGAATATGAACAATATCAAAAACTTTAGAAGTCAGCACAGTAGTCCTTAAGCACAATAATACACACAAATGAAAATATTGAGATATTTTTTGTCAATATCGCACACCCCTAAATGTGTGTGCACTCTAAACAAAATGGAAAGATCTTAAAGATCAAGTTAATATGCATAACAGGACTAGATTTAGAAAATTCTGAGCAAACATAATTAATAATAGTATAGACCAATTATCAGTTTGTAAACATACGGAATGCGTGCGCAGCATGGTTGCAGAAAACCCGGGAAAAATTTAAAGAATTACAGAGATACGACACAAAATACTTAGATTTTAAAAGATTATAGATTATATTGATTAGATGTCATTTTCAAAACACTCTCTGCATATTACAAGAACGTGTCACCCAGTGATAAGCACTGTTATTCGCGAAATTGACGTTAGATAGTGGGATAGTCTTACAGTTCTTAAACAGGGATGCTTTTTATTGGGCGGTTCAATGGCAGTCTATGGAGCCATGGATTAAAAGGTCAATTTGATTTTATATTTCAAAATTCTGACTTCATTTTCGCAATTCCGAGGTTATATCTCACAACTCTAATAAGGAAAAACAACTTATTCTTTCTTTTCCTCTCGGTTCAGAGTTTATATCTCACACTTCTGGCTTTTATTTCCTCAGAATTAACAAACTGTTAAATCGAGTTACAAAGTCCAAATTAGTAGATATAAACTTGCTTTTGCAAGAAAAAAAAGTCAGAATTGTGAGATAAAATAAATAAATGTTATGTAAACATGTTAAAAGTAATAGGTTTAAATGATATTTCATGCTGTAACTGTAGGGCTAATACAATAAGTCTCCTATGAACAGCATATGTGAATATTATGCAGACCTATTGTTTAAATCAAATTTATACTTAAAAAGTAGAGTAATCATTGCATTTTTCGTCCATAGTATGTATGTTTAAATGTCTGCATTTAGCTTCAAATGGCATCTTTGACTATAGTATTCTATAAAAATAATTTGCCTCCGATTTTGACATAATTTTTTTTTCTCTTATTCTATGTATTTTACCTGTTTACCTCAACTTGTTACCAGCGTTTTTCTGCAACCACTATGTGGACGCAGCTGCAAGTGACGTCTACTGATAATTGATAATAGTATGAGAATTTCATTTGCAACTAAAAATAGATGTGTGTGAACTGTAAAATGCAAGTGTGAATAAAGAATATTATAGTGTATAAGGCGGGACGCTTTGGATTCTAGAAAGCATATGATTGGACAAAGTTTGATGAGCAGCTGAGCTGAAGTGCAGGGTGATGTCATCAAAATCATTGATTCCTATTGGCGGAAGTTAGAGACTGTATGTTTTGAATGCGTATATCTTGTAAATGCCAATTTTCATATTGTTTTGAACACACTAGCTTAAAAGCTAACATATTCATACTAAAAGCCAAAAAACTTCCATTTTGATTTCACTGGTTGCTTTCACTTTAAGATAGGCCATTTATTATGAAGTTATAGATGTACCTTTAACTCCCTGGTGCAGAGTGGCTGACACACTGAAGATGTAATTCCTGCAGATATCAGTCATGGGGGTTTTCACCACCGCTTGGCTGTTCTCCAAACAGCGGTAGCGTTGGAAGGTTTCCCAGGCGCTGTTGGTCACCAAGTCCCCACCCTCTGATCCAGAGCCAGAGAAAATATCCAGGTTTTTGCAGTGTGGCATGAGGACGATCTGAGGGTAAGAACAGAAATTGATCGTTCAGCATTTGAAGATTCCAATGCAATCGAAAGTGTCTATTTGACAGGGTAAAAGAGAGAGCCTACCGAGTCGATGAGCGTATACGGAGACTGCACATCGCTGAGAGCCGAGTAGCGAGACAGACTCAAGCGCACAGTATAGTTCAAGCCCTCTTCAAAACACACAGGCCTAGACAGCAGCACATACCTGATGGGCAAAACCAAGAGAATTCACTTTTTAGATTCAACATTCAGTGACATTAGCTTAATGAAACCTAGTGAACAACCTTGTAAATGTGTTCAGCAATTTTTTGTGATCAAAATCAAACCATTTCAATGGAAACTGGCACATACAACAGTATTGCATTGTGTGTGTGTGTGTGTGAGTAGTTGGCAATAGTAAATTACAGACATTTCAAAATAAGAGTCATTGTGTATTTTAATCGTTTTTGCAACTAAAACTAGATGTGCACTAAATGTAAAATGTCCAAGTGGGTGCTGAAAAGATCTATAAAGTTAATACAGTTTTGTGTGAGCCAGATTTCACAACTGGTTTAAGTTGGTCACACAATTTGCTGCCTCAACCAACAGAAATCTGCTTGGTTTGAAAGTGACTTCTGTGAGCTGCGCTTCATACATCACTACACTATAGACGATACACAATGGGCCTTTTTTACACATAAGAATTGGCTTAAATTTAGCACTGAACTGAAATGACCCCTCGTAATAACTGATTCTAAACGTTCTAAATAGATAGGAAGTCTGTGCCATACAATAATACTTTATGTAGAACTTGCAATTGATTTTAATGGGGTTTTACGTTAGCGTGTTGCTAATAGCTTGATACGGTAATAAGAATAAAATGCAATAAGAAAAAAAATTAACCATGGTTTTACTACAAATAAAACTAAAAAATAACTATGGTTTTGCAACACTAATCATAGTTTAACCACGGTATTTGTGGTAGGTTATACAAATGGTAATGAATATGTCAAAAAAACATGACTACTACACTTTTACTATAATAAAATGGTTCATTTTTGTAAGGGCTGGGAAGAATATATGAGATGCTGCCTTGAAATTTGGCCAAAATTAGCTAAATGTTGCTCACTACCATCTAGAACAGCTTTTAAGTGATATTTTAGTACTATTTCTATACTATTGTAGGTTTTATTAATACATATTGAATTAGTTTTTTTAGTTACTATTTAGTAATGTTATGTGCAAATTAGAAATGCTGCCTGAAAACTAACTGAAATAAATATGTTCAAGGTGAAGTATTAAAACAGTTGAAACTGAATTAAAACTGAATTGAAAGCTATGCAGAAATATATATTAATATATATATGGCATATATATATATATATATATATATATATATATATATTTTTTTTTATGACAAAATGAAAAATTACTTAAACCCAAACTAAAATGCAAAGAAAGTCAAAGATAATTCAAAATATAAATACTATACTACTACATAAATAATGATTTGGGTTGGTCAAATCTTGAGCCATATAGACTGTAAAAATGGTGATTAAAAAAAGTAATATTTATATACTGTTGTAGTTTTTCTACATTTTTAATTTGAGTACAATTTCTAATAATTCTGTTATGTGCTTTTTATTTATTTATTTTTTTTTTTATTTTGTATTTTGTTTATTTCAGTTGTATTTCTTCTGTTAGTTAAGTTTTTGTTTCCATTTATTTACAATTAGTAGTTTTAGCGCTCATTTCGAATTTACAACTTACAAATTTTTGTTTCGTTTTTTATCTAATATTTTATGTTTTGTTTTATTTCAGCTTCATTTCACCTGTTTTTAATCATTTTAGTTTTTGATTAGTTTAGTTGGCAACACTTAACATTAAGGTTCATTAGTTACCCACTTTAGTTAACATGAACTAAGAATGAGCAATATTTATACAGCATTTATTAATCTTAGTTCATGTTATAATTTTTGCATTTACTAATGCATTATTAAAATCAAAAGTTGTGCTTATTAACATTAATTAATGCACTGTGAATGAACAAGAATTAACAATGAACGTATTTTCATTAACTTTAATATTAATAAATACCATAATCAATGTATTGTTTATTGTTTGTTCATGTTAGTTAATACATTAACTAATATTAATTAATAGAACCTTATTGTAGAGTGTTACCGTTTAGTCTTTGCACAAAAAGTGAACTTTTTCAACTTGTGCGGAAGATGTGATTGAGACGAATATTGCACGTTTGCGCCAGTTGCGTCACCCAATTCACAAATTTGTATCTATTCGTGTCTTTGTATTAACTTTCTATGCAATCTACTTGCATAAATAATTAAATTTGCTTTTGGTGTGCAGACACCATTACAGTGCCTAGGTAGGAAGCACACTAGTTAGGTAGCACAGAGCTATTCTATCATTATTGTGATGGATGAAAAGTAATGTGCATCAGGTGGCCTGTCTTTCGTCTCTCATACCTGGATCCGGGATGCAAAGACACCACCTGGTTGTCATCGTCGGGCATCGTGTTTGCACAGCGGCTGTCAGCGGTAATGACGCGAGGCCTGATGACAGTCATCAACACTTCTTCCCACTGCTCTGGCAGCTACAGACCATGAAAGAGCAAGGACATGATGCAATGTGATGTAAAGGTATCTGCTTACCTTTCAACTCAAGACTGATGAAACATGTCTTTAGTTAGACACTGCTAAGCTGTTCTAGTATTATACTGTAGAGGAATTCACCTGAGGTTCATAGCGGATGATAATGTCATACTCCATAGAGTAGGGGATGTTGTCGATGCTGAACTCAAGATAGGCACCTTCAGGAACGTTCACAAAACCAATGCCAGTCCAAGTTGGGGATCTGTCCTGAGGCTGGGGTCTCGGGACAACCGTCACGCCCTACAGATAAAAGGATATAAAGAGATTTATCATTCAAATACTCAAGGACTTTGACAAATGGGAATCATGAGGAAACTTACAGGTCCAAACTTGGCGTCCTCTGCTTCGTAAGTGTAGTGGTCCAGAGCGATGAAGTAAAAACCAGATTCCACCTGGTCGCAGCGTCTGCCAAACATGTGCTCGCGACACTGACACTGACCCGTTTCAGGAGAGCAACTGGAAAAAGAAATAACGTCAGAAGAAAGTTAGAAGATTCCTCTGGAGGATCTGGAAGAAAATAGCTCTGGAGGACATATTCAATACTGAGACACACACATAAACAGTTAAGACTCATAACCTGTGGGAAACAGCATCCATCTGTTTGTTGGACTGCAGTTAAAGCCTGCCTTTGTAACTCATGGAAATGGAGTTTTCTTATTAAATGATATTGCCAGTTCAGAACTTAATCTGAGACTAAGAAATGCTATTTTCACTGTTATTTCAGGCCTCCTGCCAGTAGTTTCTCAACAGGCTGATTCAACTTACTGAAAGGACAGCGTAGTAGGAGTTTTACATGTTCTGAAGAAAATGTAAGTTTTCTGAATCCGTTTTATTGTCAAAAATCTAGGTCTGATCACAAAAAAAAGGTAACAACTCAACTCTACTGAGTTACACGGCAAAGTTTAATACTTCGGGTAGTCTTATTTTTAACAACTATTCAAAATCGGTAACTGAAATAAAATAAAAAATATATATATTTGATAGAACTTAACTAAAAACAAGTAGTGCTAGTAATATGAAGTGCTAAAATTACTAAACCTAAAACTGAAATAAAAATAAATTCAATACAAAAATATTAATAATTAATTAATTAAATTACAAGAGCATATAACAGAATTACTAAAACCTGATCATTCAAAAAATAAAAGCAATTCAAAATATGAATAAATACTATACTAGTATATAACAGTATATAAGATTAGAGTTAGGGTTATTCATGACTTTAAATCCATTGTATTTTTTCCCAAATTCATTTTTTCCCGTTTTAATAATCTAATTAACTGAAATAATGAAACTTACTCAATTTAAAAGCAATTTATTAAAAGTCCATATGAAATAGTTTTTTCCCCTCAAATTTATTTTTATTTTTACCAAATTCTATGTTTTCAATTATTTAAAAGCTAATTTATTACTATTTTTTATTTCTCTTTTTTCCCCAGAAATACTGTATGATATGTGTTTACATTTTTCTGGTGAATAATGTTTCTGATAAATATTCCATGAAAATAATGTTTTAATAATAATTATTATTAAAGTACTATCAAGTACTAGTACTATCATTACATTGAGTAACATATTTCTGTCACAGTTTATTCAAGTTAAACCAAACTTTTATTTTGACGGGTTGCTGTGAAAAGCTTTAAACTTCTGTATACGAAAATTTTTCGTCAAATGCACTTCAGTATGTGTGTAGTAAACAAAACTGTGTCTGTGCGATTCATTCACACATATTATTTAAAAAAAGTTGATTTAAATATTATTTAAATTGTATTTTTGCGGCTTAATATTCACAGACATTAGTGCATATTGCGTTTTGATGTAAGTGTACTGACCTACTTTTGATTTATTCATCCAAAGTTTGGCAAATTCCATGACATTCTGAGTTGTACAGTAAATTCTATTTTTATGACTGGATTACGCAATTCTGTCCACATTTTCTGCATCGCAAAAATCTATGATTGGTCAAATCCTTAACCCTATAGACTATGTATCTGAATGAGAGATTCAGGCTCTTCAGACAGAACAGAGTAGTTTTACTCACTTGTTGTTGATTGCACCACCATGATCACAATCACATGGTCTGCAGCCATCCATGTCGTTACTGAGACCCCAGTGCTGAGGCTATTAGAGAGAGAGAGAGAGAGAGAGAGAGAGAGAGTAGTTAAAAGACAATTTAAACACCACAGGGTTTATGACAGACCTCACAAGAAGCTAAATGCAAACAGCAGTTCTTAAAGGCAAATGATCACATTTTGGTATAACAGAATGCTAGCAATATGTAAAATAAATAAGTAAATATATATATATATATATATATATATATGAATGAACTCATGAAGTAAACAGAACACACACCAGACACTGGTCACAGTTCCTTCCGGTAACCAGACGTTTACAATAGCAGTTTCCTGAGTCTATATCGCACGGACTTCCACCTGGAACCGTTCCCAAAGCATTGCATGTGCATGCTGTGTAACAACAAAACAAAAGCAACTTTTATTAGAGTCATGAAGCTCATTCAAAACCATGTCACATGAACTGATGAATGATTTAGATTTGCTTTAGTGTTTATGGCATAGACTTACGCTGGCATCCCAGAGGGTCATCACTGAGTCCATAATGGCCTTGTTTGCACTGGTCACAGCGTTCACCCTCCACATTAGGCTTACAGCGACACTGACCCGTGATCAGCCCGAGAGACACGTCTGTCAGCGCATCACAAACTCCACCGTTGAGAGAGCCAACCGGATCACAGTTACAGGCTGGAAAAGACAAATCCGGACAGTGTACTTAAAGACAATGGGAGGAACTGTGGACAGCTAAAAATGCACATTAATAAAATGAACACAATATAAAGGTATTTTTATTGTTACTCCATGTTAGTAATTGGATTCATATTAAAGAATTGTATTATAAGTTTGTATAAAAGTTTGATGTAAAACTCATAGACCACATTTCTGCTTTGTGGTGAAAGAGTTCAAACTAAAAAAACCTCAGTCACCACAATAAAAGAGGAATGTGAAACCCTAGACTTGTGTGGTTTGAGGAAGGGCGGCGCTTCGCCCTGTGGTGATGGACTGCTTCAAAGCCCAGGTGTTTCTGTTCCTGAATCTGCACGAGCAGAGATGAACAAAGCAACAGCTGGACCAGACTTGCATCACAAACTAGACCAGACAGGTAGTGGAGCAGCAGCCATCTGAAAGGGGGGGGAAAGCTCAGAGGAAATGACAGGATAGGAAATGAGAGGGGACACGTACGCTCGCAGATGTTGGGGTCACGGATGTCTTTGTCCGGATTTTGGTAGAAGAACGGCTTGCACTGCTCGCACTTGTGACCCATGGTGTTATGCCTGCAGTCGTCACACACGCCGCCGCTCACATTACCTGAGGCCCGATACACGGCCATGTCAAAATGACAGGAATCAGAGTGATGATTGCAGTTACACTCTGTGAAAGAAGCAAAGACATGTTAGTAATGAACTTCTAATGAATCAACCAAAATTACGCCAAAGTTGTTTAAAAACTACATTTCAGTTACAACAAAGAAGTATAAAAATTGCACAATAAAAAAATAACATTGTAAACTACAATGCAATAACTATTGCACAACAACTTACGATGTTTAAAAACTACAACAATTGCAAAACAAAAAATTAAGTTTAAAAACGCGACAAAGAAAAAACTACAATGTAGTAACTATTGCATGACAAAGAATTATTAATGCAGTAACAATTGCATGACAAAGAACTGCAGCATTTCAAAAATCTAACGACGTAACAATCGCACGACAAAGAGTTGCGGCATTTCAAGACTCTAACGGCGTAACAACCGCACGACAAAGGATTGCGGCATTTCAAGGCTCTAACGGCGTAACAACCGCACGACAAAGAATTGCGGCATTTCAAGACTCTAACGGCGTAACAACCGCACGACAAAGGATTGCGGCATTTCAAGACTCTAACGGCGTAACAACCGCACGACAAAGGATTGCGGCATTTCAAGACTCTAACGGCGTAACAACCGCACGACAAAGGATTGCGGCATTTCAAGACTCTAACGGCGTAACAACCGCACGACAAAGGATTGCGGCATTTCAAGACTCTAACGGCGTAACAACCGCACGACAAAGGATTGCGCCATTTCAAAACTAACGCCGTAACAACCGCACGACAAAGGATTGCGGCATTTCAAAACTCTAATACAGTAGCAATTGTACAAAAATAATTACAACGATTAAAAACTGTAACACAGTAACAACTGTGACAGAATGACATTGTTTAAAAACTATAATGCAGTAATATCTGCACAACATGTTTTACTATGTTGTTTTAAGGAGTTAAAACATTAAGTCAAAACATGTTTTTACTGTAACAAAAAGTTAAATGTAGTAACTTTGAAGGTTAAAATATTGATAACAAAACTTCATTAGAAACTATGGTGCAGTAACAATTGTACTACAAAAAAACATCAGAATGTTATTTAGAAACTCCAGTGCAGCAACACTGATACAATATTATAAAACCAATGTTTAAAAATTATGAAGCGGAGACAAAAGTGCATCAAAAAAAAATGTACAATACTTGTAACACTATTAGAACGTTGAAGATAAATGTTCTATATAAAAGTTCTATATAACATTTTAAATGTTTATATTTAATGACTCATACTTTTACAGGCATTGGTGTTGCGTCCCTCCGCAGGCCTCCAAGGAAGGTCATGGTAAAAGTCCTGACAGCGCTCACAGTTCAGACCCATGGTGTTATGGTTACACATACAATGGCCATGGACCTACGGCAAAACAGACATAACAATGATAACCAAGAACAAAATAATTGTAAACAAATTGATACTATGTGTGGAACAGTATATTTAAAGGCACCACAAATTATAAACAGAAGTCCTCAAAATGAATTTCCTACTCAGACTCTTAAAGGGAAAAAATTCTTTATACAACAGAAACACAGAAAAAATGGAGTTGCTCAGAACGCTCTACAAATCCGGCCCTAAACCAGATGGCAACAGGAAATGTTTATACTGGATGCATCTGGTCTACATTAAACAAACTCTAGTCCTGGCACAGACACAGATCTAGATGCAGTCTATATGTCAGCTTTTTGTGCCTGGAGACAATCTAGAGTCACTTCAGTGCCTTTGAATGAAATTCTTAGACATAAAAATGTAGTGAGATTGAGATATGGATGTAATATCTGTTCATTGCTTTTGTAAGATCTGCAACAGACTGGGACGCATCTCAGTGCAGACGCATTGTAAACAAAGGAGATGGCAGACTAAACAGGAACCTCTTCCTTTGGTGTATTTCTTCTTTGGCTCTAAAAATCATTGATATAAAACCGCAGAAACACATACTGCAACTTCAAGCATAAATTAAACAAAACCAAGAAAGGTTTGTAAATAAGAGACTCTGCGTGTATTTTCTCTGCCACGCGATTATTTGCACTGTAAACTATTCAATAATGAAACCACAGGGCGGTCTGCATACTTTCATACTAATGTGAAACAGATCCAAACTGAATTAGCAGCAGACTGTGATGGGACTACAAACGATTTCTTTTCATGACATGTGTGTGAGATGTTTTCTTCAAAGCAGAGGTTTAAAAAGCCACAAAAAGGTCTGCTGCATTTAAATGTGGCACAAATCAAAAACTACATCCTATTAAATTTCCTTTATTTATCTTCAATTCACTCTGGTATAATACTGCATTAAATGTTCATGCTATATGTGATTGCTAAGTCAGTTTGTGGTGACTGGAGGAAAACATTTAGAAAAAGTGTGAAACTTCTTAAATGGAGCTTGGAATAACAATATAACAGTATGGAAACAGTAACAGTAATAAAACATTTGTGCAAAAAAGTAAAAAAAAATAAAATAATAATAAAAAAAAAAATGAAATTATATATATATATATATATATAAAATATTATATAAAAAATACAATTATAATAATTAAAAAATATTACATTTTAAAACATTTTAAATAATAAACTAAACAAAATAAATATATAAACTTTTTTTATTTTAATGTGTAAAAAATTAATCGTGATTAATTGCAGGAAAAATGTGTGATTATTATTATTTTTTTTAATAGACTGACACCACTAAAACATACATACATATATAAAAACTACAACGCAATAACAACTGCATGATAAAGAATTACATTAAAAACTATAAAGCAGTAACAATTTCACAAGAAAGAATTACAACATTTAAAACTATAATGCAGAAATTAATTAATTAAAAATAAATTAGTTCTGGTATAATACTACATTTAATTTTTAGTTAAATTGCAGTTCAGTTTGGTGATTGGAGGGAAAAATTTGGAAAAAGTGTAAAAAATGTTAAATGAAGCTTAGAATAATATTAATGTAAAACAAAAATCAAAAAATAAAACCTAAATATAAAATATAAAAAGTAATACAATTAAAATGTAAAAAAAGAAATAATAATAATGAAACTTACCATGCCATCCACAACCTCTCCAGCTCCATCGATGGGAGCGCATTCAGACGCGTGACCATAACAGAAACAGTTTCCTCTGACCACCATGTCGTAGATCGCGTAATAGTACTTCTCCTTGATCTCTATACGTGAGTCCAGAAGGTTGTCCCCAAGAGTGTGCAGCCTAGTGAACTTCACCCTCAGATTAGTGATCTTTAACATGTCTATAAATGTCAGGAAGCAAAAAGTTAAGAAAGTTAGACTATTAGGCCTCAAGCATATACGTCAAAATGTTTCCGTTTGTGTCCTTACTTTGGATTCTGGGGCTGTAGGGATCCTCAATCCTGAAGGCTGGATCCAAAACCCTAAAAATGACCTTCAGATGCCAAAGGAACAACAGTCAATGAAAAATTGAATACTCAAGCAAGTGCTCACTGGAAGTGCAGTGTTTTTTTTTAGAACTCACCTCGCCCTCAGTTGAGGGTTCAATGTCAGAGTAGCGAGAATCGCAGATAACATCGTCCACTTTTGTCATGGGTCCTTGAGAGACGAAGGGGAAGGAGGACTCACAGTCATAGGCGAAGTAACGATATACTTGCCAAGTCTTCCCGAAGTCTGCAGAACGCTCAATCACCATTGCAGCAGGTCTGAATGTCTAGATAGGAAGCATGAGATCACATTGTCAACTTGGGATTGATACTTTTAATATAGATGATAATCCTGTATTATAAGGATTGATCTTTACATAGTATCTACACTCATTTCTTGGTTACAGTTCATTTTAATGTAACATTATTGCAGTGTAATTACACAAATAAGTACTGAGTAGTATTAATGAACTGCATTTAATCATTATAGGTTTAAGTTTAAGGTTAGTTGTTTGTAATTATGCATAATTTACTATTATTAAATGTTAACAAATGACATCTTATGGTAAAGTGTTACCAAAAAAAAAAATCTGATAATTATTTTCATTAGCCAGCAAAAGATAACAGATGAAATTAAAATGCTATTTTGTCTAATTAAAAATAAAATTCTACAAGTGAATTAGGCATCTTAGCATTATAATTTACAGTTAAAAAAATGTACATTTATTTTGAAGTTTGCTTAAGAAAAATGTTATAAAATGTAAAAAAAATAAAAAAATAAAATTAGCAGAAAAACATACACGCCAATATGGTAGTATCATGTCATGCAGTGTTTTTTTAGTATAAAAGTTACAGTTTTTGTTATTAATATTATTATTTTATTTTTATATTTTCTGTTTTCACTCATTTTAGTTACAGTTTTAGTCATTTTGTTGTGTATTCTTGTCATTTTTATCCGTTTTTTTTAAATCTTTATTTTTGTATTGATCAGTTTTAGGTTTGGCTTGACGAGTTTTTTTACTTGATCAAGTTAAAGCATATATATACAGTTAACAATTATTCAGTTTAGTTGTTTTTATGATTTTTATGAACCCTGATGTCATCACTAGTTTTCATAATTTGTCACAATTTGCCTTTTGTTTTTTGATAATGTTTTTTAAGATATAATGTTAAATGGCTAGACATTGAACTGTTAAGAAATCATGAAAAAATCTATTTCATTGCAAAGTTCTGGTATCAATATTAGCAATACTGGTCTGGATAGCATTTAGTATTGGATCAAAAGTAATGTTATTTTATATTACAACAAACAAACTGTGATGAAAGTTTTGTTCCTGTACAATTTCCCAACAATCTGCAATAAACATCCCAAGCACTATTGTTCTCTTGACGCCAGTCGTTTCATACGCACTTTCTGATTTCTTTGAACTGTATTGCTGAAGTGAGATCATGCTGAAATGTAATCTTTAGCTGAAGCATTCCAGTCGTCTCAGTCGGCTACACAGCTGGGTTGATCCCAGACCTCCCACGGCTCCCACACACTGAGTAACACTTCCCTCCCTGCCAGCAAAATCCACATCAACCCCCTTCCCTTCCCATATTCTTTCCTAACGACCGCAAATTTCACCTCAGCCCTGGGCTGTGGCGACACCTTCCCCCCAAAACACACGTCACCATCTGACTGTCCCCTCAGCACTTACTTTAAAGGTCATGATGAGGTGGGTAAAGTGGAACTCTGCCTCAAGGTTCAACTGGATTGTGACGTTCTCCAGGCCTGAGAAAGAGAGAGATAAAGACATGAGTTAAGACAAAGAGTTGTATTTCTCTACATTTAATAATGCATTTCCATTGGTTAACTGCCAAACTGTTCTTTATTTATCCGTGGTTCCATGAAGAACTTTTAACATCAACAGAACCTTTTCATTCCACTAAACATTCTTTATAGTAGAAAAGGGT
Organism: Cirrhinus molitorella; assembly: GCA_033026305.1. NCBI lineage: Eukaryota > Metazoa > Chordata > Actinopteri > Cypriniformes > Cyprinidae > Cirrhinus > Cirrhinus molitorella. The sequence continues at coordinate 19,336,847 of CM065141.1, read as the reverse complement.
TCTTTAGATTTTTTAAACGCTTCTCACACAAAAAAAAATTCTTTTAAGAACCACTGATGTCACATGGACTGTTTTATCAATGTTCTTACTTCCTTTACGGACCTTGAATGTGGTAGTTGCGTTGATGTCTATGCAGGATCAGAAAGCTCTCGGATTTCATCAAAAATAGTGATTGCATGATTTCGTAAAACGAGGGAACGAATTGGTAAATTTTGCACACGATTTAGTGAAACTATGGAAGGAATAAATTGGTAAATTGTGGGCACGATTTAATAAAACAAGGTAACGAATTGGTAAATCATGTGCATGATTTAGTAAAACGAGGGAACAAATTAGTAAATTGTGCACACAATTTAGCAAAATGAAAATAAAAACAAAAGAATGAATTGGTAAAATTGATTTAGTAAGATGAGGGAAGGAATTAATGAGGGAAGGAATTACTATACAGTGTGAACAATTTAGTCAAATGGGGGAGAAATTGGTAAATTGTGCACATGATTAATTAAAACGAAGGAATGAATTGGTAAATTGTGCACACGATTTAGTAAAACGAGGGAACAAATTGGTAAATTGTGTGCATGATTTAGTAAAACGAGGGAAGGAATTACTAAATTGTGAGCACAATTTAGTAAAATGAGGGATAAATTGGTAAATTGTGCACACAATGTAATAAAACTAAGGAATGAATTGGTAAATCGTGCACAATTTTGTAAAACAAGGGAACAAATTACTAAATTGTGCACACAATTTTAGTAAATGAGGGAATGAATTGGTAGATTGTGCCCATAATTTAGTAAAATGAGGAATAAATTGGTCAGTTGTGCACACAATTTAGTAAAACAAGGGAACAAATTGGTAAATTGTGTGGATGATTTAGTAAAACGAGGGAAGGAATTACTAAATAGTGCGGACAATTTAGTAAAATGAGGGATAAATTGGTAAACTGTGTGCACAGTTTAATAAAATGAAGGGAATGAATTGGTAAATCATGTGCACGATTTCATAAAACGAGAGAACGAATTAATAAATTGTGCACACAATTTAGTAAAATGAGAGATGATTGGTAAATTGTGTACATAATTTAGTAAAACGAAGGAACGAATTGGTAAATCATGTTCACGATTTAGTAAAACGAGGTAACAAATTGGTAAATTGTGAACACGATTTAGTAAAACGAGGAAACAAATTAGTAAATCGTGCGCACAATTTAGTAAAATGAGGGAACAAATTGGTGCATAATTTTTTATCAATGTTCTTACTACTTTTATGGACCTTGAACGTGGTAGTTGCGTTGCTGTCTATGCAGGATCAGAAAGCTCTCGGATTTCATCAAAAATATCTTAATTTGTGTTCCGAAGATGAACAACATGAGGTTAAGTAATTAATGACAGCATTATAATTTTTGGGTGAACTATCCCTTTAACTGACGGGACTTTATTGTAAGTGTTACTGCTTTTTCTTCATTATGGTGATGAACTGTAAAGGAAGGCTTGAACAACATAGTTTCAGTACAAATTACACAATTTTAACTGGAACATCTGCAGCTTGTACATTAAGAAGCAATGCACAATTGCCCTAATACTACTGCAACCCTCTACAGCTCTGTAGTTACTCTAAACATCTGCTTTTTTAGTGGGAAAGTACTTTGGGGGTCTATAAACATCTACAATAGGAATAAACAGAGTCATATCTTTAATTAAGTAGGAGGTCACCCCTTGTATTCCCAGGCTTTTGGCCCAGTTGGCTGCTGTATCTCTCATGGGTACGTAGTTCTCTGTCCTCCTACTCCATACTCTTTCCTAAACCATACATTCACAGGCTTCTCTGGTTGCATTCATGGCCCCTCGTTTCCTGTCCCGCTACATTTCACACTCCTCCACTGCAATAAGCAGTAAATCTCTGGATTTCCATTTCCTCTGTCTGTTCGTGTCATCGAGGAACATATGGCTTGTAGAACTGTAAGTTCTGATAGCTTGAAACAGCTGGACCTTGTCCATGTTAGCTGAAGATGTTTCGCAACTCAACCAAATGGCTTCATTGGTTTTAGGAAAACGGGAGTGTTCCCAAAAAAAAATGTTTTCTTAAAAACCTTCTGAACTTATATGATAGGATTATGTAAGTAACAGCATGGACTTTAAGCCTTTACTCATTAAAAATTGCCTTTTGTTTTAGATTGTGAAGATTGTGAAACATAACATTTAGTGACATTTAAGGCTCACACAAGTTTAAGAGTGTCAGTGATGAAGAAAAGGTAAAAACGTAAAAAATCTTGAAAACTTTTGTACCATTTCACTGAAATACTAAATATGTTACGGTTGTAACCAAAGTAAAAACATACTTTACTTACACCCTGAATACACACAATTAAGTATATTAATAAGTGCCTGGGTGTGCCCTAATAATAATTTTTAAGTGTGCACAATTTAGTAAAACGAGGAAACGAATTGGTAAATTGTGCACACGATTTAGTAAAATGAGGGAACGAATTGGTAAAAGATTGTGAAACATAACATCCAGTGACATTTAAGGCTCATACAAGTTTAAGAGTGTCTGTGATGAAGAAAAGGTAAAAAATTTACAAATCTTGAAAACGTTTTTACCATTTTACTGAAATACTAAATATGTTACGGTTGTAACCAAAGTAAAAACATACTTTACTTACACCCTGAATACACACAATTAAGTATATTAATAACTGCCTGAGTGTGCCCTAATAATAATTTTTAAGTTAAGTGTGCACAATTTAGTAAAACAAGGGGACGAATTGGTAAATCGTGTCCACGATTTAGTAAAACAAGGGGACGAATTGGTAAATCATGTCCACGATTTAGTAAAACGATGGGAACGAATTGGTAAATTGTGCGCACGATTTAGTAAAATGCAGAAACAAATTGGTAAATTGTGAGTACGATTTAGTAAAACGAGGGGACGAATTGGTAAATCATGTCCACGATTTAGTAAAACGAGGGGACGAATTGGTAAATCGTGTCCACGATTTAGTAAAACGAGGGGACGAACTGGTAAATCGTGTCCACGATTTAGTAAAACGAGGGGACGAACTGGTAAATCGTGTCCACGATTTAGTAAAACGAGGGGACGAACTGGTAAATCGTGTCCACGATTTAGTAAAACGAGGGGACGAATTGGTAAATCGTGTCCACGATTTAGTAAAACAAGGGGACAAATTGGTAAATCATGTCCACGATTTAGTAAAACGATGGGAACGAATTGGTAAATTGTGCGCACGATTTAGTAAAATGCAGAAACAAATTGGTAAATTGTGAGTACGATTTAGTAAAACGAGGGGACGAATTGGTAAATCATGTCCACGATTTAGTTAAACGAGGGGACGAACTGGTAAATCATGTCCACGATTTAGTAAAACGAGGGGACGAATTGGTAAATCGTGCGCACAATTTAGTAAAACGAGGGGACGAATTGGTAAATCGTGCGCACGATTTAGTTAAACGAGGGGACGAACTGGTAAATCATGTCCACGATTTAGTAAAACGAGGGGACGAATTGGTAAATCATGTCCACGATTTAGTTAAACGAGGGGACGAACTGGTAAATCATGTCCACGATTTAGTAAAACGAGGGGACGAATTGGTAAATTGTGAGTACGATTTAGTAAAACGAGGGGACGAATTGGTAAATCATGTCCACGATTTAGTTAAACGAGGGGACGAACTGGTAAATCATGTCCACGATTTAGTAAAACGAGGGGACGAATTGGTAAATCGTGCGCACAATTTAGTAAAACGAGGGGACGAATTGGTAAATCGTGCGCACGATTTAGTAAAACGTGGCATGAATTGGAAAATTGTGTGCACGATTTAGTAAAACGAGAGAACAAATTGATAACTTGTGCACACAAATTAGTGAGCATGATTTAGGAACAAATTACTGAGAGAAGAAATTAGTTTAGTTAACTAATGTTACGTTTTACTAAGTGACAACTTAGATATTTGAGTTGATTCAACTTACAATTTTAAGGCAGCCGAGCTACAAACACAGCTGTTAAGTTTAACAAACTAATTTTTAGTTTAGTCAACTTGAATATCTAAGTTGTCACTTAGTACAACTTAACATTTCAAAGTGAATAAACTAATTTGAGTTGACTGAAATTTTAAGGCAGCAGGGTAACAAATTATTAAGTTGACGCAACAAATTGTGTTTTTTTTTTTGTTTGTTTTTTACAGTGTAGTACATCATGTGTATGATTTAGTTAAACGAAGTAAAGAATTAGTAAATTGTGTACATGATTTAGTAAAACGAGGGAACGAATTAGTGAATCGTGTACACAGTTTAGTAAAATGAAGAATGAATATATATATATATATATATATATATTTTTTTTTTTTTTTTTTTTTGTATAATTCATTATTAGATTATGAGAATAGATTTGAAAAATGTATTTATTTTTTTAAATGTTGGTTTTTTTTATATTGGTTTAAAACAGCACAAGATAAATGACAACCTTTAACTGGCAGGTAGAAAACTCTTTCCCAAGGGAAAAAGAGATGTCATTCCACACTTTAAAGACTGGTCATCACCTTAACTGGTCAGCAATTACTCAACTGCTTTGAAGTAGTTAGTCCCTCCATTGGTCTGATTATAGGGGAGATAACGGACACACTAATGAGAGAGAGTTCCCTCTAATAAGACCATGTTTCACAACCTTCCTAGATTCCCATGAGAACTACATAAATAGCGCGGTCTTTCACGTCTGTAACTGAGCGATCACCCAAAATAGTGTTGAATAGTACTGAAAAGAAAGGAAGATGAGCAATTGTTTAGTTTGAAACCACAACACAACTCACCATTTTCCGACTGCCACCAAGTCTTAAGGCGGTTCGGGGCAAACGTAGTCACGACATTTTCAATTCTATGGCTGGTTTTTTGGTGCACCCTCTCATCGTAGGTTTCCCTGGAATCACACACAAAGCACTTCTTCTCTTCCTGTGATAGAGGGGGTGGAAAAGCCAGATAATGTCAATGGCATTCTTGTGACGCAAGAACTCCACCAAAATGAAATGAATGACTGTAAAGGTCTCTGAAATACTGAAGTAAGTCAACCCACTTGGTCTGACATACATGACACAGCTTTTTCAAATCTGATTTTCATGTGCTGTCCAGATGTTGAGAGGTGTATTGCAAAATTGTCTTTCCTAATTTAAAAGCCATTAGAGCAATTTGGCTCTCTTGAGGGAAATTAGTTGTAATGTGCGTTAAAATGACCGCCATTTGACCTCAGCTGCAAAGGTTTGTCTTTGATGACACCACCTAGTTTTAAATGATTAAACGTGAATAGAGATGAAGATAAACTAAAAACTGCTGATCAAAAGAACTGACACAACGGTGTAAAGGAAAATCTTGGTCTCAAGACAAAACTTGAAAGCAATTATCTCTCTATTATGGTTTGGCATGGGTGATTATCACTTAGCCATAACATCAATGGGCCACAATAAACCTGCAGGTTGGAGTTTTGAAGATTTAGAAGACCCACATAAGATGTTCAATGGCCCTACGTAAAAAAATTTTAAGGCGTTTTGTCTAGAAGGAAGCAGTCTAGACATTCAAGGGTCGCAGGAAACAAATCTCTGAAGACAAACATGTTCCAAAAACACCCACATGAAATAACAGGACCATAATAAAGCTCTTTCAGAAGATGTTCCAGATAAAGCCCCAAGGGGTGTTGGGAGAAATCCCACAAAGTGGAAATAAAACACATAAATTCTCAATTGCGGTATTAAAATACAATTATCAGGCCAAGTATAGAACCCACAAGGGTGCAGTTTTCATTTTAGATGAACATATATCAATTGACGTCATGACGTTACCATAAAATGAATGCTTGTCTTTGCAACTTTTTTGCAAATTGAAAAATAAACTCCTTTAATTTCCACCACTATGGAATGATGTTATCACATCATACTTATATTTGAAAGTCAGTAAGTCAATGTTTCTGAGACTTTGAAGGGCAAAACATCCGTACTTATTCAACAATGAATAAAAGGATAACAATTCTGATTTGCAGCACATAGGTTACCTGCAAATGACTGACGATACAAAAAGGCTCAGGTTTCTGGAAACCGCATGTGGAAGTGGCCGAAAGTTGGTGCGCTCTTCCAATGAGAAGATCTCCTGTGGCTGGATAACAGCTTCCCTCTGTGCAAACATCTCCCAGCTCAGGCACATCTGCCAGAGCCCATGCCCCTAAAACTTTGTGGAAGAAGCATAGACTTCGTTTGATTGTATTTTCAAGATACGGTTTTAGAAAAGCTCAAAAGAGGCTGCTAAATTGACATACATATATATAAAATAGACCATAAAACAACATGCTGTCTACATTTAGATGCAGCTGGCATCATGGCAGTTGATATAAATTACATTTAAATTAACTACACTACCAGTCAAAAGTTTTGAGACTTTTATTTATTTATTTTTTTTCCAAATGATGATGAGCAAGGATGCTAAAAAAATAACCTGTGAAATCACAGGAATAAATTACATTTTAAAATATATTCAAATAGAAAACAGTTATTTTAAATAGTACAATTATTTCAAAATTATTTCAGTATTTAAAATTTTTACTGTTTTTGCTGTACTTTGGATCAAATAAATGCAGGCTTGGTGAGCAAAAGAAACGTCTTTTAAAACATAAAAAAAACTTTTGACTGGTAGTGTAAGTATTAATTAAACCTTAAATGTAAAAAAGTTAATTTATGTGCACAACAGCAAATATAATTCACAAATTAAAATTTGTAAAATGTCATAAATTATAATATTTACTTTCTTTTAAAAAGTTCAAGTGATCTACTTAGTAAGTAAAGTAAATCGATGGCATAATAGTTTGAAAGTTTAAGAAACTATGCCTTGTGGCAGCTGAAATAGGGCAAACCTCTATACAAAGAGACTTTGCCTCAACAAAACTAAAATGAGACTTACTCAAAAGGGCTGCGAGTTGTAACAGCATGTTTCTAGATTCTTTCTTCAGTCGGGGTGCAGTAATCCTGATTTTGCTTGGAAACTGCAGCGCTGAGTCTGGTCCCTGCAGACTGGGCTGCTGCTTTACTGCAGCTGGAGTTGCGCGAAACTTTTTCTCCTCAGCCGCTAATCTTCCGCGCATGCGCACAACGCTTTGACTCGTCTGGCGCGCTCCCTCCCCCATTCGAGAAGGTGGTCCTGAGGTAAGCAACGGTCAGTCAAAAACGGACGGAATTGAAAATGTAAGTACTCGAATCGACTCTACATGTAAAATGAACAACACTGATAGCAGATATTTGCATAAAGTGATGAAAACGCGCCATTTAATTGCATTTGAAACGGTACCTCAGACTCAAATATTTACCTTCTTCAAATAGGGAGGGATTGTTCGGGTTTGTGACTTAAAAAAATTAATGAAAAGACTGAAATCTTTTTCTCCAAATAGGTAATATAGTCAAACTGGCCATGTGTGTTAAAATAATTTCAGTTTGTATGTTGGGAACGACGAAATGACCTCAGTTGTGGTTATAGCATGTTTTAATAATGATATATCAAATGCTACCATTGACTGCTATATTCATTCACCGTTAAAAATGTACTCCAATATGATACAACAGTGGTGCATTTTCTAGAAAACGATGGTGGTATTTTTGTTAATGTTGAGAGAAAGACCAATTCTTTCTGTGGTTGCAACAATAAATGTTTTATTAAAAGATAAAATTCACGTTTTACATCGTAAACTAGTTTCTCAGGCACAATTACAAAATCCCAACTATTATGTTAACAGCTATTTTTACTCCCAGTGAAATGGCATTAAATAAGGGAGGATTCCTCAGTAATTGGACAGTTTAAAGGTGAGTCAAAGAGCAGGAGGTTCATGTGGAACTGATGTGGATTTGGTGGTTGTCTTGACTGAGATGAATTAGTGTAATAATCACCCAGCAGAGAAACAGTCAGTTTAGAGGTTAGGAATTAAACCAGAGATTTGGATTATCACTATATTCCCAAGGCAGTAAAAAGGGGTCAGATTTGTCAATATCAAGTTAGGCAAGTTCTCCAAAGCACACATTGTAAAAAGTGAAACCTGACTTGATTACATTTTAAGGTCATTCATACTACATCCTGTCACCTTTAACCAGCTCACATAGTTTTCTCTTTGTAAATTTCAGGAAGAGATTAGACGAGGTGACACAACTAACATCTACAGATCCATCTGAAACCTGAAAGACCGTTTAAACATTCTGCAGACTGTCTGACCTCAAAAAAGTTCAGTCAAGTAAGTTGTAATTTATCTTGTTTTATTCAAGTAAAAAAAATACTACATAATATGGCTGAATCAATCAAACCACATTAGGTAAAGTAAAAATACGTTTTTTAAAAATGTTTTAAACAACTTTGTACTTGTACAACTTTTTTTCCCTTTATCTTGACCCAATGAAGATGAAATTACCTCAGACCAAATGTGTCTCAACAACAATAAAGTAGTTAAAAAGGGGGGAAGATCCACTCAGACCAGTGAAATAACATCAGTGGGGCTTTACCTTTGGTTTTGCAATTCAATAGTAAACGGAGAGGCTGTTAACACCACAGGACAAAAGCACAGACCCTCCACCTCCTGCGAGAGACAAACGAACACATTCCACAAGCAGCAGGCATCTAAACTTGACTGTCTTTTTTTAATGCATGTGGAGCAGCTGTTGAGCTTAATTCTGGAAGTAATGATGAAGAAGGTTTTTAATCAAGAGGTTTTAATTGCTTATCAATGAACCAAAAACAATGAAAATACTTTTGAAGTAAAAATATGCCTAAATAGCTCAGACATAAGCCAGTTTGGAATGAGCTAAACAGAATTTAATTAAACAGTAATTGATTTGCATCTCTGATTTTCTGAAGTCTGATACAAACGAAACTTTTAAAATGATAAATACAAAAAGACTCATTCTTTTTGAATGATTCATTTGAAAACTTGGCTCATAAGAATCATTGTGTTCATTAAATTATGCTGATAACTCGAGAAAAATAAAATCTTTTGCTGTGGCACTAAAGATTCAAGCAGTGCAGGAAACAATGCTTGGTTTGTGTGACGTAGCCCACATTTGTCATTTTTACTCTTGCGACCTCTTGTGGACAGTCAGGGTTATGCATTACCTATATGAGATCCTCAAACATAAGATTGGCCCATAATTTGTTAAAATATACTATAAATTAAATACTTGAGATTTAAAAAACTGGACAGTTTTTTTGAAGAGAAACAGTTCACTAGATTGTAAACAAAAGTCAGCAAACTCATAAAGGACCAGGATGAAAGGACTGCACTTATCCCATAATCCTAGTTTGTTGCCTTCGGCATTTTCCCATGGCAAACACTGAATCTGCTTCCTCTAATTTTGAGGAAGGGAAGCCCTTGCAGGCTTAAGAGGCGCACAGATTGTATTTATCCACTTTGTCAACAATAAATTTCCTCAAGTCATCTGCCTCCTTCTGAAGTGCCTCCAAATCTTTAATTCTTTCTTCTTTTCTTTCAGCTGCATCCAGAATCCTTTTCTCCAGGTCTGAAAAGACAAGCATAAAGAAGAATTTCCTAATGCTAACAAGAAATGAACACCTATAAAAATCCATAATACTCATAAATTCTGATACTGTACCATCAATTGCCTTCATTTTATCTTCCACATATTTAGCCAGTATTTCTGCCTCCATTGTGATGTTCTTCAGACGTTCGTTAGCCTCTTCATTAACATTTTGGTTTGTGCTATTCAGTTTTAATTTTTCAAACTGCTCTTTCAGTTCCTCAAGATCCTACCAATGCAGAAAAGCAATACACTCTTAACAGACGAGGTTAAAGGAGAAGTTAATATAATAATTTACACACCCCCATGTCATCCAAGATGTCTTTCTTTCTTTACTCGCAAAGAAATTAATTTTTTTGAGGAAAACATTCCTGGAATTTTCTCCATATAGTGGACTTCAATGGTGGCCAATTGGTTGAAGGTCCAAATTGCAGTTTCAAAGGTTTCTACATGGTCCTAGCTGACTTATCTAGCTAAACGATCAGTCATTTTCTTAAAACAACTAAAATTGATCATCTTGAATTGAAAATCTTTTTTTGTAAAGGGCATTTGACTCTCTTTGCATGTTCGCTTTGTAAACACTGGGTGGTTAAGAGTATATAAAAGTGGTTAAAAAGTATATCAAATATATAAAAGTATATTCAATTTTGCTAGAGAAGACCCTTTTTTCTCGGCTGGGATTGGGTAGAGCTATTTGAAGCTGCATTGAAACTGCAATTTGAACCCATTGAAGTCCACTATATGGAGAAAAAAGCAGGAATGTTTTCCTCAAAAAACATAATTTCTTTGCATCTGAAGAAAGAAAGACATGAACATCTTGGATGACATGGGGGTGAGTAAATTATCAGGACACTTTATTCTTGAAGTAAACTTAGGTATGGAAACTGAAATCTTTCCAGTCACATTTAGTGCACTATTAAACAGTAACCATGTTTGTATATCCAACATACTGCTTATTTAATGCGAGACACTGCAGGCGAATAGGGTAAATAAAATAACTAATAGTTATCGCTTTACTTACCCAGTTGATAGATTACATTGATAATTGCAAACATTTTTTGTATTACAAGTTTTCTAAAATGTTAGGTTTAAATATGCGAATCAGGCATTATTTTCTTTCCACTTGTCTGAAAACCGAAAAACCAAAGGAAAAACAGGTGCATGAAAAAACAGTGTTTTGCCTGCAGTGTCTCCCCTTAAATAATGTACCTATGCTTGTGAGACTTACCTTTTCGGCGTCTTTGGCACTGTCGAGGGCTGCATTAGCAGCATCTTTGGCCTCCTTCCCCTGAGCTCTATTCATCTCTGTTTTATCCTTCAAGGCCTTGATTTCATCCAGTAACTTTTTGGAATGAGTCGAATTCAAATTATCCTCAATATTTTTTAGTTTAGGTTCAGTCTGTTGAAAAGCGATGAGAAAATATTGTTATAAAGCAGTTAATTAGAGCAAAAAGTAGCAATTATCTCTCAAAAAAAGTGATAATGCTAAAGGTTAAACTGTACACGTATGGAATGACATGAAGGTGAATAAAAATAATAGAATTACTCACTGAAAAGTTCCTGAAAAACATGCATGTATTGTTTAGCAAAATAAACCATTACCTCGTTAACTTTCCCCCTGATAATGTCATTGTTTTCTACAGCCTTCTCCAGATTATTGATAATCTTGTCATTGAGCTTTGCTGTATCTTTGAATGCTTTCTCTATCTCGCTTACATTGATAGCCTCGGATCTGCTCCTGGTTTTTACAACAACCAAACAGAATTAGTGACGCTGGTGTCCACTGGTTCAGCTTTATAAAGCAAAATGAAATGGTAAAAACTACAGCATTGACACATTGATTACTGATTACTACAGGCTCACAAGATGTCTTTGGCCCTCTCCTTCATGTCTTCAGCAATTCTGGCTTGTTTTTCCAAGTGCTCTAGATCATCGTCGAAGTCGGTGACGTTTGCCAGGATCCTCTTGATGTCCTCTATCATGTCCTTGATCTCATCAGGGGACTTGGGCAGCTGAATGGACAACACAGCATTGGCCAGTTTCTCAATGTCCTCTGGCTTCACCAGCTCATCTGTTAAGGTACAATACTCAAATAAATGTACATTTTACCATGTAAAAATTTTTATTTAGCAAAATTAATTTTGTTTTTTTGTGATCATGGGCTGTCGGGCTCAATTGAAGGCCAGTTTACACTAACATAAATGTTTAGAGCAAAAATCTTGTTAGATTTCTGCATGCGGTTTGTCTGTTTAGACCGATGTAAAAATATGGTGGATGGTCGAAAGCTCTCCATAAAACAAATAAAACAAGCCCTGCAATTTAATAATAATTATAAAAAAAAACACATACTATACAGACACTTCATATTTAATAGTATTTTATTATTTTAATTAAATATACTATACTTTCAAGAAAGCATTTGCATTGGGTTTGTAAAAACTGTTGTTTTTTTTTCATGTTTTTATTGAATTTACATAGTTTTGACCAGCAGGTGTCACCAACATGTGATGTTTCGAGCGAATCAAAATTAATAATTTTGCGAAGCAACTGGTTCAGTTGATTTAAAGCTTCGAAAAGGTTTATTTCACCCATCACTAGTGTCACCAAGCTGTAGAAATTATGTTACAGCAGGGGCTTTAGTCATGTGATCAAAACTACAAGTCTTATTGGTTGGCCAGCTTTTTTCACAGTGTTATGTTTTTCACAGGAAAAGATGTTTTTTGAAACAGAAGGTTAGCACGAGCGTAAATAGGATTTGAGACCTATAGCTGACGGCAGGATTACAGCAAATAACAACTTCAGTTCCAATCTGTTTCTCGATTCACATGCTCAAGAACTACTTTTATGGTACATTTGTCATTGACACTAGACACTGTCTACTTTTGTTATATGAAAAAGAGAAGCTTGGGCCTTTGATTTTCTGCTTCCCATTATGAAAACACTACTATTGATTTGCCTGAGAGTGACCTGAGGTGAGTAGATGGAATAACTATCCAGTTTCTTTTCCTGACTGGACATGATCAAAGACCAGGCAAGCTTTACCAGAAGCTAGCAACCGATTTGTTACATGCAGTACCTCTCAAGTAGTTCTTGAGCTTCTCGATGAGGTTCTTGGTGTCAATCTTTTCTTTCTCATATTTGCTCTTAGTCTGATTCATTTTATTCATCAGGTCCTCAGCTTGATCTTTGATGTAATTAGTAAATTTCGAGGTGCTCATGAGCTGTAAAAAGAAAAGAAAACAGAACGAGGCTTAACTTTTAGGTTAACTTAACTTTTAAACAACCTAAAGTTCTTCTGGAGACCCCAATATAGACATTTAGAACCATTAGGCAATACCCGCTATAAAGTTTATGCATTCAAATGATAAAGTAGGAAGGTACTGCTATGTTTTTGACGTGCCTTAGCATCAGCTTCCTTGAGTTTACTGCGGAGATCAGTAATGTTCTTCTCGGTCATCTCTGCCAGTTTGGAGGCATCTAGGCTGATGGGAAAACTCCCTGTACAGGCCGTCCCCCCACATTTACCACACAAAGCTCCGCCACATTTTGCCTTCTCACATTCTGCATTGCCTGGAGCCCCACAGACCTATGGCAGAAAGATTTGTCACTGCAATACACTTCTTTTTCAAAGTGCAGAAACCCAGTTTTACTCTTGATTCACCTCCTCATTGAGGTTGGCAACACTGAGAGCTTTCACTTTCCTCTCCAGCTTATCCATTTCTCCTATGCGACACTTTGTAAGTTCCAATGTAACATTCTCTCTTGTCTTCCTGGAGGTTTCTTGGACCTTTTTAGCTGATTCCACTTTCTTCTCACTGTCAGTAAATTCGTCATAGTGCTTTTTGATCTTATTCAAAATATCTGTAGAAATGACACACAGTAGTTGAATAGTAGCTCATAATGACTTTAAAAGCCAAGTGTTATAATGATATTGTTCACAAATTACAGTATGATTCTGCTACAACAACTTTCTGTGTTGGTAATCATTGAGATTTATCTCTTTTCATTTACAAACCATTAATAGCTTTTGAGTCTGTCCCTGGAATCTCCTGTGTCTTCTCTCTAAGATTCTTCAGCAGTCTGTTGAACTCAAGGCGGATATTGTCAATGTCAGTGTTGAGCAGTACAGTTGGATCAATAATGATTATGTTTGGGTCAATGGTCTCCGTTTCATTCCTGAGGAGTAAGAAGACATGTAAGATGCAAGTAGTCATTTTCTATTGTAGATATTGTAGAATGTCAGCTAAATTGTACAAAATTGTATTACCTAATGCGTCCAAAGAGGTGTTCTAGTTTCTCAAGCTCATCCTTGGTAGTCATGCTAGCCAGATTCTGCAGCTTCTCCAACAAATCCTTTAAGTGTTGTAGTTCATATCTAGGCCGATCATCTTCAGGACACGGCATCATAGTTTCTGTCCTCTCAATATCTAGTCTACTATCTGACACAATTTTCTCCCAGAGGTGGTAGCAGTCATGGCAGGGTTCACAGGCAGGAAAGTTTGTGTCATGACCCAGGGCGCAGTCATCACAGAAAAGACCTGTCACCCCTGGCTTACACAAACACTCACCCGTGTAAGGGTCACAAGCTGAATAAATGGTGCCTGCCATGTTACAATCACAAGCTAAATGAAAGAGGAGATCATTTTGTTTTAGTCAGTGGACAATGACTTAAATGAGAAGTAGATTCTCCACTCAACAGCTTACACATGCACTGTATATCTGGGTTTCCAAAGTGATTCGGCCCACACTCGTCACATTTTCTGCCTCCATACTCTGGCTGGCAGAAACACTGGCCTGTGATCTAGATGGACATAAAGTGAAGGTGTGAAGGCCAAAAATCTGTTCTGAATTTATTCTATGAATCATTATATAAACACAAGATATTAACCTTGTCACAGACGTAGTTGAGAGCATGTTCTCGGTCACAGTCGCAGGGCTGACACCCAGATTCTCCATCCAGGTTCCAGTATCCATCCTCACACTCATTACAATGGGTTCCCTTGACACCTGTGCGACATGGGCACTGGCCAGTTTCCTGGTCACAGAAACAGGGGCTTCCAGCTGGACACTTTGTGTCATCTATTCCTCTCCGGTCACAAGAACACTCTAAATATACAATAAAAACAAGACATAAGTTGTTTATGAAGGCTTAAGAATAAATATCTGTTGCCAAAACTGTATAATTTACATAAAGCAGTGGTTCCCAATCCTAGTCCTCCTACATATTTTGCATGTCTGTTTTAGTTAACACACCTGATTTAGATAACCAGCTTGTTAGAAGAGAGCTACGTGCAAGAGCTGTGTTCCGATTGACATGATCTCTACACAGTGTTCATTGCTCCCTACTCCCTGAGCAGGATAAATCCGTTTAAGTTTACTTCACTTCTGAACATTCATTCATGGATTTGTACGGCGCCACTGCAGTACCTTCACACACAGATGAAACTTACTAGAGAAGTGTGAAGTGTGACATCATATACCTCTGTAAATAAATACAATTTAAATTCACATCTTGCACACTTTAATGCCCTTTGATTGGAACATATGCACTCGAACTGGAATCATGGTGGAATATTTGGTGATGTCCACTTCGCAGTGCACTTATGGTCAAATAGAACAAACGCTGTACGTGATAAGAGATGCATACAAAATATGCATAGCGAGGGGGCGAGAGGACTGGGGTGGTGAAATTCTGACATAAAGCATTTTGTCTCCTGTTTTTTATCCTATCAAGTTTGTAACTACATGTTATAAATCTGATTGATCTGAATAATTAATCTATGTAGGTGTTATTTCTTTTCTTTTTTTTTGACCTTGTAATGTTTTATCAAAATGCCATACTGGTTCTTACAATAAAAAATACAGACTACTCTCTGATGACAAAAGCCAGTCATTAAATCCACTTAAATCTCACCCCTTCCCAAATAACTGCAAGCTTACATTCACTTGTGAATGCAACACCCACAACTCAAACCAGCCAACTAACAACCGATAGATTGCCCGTCAAGTCCAATTTTTCAATTAAACAGCTGCAACGATCACTTGGACGTACCTCACAGTACGGAAGAAAATATCTGTTACTACTTCTCCGTCTGATTATGACTTTAATTTTAAACTTTATGTTCTTATATTCTGGGCCACATTAACAGTTTTCTCTTAGTTATCTATAGGGGCTGTTCACACCGGAGGAACATTTTCATAATTCCTATACTGGCAGAAGTAGACACTTTTTGGCATATTCGCAGGAACAGGGAACAATTTTAGTTACAGGAACACCTTTTGTGGGGACTATGGGCCAGCACAAACCATCTTTTGGCATTTAAATAGCACTGATAGAATTAAAGATGCACATTAAAGAATTAGCGCTGGAAAGGCGTGGACACAGTTATTTTTGCACCTGACCTTATTGAATATGCATTTGTAGGAGTTTCACCTTCAGGTGCAAAATTTCTGGGAGGAAAGTATTAAAATGAATCTCTCAACACGATTTACTAACGTTTGCGGTCGTCAAATTACTGGTATTTGCACCATTATTCTCGGTAGATTGCACTGATCAATGGAAATGATCTGGCTACGTCTGTGTTCTTTAATACATGCGTTGTCAGCAGTGTTAATTTTGACAACAAATTTTGATTTAGTTTTAGTCATAGTCTTTTGACTAAAATGCCATTTAGTTTTAGTCATATTTTAGTCATCTGATTTTTTTTTTGTTTTAGCCTAGTATTAGTCGACGAAATATCATAAGATTTTAGTCGACTAAATCTACAATAAATTTAGTCGGCTAAAACCTATTGGGTTTAGTTACAGTGCAGTGTGTTTATTAAGAATTTCTCTAAAGTTTCCAAACTCATTATATAGGTTTAATATTAAGGTTTTATCATGATAAACACACAATTTAACTGTGGTGATACACAAAATGCCTTTAAATTAAAATTAAAACCACTTCACGTAAAGAACATGGCCTTTTTTTCAATGAAATTCCCATGGCTATATAGACTAATTATGCATTCTTTATAATAACTTGTTAACCATATTCTTCATTCTTTCAAACAGACATTTATTTCTATTAATTAATTTAGATTCATCTTTAGGACTACGTAAGTGATTCAGTTAAGAGCAGTGTGTGGTTTTCTGTCTTTCTTTTGTTGCTTAGTTAACATCTATTTGTGACTCGGACAATAGCAACTAAATGTAGCTGCTATCCCTTTAAAAACAAATGGACGAATGCAATGGATGCAATGTACTGATACACTTTCTCCCTACTGTTTATGTTCATTTAAGACGTAATCGGCTGTGTTTACGTGAATACTTGTCAAACGGACAATTCAAGATCATTTTGTGCGTATTTCTCAGTTCGTGCAACGCGAAATTGTGTGAGACATGCTTACTGTGTGTATGCGTCGTGTCCGCGCTCAGAAAACAAGACCGAATTGAGTTCTCTCTTGCGTCGTCAAATTTATCCATATGTCTGCACTTCTCCCACATAGTGACATTTCTGAAGGTTTTATAAGATGCGCAGCAAGTGTATTTAAGCTTGTGTCCGGCCGGTTTGTACGCATCTAACCTCCTACTACGCCAGTGGTTCCCAACCTGTGGGCCTCAGTGATCATCCAGGGGGGCCTCAATATACTTTTACTTTTTTACTTTTACTTTTCGTTTCTGTTGCTCTTTTAAGTTGTCTTCTTTTAATAAGTAACGCTGTTGCCAGGAGAATAAAGCGAGACCTGTGGGCATTTTGGCTGATTTCTGCTGCTAACTAAACGGCGACTCAAAACTTCCAATTGCTGCACGCAAACTACATCTCTCGGCTGCATGAAGCAAACCGTTGCGCTAATGTAAAGGTAAAGATGATTAGAGTAGTTCTAACAACAAACGTGCACGTGCCTAATACATTATAGGTGCGCATAAGTCCGCTATTGATTCACAAACTCACTTATTTAAGAAAAAGTAGCTACTCTGAAAAATGTCTGAAGTAAAGAATTTAGAAGCGTTAACTTTAACTTTTATTATTTTAAAAAGTTAGAATTGAGCAGAGGCTTTCTTTTTAAGGTTATAAAGTTTAGCTTTAATTTGAATTTTGAGGGTTTTTTTTTATAACATGCAGTAGAATAATAATTCTGCAAAACAAATGGTTTTGTTAATAAAAAGGCATTAAAAATAAACACTTTTCTCTTTACTAGAAGTACTGTATTTTTATTTGTTGACGTTTAGTAAATCTGGCTCTAAATTAGCCCTACTTCAGAGTATGGTATAACCCAGCACAACAGAATCTACCAGTGACTAGGGCTGGGAAAATAAATTGATGCATTGCAAATCAAGAAATGATTCTGCATTGTTTCTGAGATTTTCCATATGCATTCCGATCTTGAATTGATTCTGAGCTTTGTTTTTAATAGCAGATGGCACTGAGTGCCAAAGAAACAGCCTTTCTCTGCTTGCTTTCAATTGCTTATGCATACTTGGCCTAAAATAATCATTCAGAATTTAGATCGACGAAACCATCTCCTCCAGTTGTTGATATTGTTGAATGTTGTGGTTTATGACAACTGGTACTACTGGCAGTACGAATGCAACCAGGAAAATGGTCTTTAGTTCTAATGTAGCTCTCAGGGGACCACTCTGGTTGCTAGTTCCTATAACTGAGTTTTAATAACTACCCTGTGCCAAAGCCCCTGAAATGTTTCCTTTTTGCTGGGTCATTGAATAGAGGAAGAGATGGGGAGGAGGAGGTATGCCGGAAGAACTGTCGCTGAAGCAGCGCATTGACTATTGCTTAAATAGGCTCATAATAATGATTGACTGAATGTGAATCTAAATTTGGAACTTCATACATTTGGTTCTCCTTGGTTGTAAATTGGGCCACATTAACCATTTTAGAGGAAAGTAATCTTTAAAACCTGTACCTTTGCAGTCTTGATCAAGCGCATTGCCATAGTATCCACGTTTGCAGCTCTGACAGCGTGGCCCCTCTGTGTTGTGTAAGCAGCGCAAACATTCACCAGTTACAGCATCACATGCGTCACCATCACGAGGATCAATGTTATTATTGCAACAACACTCCTCACATCGGTTGTCTGGCAACCTCAGGTCACCGTAGTAACCAGGAGCACAGGAGTCACAGTGTAGGCCTAGAGAAGAAAAGGTAACATTTACAACTGTTGTTGTACAGTGTTGTATCTTTACTTCCCTCACTTTGTGTTACATCAAACAGGTAACTGGATAACTCTTTGATGGTTTTGGAAATTCAGTGTATGAAGAAGTGAACAAACACCTGTATGCCCAGGAAGACATTCACAGTATGGCGCTCTAGAGTATGGATCCTTGTTGCAGGATATGGCAAAGAAGCGCCCACTTCCATTTACATCTGGACATAAGCATGGCTCACATGGCTGCCCAGAGACAGGATCACCAACATAACCATCCTTACACCTAAAACAGAAAATGAGCTCAATTCTAGGGACTCATTTATTTTGCTTTAACCTCAAAATTGAAACAATTTGATCTCATATTCTCTTTTGCCTTTCACAGTGGGGTCCCATGGAGTGTTCCCTGCAGTCCAGACAGTCTCCAGTGACCGGGTCACAAATGTCAGCCAACCCGTTGCATTGGCATCTTCTGCACAGGGGAAACCCGTAGTAACCAGAATAGCATTTATCACACTGATGGCCAGTTACTCCTTCTCGACATGAGCACTGACCAGTTGTCTGGTCACACAGCTCAGCGGTAGAGCCGGATGGATTACAGTAACATTCTAGAGGGTTCAATGACAAATAAGATGTCCAAGATAAAGAATCTAGTCTACAACAATATTCTAAAAACATTCTGAATGTGAGAATATGGCTTACGTGAGCAGCCATTGGGTCCAAGCCCATATGTCAGAGGAGCACAAGAATCACAGCAACGGCCAAGAACGTTGGGTTTGCATTGACACTGTCCACCGAATTTACTGCAAGATGAGCCATACGCTCCAACATGATGACAGTTGCAAGCTGTTGATTTACACAGATAGACATGGTAGCAGTGCATCTTGGAATTAAATGCATGTGGATATCTGTGATGTATATTTAGACAATACTCACACACTGCACCATTGTGAATGAAAGCTGACATACTTCCAATAAGCTTCTCACAAACTTCAGGAAGGGTGTGCTGTCCTGCTTGTGCGCCCAGCTCAATACAGCTGTATTGCTGAAATTGAGCTAGATATGACTGTGAGCAGAAGTTTGACAGGGAGTCCACTTTGGGAATGAGGCCCATCTATGGAAAGTGAATGGGGAAAATATACTAAACTAAAGGGAGCTAATTTTCATGTTCAATTTTCTTTTCCAATGATCTTCCAAAAACAAGGTCTGAATGGTTGAAATCTTACAGAGTCAATCAGGATGTATGAGCTGGACTGAGGGTCACCACTGGGCTTCTTTCTAAAAGTTATATCCACATGGTATTTATTACCATCACTGAGGCATACTGGAAGATCCAGAGTTGCTGTCCTGTATGTGAAAAGTTAAATGTAGTTATATGAAGTAGATAATTTGACTTGAACAATGCTTTCAAGAACCTGAGCACTTAAAGGACAGCTCATACAATAAAAGATTAGTTCACTTTCAGAACAAAATCTACACATTATGTACTCACCCCCTTGACATCCAAGATAGACATCCAAGGGCGATTTTAAAGTTGAAGACGAAAACGAGATGGAAGTCGGATCACACAGACTAAGCATACGCATCGAAGAGACGAGACAAGACGAGCATTTGAGGTTAAAAGTATAAAAATTGTCAGTTTGTTTCAAAAATAACCGATAGTTTTGCTAGATAAGACACTTTTTCATTGTCTGTGATCATTTAGAGCCCTTTAAAGCTGGATTTAAACTGCATTTTGGAAGTTCTAACTTGGGGCACCATAGAAGTCCATTACATGGAGAGAAATCCTGAAATGTTTTCCTCAAAAAACATAATTTCTTTACGACGAAGAAAGAAAGACATGAACATCTTGAATGACAAGGGGGTGAGTACATTAGCAGTAAACTTTTGTTCTCAAAGTGAACTAATCCTTTATAGTTACTGGGGTCCAAACTAATTTTTACCCCATTTTTCTCACTTTTTCCGTTATGCAGAAGAAAGAAGATCATACATGATTTGGAATAGAGTATGTGAGTGGAGTGGACCGGCAACAGTTTCCCCTCCACGCACCGAGCATTTAATAAAAATAAAATAAAACAACAGGAGAGAAGTGGCTTATTGGAATACCAGTGTGCAAACTTCTCTACCACATGCCAAGCTTATAACATGGTTGATTGGGCAGCATTAAAAGGTAATTGCTGCTTATTGCAGTGCAAATTTTGTTTGTGATAAAAATAACAGTACGTTTTCATCAGTTATTCTACCTATGGATCGCTGCTGCAGTTCAATTCAGATTTCTACTCATTCGAAATCGAATACAGATGAAGTAGCATGTAAGATTACAGTTGTTTTAATGCATTATTGAGAGAGTGATTGCGTGTGAATAAATGTTGTACCTGTTCAAATCTTGCTTTCACCTGAAAATATTCAGTATCTAGAAGGAACAAATAAATTCCTGGAGTGCTCATGTCCATTGCCATCACAGCCTTCACATTCTTTCTGATTTGAGTGACCCATCTATATCAAGCTACAGTAGCTAAATATGTTTAACGTGTGAATTCTTGTTAAATATACGTTATATTACGGTACGTTGGCATGAATTGTACTCGTGATTGAGTGGTGGTGAAAATGCTAAAAATGCTCCGATTTTTTAAAAATTCGCTCTTCCCTCCATTCAAAATCACACCGCTTCTCTCCTCGCTCTGCTCCCACTCCAGTCCACTCACATACTCTAATTTCAAATTTCAAATTAGCACTCAATTAAAACCTGTAAAATATATGCAAAATATACCCTACAAAAATCTTACCTTCTAGAGCCCGGCAGAGTAAACATTTTATCAGACGGGTCATATGGACAACTTCTGTCTCCTGATCCAAATGATACAACATTCATGATAGCTGTCCAATCATCGGTGGACTGGAAAGATAACATTTAGAATACGTAAATGTGAAATGGACTAAAACATTTCAAACAAACATTGATATTCAAATATCAACTGACCTCTGGTTCATAGCGGACAACTACATAGTAGTCAAGAGTAGCTGGTATATTGTTAACATTAAATCTAAGTCCAACCCCATCCTGAACTCGCACAAAACCTGGTCCAGTCCAAGTGATGGGCTGATCTGGGGCGCGCTGTCGTAGGATGATCTGAAGAGGGGAGCCTGGTTCAAAGGGGATTGTCTTCTGCATAGGGTCGACCAAGTAAGACGATATAAATAGCAATATAACTTAGACAAGATGTTTATCTGACAGCTCAAGCTTTACCTGGCCTTGTCTTCGTCTCCGAGCCCGCCGTTTCTCACGCTTCACCACCACAACCCTGCCATTACTGATTTTGAAGTCATAACCTCTCTGTCTGTAGTAGTGCTCACAGATGGGGAGTGTGACATGGGGGTTGTATGGGGTTGGAAGCGGCTTCCTCGCTGGGGGTTCGGTTTGTTTATAAGGTGTTGGGGAGGGTTTTGGAGCAGAAGGGCACAGGGGGAGCTTGGTTGGTCGTACAGGTATCTGTTCCGGGGGGTAGACCAATGGAGGGGCTTGTTTAAATGGAGAAATTTCCACCTGTGGAAGCAAAATGATGATCTTGAGGGTCTCTTCATTTTTATGACAAATCCTTATTATGCCAGTCCCAGTCTCTCACCAGAGGTGCTGCATGCTCAGCTTCATAGATATAGAAATCAAGAGGAGCCAGGAAATATCCAGGCGCCGGCTCACTACATTTGCGGCCTACCATGTTCGGCCTGCATTTGCACTGGCCATCCACTGAGGAGCATCTGTGTGAATATGCATATACAGATTTGTAAACAATTAATCAGTGGTTTGCTGTAGAAAAGTCACTGTAGTATCATACTCAGTTCTCAATGCCCCTCCAATGTCACAGTCACAGGGTAAGCAGCCATAGACTGTGTTTCCAAGACCCCAGTAACCTGGCTAGAAAATTGGAAAAACCAAAGTAGAATATTAATTAAGTAAATAGGTATAAATAACTATTTAGAGAGTTCACTCAAAAATAAATTCTGTCATTAATTATTCACCTCAATGTCGTTCTAAATCTGTCAGACCTTCATCTTCAAAAAACAATGTAATGTGATGTTTTTGATGAAATCCGAGAGCTTTCTGTCCATGCATAGACAGCAATGCAACTGACATGTTCAAGGCCCAGAAAGGTAGTAAGAACATCGATAAAATAGTCCATTTGACATCAGTGGTTTAACTTCAAGTTAATGAAGCTACGAGGATACTTTTTGTGCGCAAAGAAAACAAAATGAATTACTTTATTCAACAAAAGCGCATCAAGGACTGACATGGGAGGAAATTGTTGAATAAAGTTGTTATTTTTGTTTTCTTAATGCACAAAAAATATTCTTGTAGCTTCATAACATTACGGTTGAACCACTGTCACATGGTCTATTTTATTGATGTTCTCACAACCTTTCTGGATTTTGAACGTGAAAGCGCTCGGATTTCATCAGAAATATCGCAATTTGTGTTCTGAAGATGAACAAAGGTCTTACGGGTTCTGTAATGACTAGGCTGAGTAATTCATGACACAATTAAATTTTTTGGATGAACTATCCCTTTAAGTTTACATACTGTGTTCTAATGGAGAGGTTCAGCTCACCAGACACTGGTCACACTGTGGGCCAAAAGCAAATGGTTCGCAGATGCATGTTCCAGTTGTCTGATCACAAGGGTTGCCAGTGCGTAAAGTTCCCATGAAATTACAGCTACACACTGGACATGATTAAATGGAATGAAGAATCATAAGATAAAAAGTTTTAAGCAGATGTATACCTTTTGCGAGAAGGTCAATGCGAAAACGTATTCAAATTTAAAACATTATTGAGTATGAAATGTCCCAGTTGAGTCCCATTCTGTGGGTGAATGAATACTTACACTGACAGCCATTAGGGTCGTCCCGGCCGAACCCGTAGAACCCAAACTTACAGCGGTCACAGCGCTCTCCTTCAACGTTTTGTTTACATACACACTGGCCAGTCACTGGATCACACAGACCACGGTCCACTGAGCCAGCAGGATCACATTCACAAGCTGGATAGGAAACATCAAGTAGATCAGGCTTTTCCTAACGGAGAACGCTGTACAACTTCTTGTCCAGGCCCTCGTCATTTCTAGGCTGGACTATTGCAATGCTCTTCTGGCTGGACTTCCATCATGTGCAATCAAACTTCTATAAATGATTCAGAACGCATCAGCTTGACTGGTTTTCAACAAGCCCAAAAGGGCCCATGTCACTTTTCTCTTTATGTCCCTGCACTGCCTAGTTCATGATATTAATGCTTGCTTACAGATCAGCCATGGACTCTGCACTCTCCTACTTCCACTTGCTCTTACAAGTATACGTCCTCTTCATAAACCTGAGGTCGGTAAGTAAGCAAACGCCTTAAAATCACTTTCTGGTGGGATGATCTTGCCACCCTCATCCTGAATGCTCATATTCAAAAGACAGCTGGAAAATTATCTCTTCTGGGACTATTTAACTGCATCTTGAAAAGTTACTTACTTGGTTGTTTGTATCTTTATGACGAATCAGTGGTTGTATTGCTCATTTGAAAATCACTTTGGATAAAAGCATCTGCTAAATGAATAAATGTAAATGTAAACATCTAAGTACCCTTTCTACCGGACCTAATGGAATCATTAAAGTAGAATAATTTCATAGAACATCTAAAGGATTTTATTGTTCATCAAGTCACTTACGTATACAGGCATAGGGATCTTCCACAGAGCGTTGAGGGTCCTGGTAGTAATATGGCCCACACAGCTCACACTGTGATCCAATACGGTTGTTTCTGCAGTCATCACACACACCACCGCTAACCCCACCAGTGGCTAGGTAGCGCGCTAAGTCAAAGTGACACTTCTCCGAATGACTATGACAGTTACATCCTGAAACATTAAAGGAAGAGTTACATATGGCTTTTCATTGTTATTAGCAGTAGTTTGAAGAAATAGTTCAATCAAAAATGAAAATTCTCTCATTAATTACTCACCCTCATGTTGTTCCAAACCTGTTAGACCTTCGTTCATCTTTGAAACACAAATAAAATTTTGATAAAATCCGAATGCTTTCAGCATAGACAGCAATACAACTGACAAGTTCAAGGCCCAGAAAGGTAGTAAGGACATCCTTAAAATAGTCCATTTGACATCAGTGGTTCAATCTTAATTGTATTAATCTACAAGAATACTTTTTGTAAAAGCCCACTGAAGACGAAAGAGAATACATTTTTGAATAAAGTGATTTTTGTTTTCTTTGCACAAAACAGTACTCTCATTCAGTAGCTTCATAAAAGTATGGTTGAACATCTGTCAAATGGACTATTTTAACAATGTCCTAACTACTAGAGATCTGCACTCCCGCGGGAGTACTGCGGACCCGACACAACAGAGTGTGGCGCGGGACAAAACTTGATGGACGGGTACAAGCGGATAGCGACTCGTGTGTGTGCGGGATGCAAAAAAATTAAATGACTTACGGATCCACTCACTGCTCAAAAGTTCTTGCACAGTGCTGAATACAGGGTTCCCACGGGTCATGGAATTTCTGGAAAATCATGGAATTTTAAAAGGTCTATTCCAGTCATTGAAAGTCAGGGAATTTAATATTTTTTGGTCCAAGTCATGGAATATCAGGGATTTTTGTTTGTTGCTTTAAATTTTAGTTTTCATTTAGCAAAATGTAATTTTTCTATTTGTGTTTTACCATTTTATTCCCTTCCCCCACGTCAACTTGCAATC
This sequence comes from Cirrhinus molitorella, assembly GCA_033026305.1. Classification (NCBI taxonomy): domain Eukaryota; kingdom Metazoa; phylum Chordata; class Actinopteri; order Cypriniformes; family Cyprinidae; genus Cirrhinus; species Cirrhinus molitorella. Next base: position 19,311,399 of record CM065141.1, on the reverse strand, counting down.
ACTTACGTCAAATACAGGCACCAGGCTGTACCTGATAACTAAGGCAAACATGCCTGGAAAATGTAAATTTCAAGAGCTACATAATGTCCACTTTAAAGACTGGGTTGAAAAGTAGATGATAGAGAAGCAAAACTAAATGTGAAGAAATAAAAAAAAAAACTGAATGATGAACTTGATTACTAAGAGAAAATCCTTCAGAGTGTTTAACCCCTGAGATCATAAAAAACATAAATTAATTTCTGTAGAAATAGTAGAGAAAAAGCCAGTTTCCGCCACTAAATAAAAAAAAAAAAAAAGGTTATTGCGACTGATCTCACAATTCTGACTTATTTTCTCACAATTGCGTGATACAAACTCGCAGTTCTGACTTTTTTTCTCAGAATTGTGAGATATAAACTCGCAATTCTGAGAAATAAAGTCAGAATTGTGAGATAAAAATTTGCAATTGCGAGTTCTAAAGTCAGATTTGCATGATATAAACTCACAATTGCGAGAAAAAAAGTCAGAATTGTGAGATAAAAAGTCGCAATTGTGAGTTAAGTCAGAATTACATGATAGAAATTCACAATTGAGAGTAAAGTCAGAACTGTATGATATAAACTCGCAATTCTGTGAATATATCAGTATTTTTTGAAATGAGCTTATATCTCACAATTCTGAGAAAAAAAATCAGAATTCCAAGATACAAACTCGCAACTGCATGAAAAGTCAGAATTGCGAGAAACGGTCTTCCATAGTTTCGTACTATCAACGTTTGTAAACAAGTAAATAAAGCTTGCAAATGGATGGATCCGTTCATTATAGATCATGGAAATTCTGCTTTTTAGTCAGTGAAAGTCAGGGAAAAGTCAGGGAATTTGACATTTGGCTTAGAGTGGGAACCCTGTGAATATTGCATACTCATTCATTGTGCATAATATTCATTGTGTTCCAAGAGCTTTTTGAGATCGCAATGAACTGAGATGTCAGCTTTAAGGTAGCTTTGTTTGCTTGGTTTGTGAATGTTGATGCTTAGCCTAAATAACAAATATTTTATCGGGATTGTTTATGCTGGGATCTTGTGGAATTTACGAGATGTTACAGAACTATTTTCTGTAAATTCCATTGATGTACTAAAAAAATTATATAGGTTACTTTTATGCAGGTCTTTGCGGGCGGGAGCAGGACAAAACATGAATGTCGGGGGCGGGAGCGGGACTACATAACATAGGGTGCACCAGGTACAGTTGGTACAGGGAACAGTTGTGACACCTTAAATAACGTCTGTGCGCAGAAAGTCTGATCTGTGATATTTGCTTCGCGCATGTGTATTAGCACCCTCTTCGATCGTAGGAAACTTGTTGCGGAGGACTTGTTGCGCATGGAAGTTATTTAAGGTGTATCAGCTGTACCAACTGTACCTGGTCTACCCTATATTTCTGCGGGAGCGGGCAGGCGAGGGACAGAATCTTGCGGAAGCGGGACTGAAAAATCTGTCCCACACAGGTCTCTACTTACTACCTTTTCGGGCCTATGTGGTAGTTGCGTTGCTGTCTATGCAGGGTCAGAAAGCTCTTGGATTACATCAAAAATATTTAAATTTATGTTTCACAGATGAACAAAGATCTTATGGGTTTGGAACGACATGGATTTCATTTTTGGGTGAACTATCCCTTTAATGAGTTCTTCCAGCCATTTGAATTGTCTTTTGTGGTTTAAACTATCAGTAGTCTGGCAAAGTGCTGCATACTTCTGCAAACATCCGCTTCTGTTTTGCCAGCTGGCCTCCAGGGGGCATCATGGTAGAAGTCTTGACAGCGCTCACAGTTGTACCCTGCAGTGTTGTGTTGGCAAACACATCTGCCATGCACCTTGAGCAAAGACAGAAAGAAGTGAATATTAAAGGATCATAAAAAAAGACAATTATTATAAAGCATGGATAATTTCTTTAAGCTAAGCTACTAATTTAAGAATAAAAACAGTTTCCTATAAAAGCAGAGCAAAGCATTTTCTACACTGAAGCATGACAGGTAGTAATTATTGTTAACTGCCTTATAAAGAAGAAATACATTTATACATATTTTCAAATAAAATCAAAGAATGTGACATCTTCCACATTTTTGATGGGAAATGAACTGTTACAAACTTGCTTGAGGCTTTTCATGACTTTGGTAATCTGAGCACAGCATGAGACATTAAAGAAGTAGTTAAGCCAAAAATTATCATTTTGTCATTAATTGCTCACCTTCAAAATCTGTACAATCATTGTTCATCTTCAGAACAAAATTAAGATATTTTTGATGAAATCTGAGAGTTTTCTGACCCTGCATAGACAGCAACACAACTGACACGTTCAAGGGCCAGAAAGGTATTAAGGAAATCGTTAAAATACTCCATGTGACATCATTGATTCAATGCTATTTGAACCCTAAAAACTGACACAGAAGAGAAGAAATTGTTGAAGTTGCTTCATAATATTAAGGCCTCGATATACTTAAAGCGTAATCAAAGAACATGTGACATAATGAAGAACGAAAAGGAACTTCGTTTTGAGTATTTTTTAGGGCCTTTACGCTTAATCCACTGATGTGACTATTTTAATGATGTCCTTACTACCTTTCTGGACCTTGAACATGGTAGTTGCATTGCTGTCTATGCAGGGTCTTGGATTTCATAAAAAATATCTTAACTTGTGTTCTGAAGATGAACGAAGATCTTATGGGTTTGCAATGACATGAGGGTGATTAACTAATGACAGAATTTTCATTTTTGGGTGATCTATCCTTTCAAAATCTCTTCTGAAAGAGTAAAGAAGATACATATGAGACTATCTTGGTTCTGGATAAATGTAATGTCTCCATTAATCTCCATTTAATCTCAATGCTGTCTAGGAGAAACAGTTCAGCTATTAAGGGGTCTCATATGTGATTTCTTTCTTGCAGGAGTATGCTTACCATGCCGGGCTCACTGAAGGTATCTCCACGTGTACCATACACGGGAATGCACTGACTGGCATGGCCATTGCAGAAGCAGCTGCCTCGAACCACCATTTCATAAAGGGCATAATAGTACTTATCCTGTGGGTTCCTCTTCCTTCGCGTGAGCAATGTATCACCCAGGGTGATCAAGCGGGTAAAGTTTACTCGCAGGTTCGTCAGGGTGACCAGCTCTGAAAACAGAAGAAGTAAGTGATATTTCTTGTGTTGTTAACTCTTTATTTTAACAGTATTGGCCATAACATCAATATCGGCCATCAGTGGATATCAGTGCATCACTTAAGATGTAGGTCCTGAAAAAGAAAAGCAGCTGAGAACCAGTGGGACAGACCATGTTATGACAAGTTTAAATAGTGTAAATTACCTTTACAGTGAATTTTTCAAAGCGTCTAGCTCACAATGAGCTCATCATTTAGTTATCAAGGCCTTTCACTTGTTGGACATGCCTTTAGGCATCACCCTGTCTTGACATTTTTATTACTGTCATTTTTCTTAAACAAACAAAACAACTTCAAACGAGACATGAACCTTGTACAGTGGGGTCATATGGATCATGGATGTCAAAACCTGGATCCAAGGCTTTCAACACCACCTGGATGGAAAGCACAGGAAGAATGAGGTTTAAATGTAATTAAAAAGTAATTGAAGAGGTTGGATTAATTCAGGATTGCTCTGACTATACCTCTCCATCGGTGGACGGCTCTGTCCCAGAGTAGCGACTATCGCAGATAAGGTCATCAATACTATCTGCTGGCCCCTCAGAGACACCGGGGAATGAGTTGGCACAGTCCTCCGCAAAATAACGGAAAACCTTCCAGGTTTTCCCAAAGTCTTTTGACCTCTCGACCAACATGGCAGCAGGCCGGAAACTCTGTTTAAGAGCATTTGTTATCAAATAAAATATCAATAAGGTCTGTCATTTAGAAAGCGTTAAACGTACCTTGAATGTCAATATCAAATGACTGAACTGAAACATTGATTCCAGATCCAACTGAATGCTGACTTCATGCACACCTGGAATTTTTAAATTAAGTCTAAATTTCAGATACCAGCAGAATTTTATGATACATTAAGTTTATACAAAGTAGTTTGATTAAGGAACGCACCATTCTCGGATTGCCACCATCTCATCTTGCGTTCGGGTCGGAAGGTGGTGATGATGTTCTCTATGCGGTGGCTGTTAGGATTATGGTGGAGATTGTAGGGGCTCCTGGAGTCACAGATGAAGCACTTGCGCTCATTCTGAGTTTTGAGATAAGGGGAAATAATGTCTTTTAAATGGCAATATGTAATAACTAGTGTGATGAACAGAATAAAAATTAGGTTTTCTGCTCCAACAGTTATGGCTGGTCAATGAGCTGAACCCGAGAACCAATCATTCATTTCTTATTCAATAACTTAACTCGCTGATTAACCACCACAGTGCAATGCATAGTTTCCAGAAACCGTAGCAACTTTGTTGCACATCTTTCTTTCGAACTAACTTTGTTCAACAATATAACAGGTTATTAATGATGTCAAGCAGGTGGTGGGATAATAATTTTTGCTTAAAAGCATTTTGAGATCAAATAATATCAGATTATAGCTGTAAACAACAAGCATGGCATCAGAGGACTACTTTGATAAGTTTTGTTCTGTTGTTTTGCTTTATTTCCAGATGCTTGATTCAATTGCAGATTCCCCAGATACCAGGTGCTTTTATTTTCTTGACAAACATTTGTTGGAACTATGCTCGTGTAAAAAAATGAAAGTTGGTAACGTCAGAACTTGCAACCATAGTTGGTTAAAGGATGAGTTCAACCTATACAAAAAAAGGTAAAAAAAACAATGTTGGACGATTTTGAAGTTGGAGGAGAAAATGGTTTGAAAAGTCTGAAAGAGACAAAGAAGTAACCTCCAATTTGGACCTTTAACACGTTGATCCCCATTGAAGTCCACTATATGGAGGAAAATCCTGGAATGTTTTTCTCCAAAAAACATTTTTTTCTTTTGGCTGAAAAAAGTAGGGCCATTCACACAGAACGCGTCTTTGCGTCTAAAAAAGCGCAGCATAGAACGCGAGGGTCTCGAGACGCGCTTTTGAGAAGGGATGCAATAACGACAGTAAGGGGCATATTTCAGTATATATACAGTTGAAGACAAAATTATTAGCCCCCCTGTGAAATTTTACATTTTTTTTAGAATATTTCCCAAGTGATGTTTAACAGAGCAAGAGAATTTTTTCACATTATTATTTTTTTCTTCTAGAGAAAGTCTGATTTCTTATAGATGAATAAAATAATAATAATAATAATAAAAAAAACTGCTAAGGTCAATATTATTAGCCCCCTTAAGAAAATATTTATTTTGATTAGCTATAGAACAAACCACTGTTGTCAAATGACTTGCCAAATTAACGTAATTTGCCTGATTAACCTAATTAACCTAGTTAAGCCTTTAAATTGCTCTTTAAGCTGAGGATTAGTATCTTGCACAACAACTAGTAAAATAATATGCAATGTCATCATGGCAAAGACAAAAGAAATTAATTTGGACTTGAGAGAAAGAATTGTTAATGCTCATAAAGATGAAGAAGGATACACACATTTATCAAAGCATTTTCAAGTGTCAAGAACTGCAGTGAGATGCATTATCAAGAAGTTTAAAGAGACCAACACAGTGGAGAACAAGACAGACAGAGGCAGGAAGTGAAAGATTTCAAAAACTTTGGAAAGAAAACTAGTGAGAGAGATTTCTAAAGACCCAAGAACAACTGCCAAGACACTAGTGAATGACCTAGTCAAGTCTGGAATTGACATCTCAACGAAGACAGTCACTAGAGCCCTGCACAGGAATGAACTACGAGGTTGCCGACCAAGAAAGACTCCACTTCTGAAGAAGAGACACCTCCAAACTAAATTGAAGTTTGATAAGGACAACCTGGGGGAATGTGATGCATACTGGAAACGTGTCCTTTGGTCAGATGAGACAAAACTAGAGCTTTTTGGCCATAGAGATGTTGCCTATGTTTGGAGAAAGAAGGGAGAGGCATTCAACCCCAGGAACACCGTTCCCACAGTGAAACATGGTGGTGGGAGTATAATGCTGTGGGGATGTTTCAGTGCGTTTGGAACTGGGAATCTGGTCAGGGTTGAAGGAAAAATGAAAAAGGAAGAGGTGCTGCAAAAGACGTGAGGCACGAGCGTAATGCTCATGCATGTCCGTCAAGCGTGTGTTTACATAGAAAAACAATGGAAAAGTAGCACACTGGAATGGAAAAATGCGCTCTGTGCAAATGGCCCCTAAGGCCCTGATCACACCGAACACACTTTTTATGTCTGAAAATGCAAGGTGCACCGCACTGCCTCTTTTGGGTGACTTTTAAAAGAACAGCAGTGTTTTTTTTATGTTGCTAGGAAACCACCAAAACAGCAGTCCTGTCAGTCTAATCAAAGGATTATAGCGCGAGCGCTCTAAAACCTTTGGTTTTGTTGTTAAGTAAACTGTCATATTAGCTAAAACCCTAAAAAATACAGCTCCTGGTAACTCGCAACAGACACCAAAAGTTTCATTTCCATCATTGCAGTCTCTGGACTTTCTACGCAATGGTAAACTTTCTTCAACGCAACAGAAAGGCCCACTTCTTCATTCGATTGGACATTGGAAAAAAAAAACGCGATGACGTCGAGTGCTTTTCTGCTCGGAGTTGCTTTTTTTTTCAACTTCAGGCGCTCAGAGCTCTCCTGCAAAAACGCGAGGCGCAGCAGGTGGTTAAAACGCGAGGCACCTGTAGCGCATAAACAGCATGCAGAACGCTCACTGCCATTAGAAAACAATTTAAAAAAGGCACCTCTCACTGCAAAAAAAAGCGTTCTGTCTGATCGGGGCCTATGACATCTTGGATAACATGGGGGTGAGTAAATTATCAGGAAATTTTTATTCTGAAAGTGAACCAATTAAATTTTTTGCCCAATCTCTGATTGAAAACGATGATTCGTTCACAGATAGAGCACAACTACTTCTCTCATGAACCTCGCCAAGGGTGGATGGCAAGATTTTAATTGAATAAAGACTTATATTTCAGTCTGTTCTTCACATAAAAACTTGGAATCTAAGGCACAGAGCCTTCTTTTATTGAGTTTGCTTTGGGGCTTCAGTCAGCTGCAGTCTTCATTCACTTTTATTATATTGAAAAGACCCACCAGGATGTTCTTCAAAAAAAAAAAAAACACCTTTTGTGTTCAATGCAAGAAAGAAGCTTCTACGGGTTTGGAACAACATGAGAAAATGAACAAATAAAGACAGAATTTCCTGAGAGAATTATTCTTTTTAAAAACGTACATACATACAGCAGGGAGTGAGTCGCAGAAACTCCTGCAGTAATGTATTATTCTATGTAATTAGTGTCTCCTGGCAAAAATTCACAAGAGTTTCCTGAATATATTAGGGACAATAAGGGGGATATGCGGGGGTGCGTCTTTGTTGTGGGCATGTATGAACAAGAGCTGTCCATCACATCAGTAATCTAATTTTAACACCTGAGATACGAACTTAACCAAATGCATTCAGTGTTTATGTAGCTTCCTTTTATTTATACTGCCTGTTATTGGAAGCACCATTGCGGTGGGTTTTTGAGGCCAAGAAAAGTAGTGTAAATATACAAAATGAGTGCTGAACGACACACCCACATACCAGCTTTATCGCCTGTATAGACAGGGCCGGGGGTAGAAAGGGGAATATGGAAACAGGTATAAATTAGTCTTGTGGCAGAGAAGAGGTAATGACCTATACGACAGCTCAGGGAGGCACATCAGAACTTGTCTGTAGTATGTATTACCCAAAGGGTTGGCCAGAGCGCTGTCAATCCACGCTGAAAAAAGCATGCTGTCTCTTTTTAATCTCAGTGTGGGTGCTGAAAAGACACCACTTTGGGATGGAACTGTATTCTGGGTAGTTTGGATTGGGAAGATGTTATGCAAATATGTCTGAGAAAACTGTATTCGGAGTCCTGAGGGAAATGCATTTGCTGCAGGGTTCAAGAACTTGGGAATTTACAGCCTTGAATTTGTGATCTTTTTTCAAATATTTTTCCGAGTTTCAAAGTGATGTGTACTACCAAAATCCAGAGAAGTCTTTCCCTGCAAACCAAACAAGCAATGTTCAGGGAGCAACTCTTCGAATCTCCTTTCATTTCTGGTTTAATACTCTGAAGGCATACATATTTTAAACCACATCACTGGCATTCGGACCTCTTGAAGTGTTGCGCTTTTGACAACTGACCTCTAGGTATCCCAGGATGCAATAGTTTTGTGGTCTGTAGAGTCCACAGGTTGAGGAAGCCATGAGCTGGGCGGTGCGGCCCACCATGAGGTCACCGAGGTTAGGATAACATGAATTCCCCACGCATTCGTCCTGGAGGCAGACTGGAGCTGCTATCACTACAAATCACAAAAGTTCAGTTATAGCAGGTTTCACATTAGTTAAACAAGCCCCTCCCCCTCAATTAAAGGGATAGTTCACCCAAATATGAAAATTCTGTCATTAAAGTAATTCCAAACCCATAAGACCTTTATTCATCTTCAGAACATAAATTAAGATATTTTAGATGAAATTCAAAAGCTTTCCGACCCTGCGTAGACAGCAACACAACTACCACATTCAAGAAATTGTTGAATAAAGTTGTTATTTTTGTTTTCTTTTCACACAAAAAGGTATTCTCATAGTTAAAATTAAGGTAGAACCACTGATGTTACATGGACTATTTTATCGATGACTTTACTACCTTTCTGGCCCTTAAATGTGGTATTTGCATTGCTGTCTATAGGGTACATCAAAAAAATCTTAATTTGTGTTCTGAAGATGAACAGAGGTCTTACGGGTTTGGAACAACAGTGGGTGAGTAATTAATGAAAGAATTTTCATTTTTTGGTGAACTATCCGTTTAACCTGCTACTGACTAGGAACAGCAAGCAGGAAATCATGAAACTATGAGTCTATGAGTAAAAAGTCCATTGGGTATTTGAAGGAGACATCAGTTGCCCATTTTCCACAAGTTAGTAGGATTCTTTAGGGTCTTCATGAAATGTCTGCAACATGCTTTGATTAAAATTCCTCAGTGGTCGTGTTAAACAACACTGTTTTTACCTTGTCAAAAACGTTTATGTCGTTTCGGTGTGTGTCTCTTTAAATGATAATGAGCTACTGCTCACCCCATCCCTCTTTTCTGTTTTTTGTGTGTGTGTGTGTGTGTGTGTGTGTGTGTATTTGGTGGTAAACAAAAAAATTCCACTGCGTCTTTAGTGGCTCTGATGTCGGGAGAAAATTAAGACTCATATGTTCACTTTTATATCCAACTACAAAACACCTGCATTGCTTACAAGACATCGTTGTCGCTACAGCTGCTTAAGTGCAGAGAAAATGTTGGACAGCGTAAAACTGGCTGAGGTATGCTAACATGGGACAGTCCATTAGTGTTTGTGGGCAGGGAGTGAGCCATATGATGTCATATTGTTTAGAAAATCAAAGCAGCTTGATAATTAAGACTGTTTACGTTTTTAGAAATTGATGGAAATTTTAGGAATTTAAAAAAGAAGTGAATAGATTTCTTCCTGTTTTTTAGCTTCAACACATGGAAGCCCGTTTCTGTGACTAAATAAATGTAAAATAAATAATTGCGGCTTTTTATCTCACAATTCGAGTTATAAAGTTAGAATTGCAAAATATAAACTTACAATTCTCACTTTTTCCTCAGAATTGCATGTTTGTCTTGCAATTAAAACTTTTTCCTTCCGCAATTTGCAAGTTTATGTCCTGCAATTCTGACTTTTTTCTCGCCATTGCATGTTTGTCTCGCAATTGTGACATTTTCTTGCAATTTAAAGATGTAATTCTGACTTTTTTCTCACAAGTTCAAGTTATAATTCTGACTTTTTTCTCAGAATTGCCTGACACAAACTTGCAATTGCAAGTTATAAAGTTAGAATTGCAAAATATAAACTTACAATTCTCACTTTTTTCTCAGAATTGCATGTTTGTCTTGCAATTCTGACTTTTTTTCTCGCAATTGCGAGTTTGTCCCGCAATTTCAAGATATAATTCTGACTTTTTTCTCAGAATTGCATGATACAAACTCGCAATTGTGAGTTATAAAGTCAGAATTGCAAAATATAAACTCACAATTCTCACTTTTTTTCTCAGAATTGCATGATACAAACTTGCAATTGCGAGTTATAAAGTCAGAATTGCAAGAAAAAAATCTGAATTGCTGGATATAAGCTCGCAATTGCAAGAAATAAAGTCAGAATTGTAAAAAAATTCTAGTTGTTTATATCCCGCAATTCTGACTTTTTTCTCGCAATTGCGAGTTTATGTCCCACAATTCTAACTTTCTTCTTGGAATTGAGAGTTTGTCTCGCAATTCTGACTTTTTTCTCACGATTTCAAGATATAATTCTGACTTTTTTCTCAGAATTGCATGTTTGTCTTGCAATTCTGACTTTTTTTCTCGCAATTGCGAGTTTATGTCCCACAATTCTGACTTTTTTCTCACAATTTGTGAGTTTATATTCGCAATTCTGACTTTTTTCTTGCAATTGCGAGTTTATGTCCCGCAATTCTGACTTTTTTCTCGCAATTTGTGAGTTTATATCCCGCAATTCTGACTTTTTTCTTGCAATTGCGAGTTTATATCCCGCAATTCTGACTTTCTTCTTGCAATTGCGAGTTTATATCCCGCAATTCTGACTTTTTTTCTCGCAATTCCGAGTTTCATGTCTCACAATTCTGACTTTTTTCTCACAATTTCAAGATATAATTCTGACTTTTTTCTCAGAATTGCATGATACAAACTCGCAATTGCGAGTTATAAAGTCAGAATTGCAAAATATAAACTCACAATTCTCACTTTTTTCTCAGAATTTCATGTTTGTCTCACAATTCTGACATTTTCTTGCAATTGCGAGTTTATGTCCCACAATTCTGACTTTTTTCTCGCAATTTGTGTTTATATCCCGCAGTTCTGACTTTTTTTCTTGCAATTGCGAGTTTGTCCCGCAATTCTAACTTTTTTCTTGCAACTGTGACTTTATATCCCGCAATTCTGACTTTTTTCTCACCATTGCATGTTTGTCTCGCAATTCTGACTTTTTTCTCGCAATTTCAAGATATAACTCTGACTTTTTTCTCGTAATTTCAAGATATAATTCTGACTTTTTCCTCAGAATTGCATGATACAAATTTGCAATTGTGAGTTATAAAGTCAGAATTGCAAGAAAAAAATCTGAATTGCTGGATGTAAACTCGCAATTGCAAGAATTGTAAAAAAATAAAAAATAAAAAAAATTGCAGTTGCGAGTTTATATCTCGCAATTCTGACTTTTTTCTCAGAATTGAATGAAAAAAGTCAGAATTGTGAAATATAAACTTGCAACTGCAAGTCATAAAGTCATAAAGTTCTGAGGGGAAAAAAGAATTCCAAGATATAAACTGGCCTTTCTGACTTTTTTCTCAGAATTGTTAATCCCTGACTAACTTTGTAACTGACTGTTTATATCTCGCGATTGCGAATTTTTAACTTGCAATTGCGAGTTTATATCCTGAAATTCTGAATGAATAAATTGCAAGTGTGACTTTATGTCTCACAATTCTGAGAAAAAAAGTCAGAATTGCAAGATAAAAAGTCACGGTTAACTTTTTTTACTTTATATTTAGTGGCAGAAATGGGCTTCCATATCAACAAGCTTTGTCTATGGCAAAAAAATAAATGAAGATCGTTTTTCTGTGGAATTTCAAAATTGCGTTTGCTTGAACTAGTTGAACTAGTATCGCATGAAAAACAATAAGATTTTTGTGTATCTGAGATGGCAGCAACAGTGATTTTTCACTTTGGCAAACAATTTGTGGACAGCTTTTCAGAACACGTAAAAATAATAACGATTGCTAGCCGCTGTAGATAAGTTTGCCCAAATCTTTTCAAAACTGCCACAGATTTGCAGAAAATAAATAATTCATGGACAGTCACATATGTATATTGTCTCAGTATTTCATTATGTAAGCCTCACGTTACACCTCAAATAACAAAGGAATTGATGGTAATTTTAATATTTATCCAGTCCCCAGACTCATTCTCTCAAAAGGCCTTAATATGCAGATCATTCACAGCTTATGTTTTCTCTAAGTTGTAGTTAGAATAGTTTAAGAGCGTGATTATAAGCACAATAAAGCTGTGAGTGGATGTTTGTTCCAGGCATTTAACCAAAAACCCTTTCAAAAAACTAAAGGCTAAATCGTTTCTGGATTCTGTCCTATAAAAATGCATCAACCCTGAACTACTTACAAAAGACAATTACATAAGAACATAATCTTTAATTTCTCTCTAGAAACTAGCCTGCAATTTGCAGCTTAAAAGTAATTATCACCTAAATTTCTTTGCAAATTTTCCAGAATAAAAGCAGGACAAAACCAAAAAAGTAATAAACATCAAGTGATTTGTTCAAACTGGCTTTGCTATGAAAATTAAAGAAATATGTTGTAAAAATATATAACTAAAGACAACTTGCATGTTAGAGGATTCAAGTGTCAACAAGTGGGGGGAAAAAAATTCAATCCAAGGGTGGCAAGTGATCACATGTTTCCCATGATTGGGCTCATGGGGTAATTTCACTGTCAGCTTGCCGCAACGTCAAAGACTTGAGCAGACTTACAGAGAAACAGGAACACCGATGTCTCCAATCGTATCAGCATAGCTGGACCTGTGGGACAAAAGGGTTCACAAGGAGAGAGAGAGAGATAAAGGATGGATGAATGAATGAATGGAGGAGGAGGAATGTGATACAAAATCAATGTGAGAAATATGTCAGCCCTTGCCCCAAGGTTTACTACCGCTTTAATTAAAGCAAGGTGTCAAAACGTTTTCCCACTGAGTATTCTGCAATCAAAATGTCAAGTACAAGTAATCAGACGAACACCTTGAGAGCATCTTGACTGCATTTATCAGCACTTTATTTGCACTATTAATCGAAATGTATCTGGATGTTCTGTACTTGGATTTGTCATTTAGCTGGATATGAATAGAATTTCTTCTGATAAATAAAAAAAACTAAATAAAGATAAGTTACTAAAACAAAAATACATAAATATGTTTAAATAAATAAATAAATAATATGTTTTATTGTAGGTGTTCACTTGAAGTCTGCTATAAAATCTTGATCCTGAAGCAAAAACTGCGTATGAACTGCTGCTCTAAAAGACATCCATTAACCTCTGTAGTGTAAGATGAACTTGTAATTTGATCATTTTCAGTATGTCTATGTCACAAAGAGTATGTGTCTTTCTTTAACACAGCTTAGATCATTCACCACAATGCACTAGTCCAGTTTCATTCAAGAAAAGCCACAATGCATTTACGTGACAACAGCTCTGAATGTACAGTTGGGCTTCTGTTGTGATTTAAAACATGCAAGAACAAGATTGTCATTATGGTATTAGATTTGCTTTTAAGCAATGCACACAGCAGAATGCTACAGATGTAGTGTTATTGCAACTAAGGCCTGCTATCATTTGGAACTGCATTAAACTCAACCAAAGTATGCCAAAATTTAAGATTACTTATTTTGTCTGGATAGGACAGCTTATTTCTAATTAACTTGATAAGTTAAAAAAAAAATATATATATATATATATATATATATATATATATATATTGACTATATTAATTTAATTTTACAATTTGGCACTTTAAAAAAATGACTATATTACAAATAAAATAAAATATAAAGCATTAAATGTTTAATTTAGTTAAATTTTGTATTTTTAATACACCTAAATTAACATAAATGTACACTTAAATCGCCTAAATTGCCATATTAAAGTTAAAATACAGAGTAGAAGTTACTAAAACATTAAAAACTACATTTTATTTTACAATAAAATTACTATATTCAAAATACACTAAAATAATATATAAGCATCGCTAACAATTGCTCATTAATACTTTTGATTATGTTAAGTCATATACAAAAAAAATACTAAATATACAAATAAATGTAAATTCATTAAAATAAAATAAAAATTAGTAAATGTAAAAGGTTACACATGAACAGTTCTTATTTTGTTAAGGTCATGTTCTCTCACTTTCACGTACAAAAAAAGTACTTAAAAAAAAAATATATATATATATATTTTAAAATTGTATATTTTTAATAAGCCTAAATTACTATATTGCAAATAAATATAGGTATAAATAAATATAAATATAAATATGATAAAAATATAGGTTACTGAAACACTAAATTGTCATAATAAAAATAAAAAAGTAATAGAACTTATATTTTTATAATGTTTAATAATAGAAAAAAAATTAATTATGAAGTTTTCTAACAAAAATTGTGCATTAACACTTCGGATTATGTTAAAACATTAAGTAAATTTAAAAAAAAAAAATATATATATATATATATATATATATACAATGAAAAAAAAATCAAACATGAACATTCACAATTATTATTTTGGTAAGATTATGTTCTGCCTCTTTCGGTTTTAAAAAAAACAAAACAAATATGCTATTTTTTTTTTTAAATGTATAATACACCTTAATTACTATATTGCAAATAAAAAAATATATTTATAGATTACTAAAACACACTAAACTGACATATTAAAAATAAACAACAAAATACAACAAAATTACTGTATTTAAAATACATAAATAAAATATATTATAAAAGTTGCTCATTAACACTTTTGATTATGGTAAAACACAAAGTTAAACAAAATAATAAAGAAAATATAAAATAAAATTAATTAATATAAAATGTGAACTTAAAAATCATTAACAATTCTTATTTTATTAAGGTTATGTTCTCTGTCTGTCTGTCTCTCTCTCTCTCTCTCTCTCTCTCAAAATAAATAAATAAATAAAAATAAAGACCAAATATGCCAAAAAATGGATATTTTTAATGCACCCAAATTACTATATTGCAAATAAATAAAAATAAAGGTTAATAAAACACACTAAATTTTACATTTTAAATGTTAAAACACAAGGTCAAATAAAAAATAAAGCAAATATAATATACAAATACAATTTTAACTAAATACTAAATTTACTAAATTTTAAAAAAGTACTAAACATAAATGGTTGCACATTAACAATTCTTACATTGTTGAGATTATGTTCTCTCTTTCTCTCTCTCAATATGAAATGTAAAAATTAAATAAGAAAATGAAAAGTTACATTTTAATTAGTGCTGTCAAACGATTAATCGTGATTAATCACATCCAAAATAAAAGTTTATGTTTACATACTATATATTTGTGTACTGTTAATATTTATTATGTATATATAAATACACACATATGCATGTATATATTAAGGAAAAAATATTTTAGACTTATATCTAAAATATTTGTAATTATTTATAATCTAAATTGAATACAGGTATAAATATATACATATAAATATTTTGTTTTAATAAATACATGTATGTGTGTGTATTTATATGTACATAATAAATATACAAAGTAAACACACATATAGTATGTAAACATAAACTTTTATTTTGGATGCGATTAATCGTGATTAATCATTTGACAGCCCTAATTTTAATTTATTTACATTTAAAAAAAAATAAATAAATTTTTTACATTTTATATTTGTAATATCAAATGTAATAATTTAGCCCCTGGAATGTGAATTTTACCAGGGGAATATCAGCAAAAAAAAAAGTATTTTACCCCCAGAACGCAATTCTCCCTCCATTGTAGAATAAAGTCATTATTTTTGTGTTCTTTGCACACAAAAAGTATTCTTACTGACACGCATACAAAAATACTGACACACATACAACATCCCACAACTGTATATTCCCAAGTATTGTAAACCTAGAAATCATTACATCAGATGTGATGGAATATTTTCCACACATACCTCAGCAGATGAAGACAAATAGCATGTGGTTGGATAGGACTTGACTGAACAGTTTCGACTTCTACCGAAAATGATTCATCACAGTCCAAATACTCTATAAAGAACAATAGAGCACTGACTTACGATTTGCATTACTCTTAATGCAGCTGGCTAAACAAAAACGACTAAACACTTACGCAATATCAGCGGGATGGAGAGTTGAAGGTGATTAGTCGGGGTCTTCTGCTTCTGTTGTGGTCCCGAGCTTGTGTGCACATACCTGTAGCTGCCAGCAATGGATTGTGCGGTAATAACTCTGAAAGCTGAAGCCTGTAAAGACACACCTGAGCTCCCGTGTGTGTGTGTGTGAGAAGGAAGAAAAGCCCCAAGGCCGTGTGAAGAAAAAAGGATTATGTTGCATTGAGAGTTGATTTACGCTTGTCATGTACAGAATACAGCATTCTGTTTGAGACGGAATGATGGCTAGATTCATTACAGGACACGCTCTTGTCAAAGACACATCAGCAATAGAAATGTGTTTGACAAGATCTGCTTAGATTAAACGCGTCATACTAATGCTTTAATAAAGCATCTGCTTCGGAAGAATGAAGTGAATGTTTGGGAATATGGAGTATGATACAGGCCAGTGCGAACTTTATACAGCAACAAATATTTCAGGACGTCTCCCAAGAATCATTATACAAAGTACATTGAGAACAAGTTGTAAGAAGCAGCTTTAAAGCAAATACTGGACTTAAAATGCACAGGGGAGTCATTGTGTCAACTTGTTTAGTGGCTGTGCTAAGCTGTTGTGCTAAAAGCACCAAATAATAAAAATAAACAATTTTGGGTGCCCACTTGATGTATGCTATAAAATCTGTGTCCTTGGGCCAAAGTTGTTGCATAAAAATAAGAGAGAGTGTTAGAGATGTGCAGATTTAAAGGTATAGTTCACCCCAAAATGAAAATTCTGTCATTAATTACTCTCCCCCATGTCGTTCCAAACCTGTAAGACCTTCGTTCATCTTCGGAACACAAACTAAGTTATTTTTGATGAAGTCCAAGAGCTTTCTGATCCTCCATAGACAGCAACGCAAGTGACACGTTCAAGGCCCAATAAGGTAGTAAGGACATTGTTAAAATAGTCCATGTGACATCAGTGGTTCAACAGTAATTTTATGAAGTTACAAAAAAATGCATATGCATATGCACAGGGAATACTGGGAATGTCCGTTTACTGTTATTCACTGTACATTTTACAGTCTTTTACCGTTTTAACCATTTAACAGGTTTTTAATGTAGAATTTTTACAGCTTTTTACACTGTAAAAAAATTCACTGTCATTTTTTTAGTGTTCATTTAGAATGTTAGGCGTGTGGCAGGCTGCCTAATCAGTGGTGCACGAAATGTGATGCCGATGTAAGTGTCGTTGAGTTTTAATGCTTTTGTTAGCCTATCTAGTTGAACCCACTAGATGCGACACAGTGTTGTTCATTCAAAATATTGCGGAAAAAGAGAACATCAATGCAGAAAAGATCCTGTTTATGTCAAAATTATCTATCAAGTTGCACCTTGCATTTTGCACAAGACAGCCGCATATTTATTAAGCCATTTAAAATTTATGTAAGTTAAAGGGGGCATAACAAACACAGTTTCACCCAATCTCATGTTAATCATGAGTACCTATAGAGTAGTACTGTGTTCTTTATATATCCAAAAAGTCTTTAGTTTCATCATAATTATAAAAGAAAGATACAGCTTTACGATTCTCTCTGAAAAAAGCAGAGCTTCTGGAGGTGCGCTGTGGGCAGAGCAAAGTTCGACAAGCACTCGCGCTCGGATTGCCAATAAAACACAGACATTTGATGCCGTTTCACTTACTATCTGCAGTTGTGAATCATGAGCGGGATCTTTTATAGCTGGGACCGCTCTATCTTTCAGTATCAAACAATGTGCAAATTCAGCGTCAAACTAAACCTTGTTTATGAAACGTTCGTCAACAAACACACTTGCAAAACTCCATCGCTGCCCCGGAAAAACGAACTGCATCCACTGATCACATAACGATGGGTTCTTCAGTAAGCTGAGCAAAGTGATCTTTGCCTTACAACCAAAACCACACTTCTTTAGAGACTTTCTTCCCGAGTGAATCCATTGCAGCAGTGCTAGTTGACGTGTGCGCGGGCGTGCTTTTCCGGGAGAAATGCTCACATAAGGAGTTCCACCATCGTCTACGTCATTAAAGCCATGATCGAAAAAAAACAGCCGAAACTTGTACCAAACCGGAAGTATGATTTTCGGCACAGAATTTCTCCATCGTTCATCCAAATTATTTTTTTTTAACTTTGGCCATGTTTAGCATGAGAATCCAACTCTTTAACACTGTGAACAACTCTGAATACTCAAAACACCATTGTACCCCCCCTCTAAACTTATAAAAAGGTTGTTTTTCATGTCCATGGGTTGAAGTGACTAGGGCTGTCAAATAAAAATTCAGCATGTTTAGAAAGCCATCAAGAGGGTAGGGGACCTGCAAGCATTTTTGGTCGACGAATCGTGCCTAGAGTTCGGGCTGGCAGATTCCCAGGTAACCCTGAGGCCCCGGCCTGGCTATGTGCCCAAGGTTCCCACTACTCCCTTCAGGGACCAGGTGGTGAGCCTGCAAGTGCTGCCCCCAGAGGAGGCAGACCCAGCCCTAGCTTTGCTTGTCCCGTCCGAGCCCTAAGATGGTACATAGACCGGACGCAAAGCTTCAGGACCTCAGACCAGCTCTTTGTCTGTCACGGAGGCCGGCAGAAGGGGAATGCCGTCTCCAAGCAGAGGATGGCCCACTGGATAGTGGATGCCGTCACCCTGGCTTATCAGACACAGGGTGTGCCCTGCCTGCTCAGGGTGCGAGCTCACTCAACTAGAAGTGTTGCATCCTCCTGGGCATTGGCTCGTGGCGCCTTGCTGTCAGATATTTGTAGAGCTGTGGGCTGGGTGACCCCAACATGTTCGCTAGATTCTATAGCTTTTGTGTAGAACCAGTATCCTCCTGTGTCCTAACCTCAAACAGGTAGAAGCACTGAGTGGCCCCGGCCCGGGTCGGCTTGTAAATTGGTCCAGAGTGTCCTCCTCAGTCCCCTTGTTGCCAGTGTGGCGCAATGTCCGGCGCCAGGCCCTCACTCGATGAATCCTCAAGAACCGGTGCAGGGCTGGGGTCCATATGAGAGACCTAAGTGGATCCCATATATGTAAATTCCATGGTATAGCCTTAGAGCCTGTGTTTCCTGGCAAAGAAATTGCCATTCAAGAGGGTTCAAATTACCTCCAATCTCCCATATGTTCCTGAAAAATGAGTCATATGTGTAGTTGCTTCCAAACCCCTGTGGGAGAATGGGGCTCCACACGTCCCAGTGCCCCAGCCTCACTGAAGTGGGTAGTGCTATGATATACGGTGAACTGGTATTCTTGTTGCAAGCCCCCGCCTAAGCCATAAAGGGGGCGCAGGAGGCTCGCTCAGGACACTGGAGGCCAGTGGCGAGCACGGGGAGGGGGGGGCGGGGTGGTATATGTGTATATGTGCCCTCCCGCACCAGCTGTCTACTTATACTCACACTGTGATCAGCGGCAGCTGGATGCAATCAGCACATGCCAATGTGCGTTGGCTCATTTAGGTTACACTCGAAGAAGATTGGACTCTCTAAGCAAGATCCCAATACGTCGGTCTCCGACGTGACGTCTCCGTTCCCTCCTTCAGGGAACGAGGGTTACATACGTAATCGAGACGCTTTCTTTGCACACAAAAAGTATTCTTGTAGCTTCATAACATTACAGTTGAACTGCTGATGTCACATGGACATTTTAATATTGTCATTACTACCTTTCTGGGCCTTGAACGTGGTATTTGCGTTGCTGTCTACGAAGGGTCAAAAAGCGCTCAAATTTAATCAAAAATATGTTCATTTGTGTTCCAACGATGAGCAAAACTCTTACGGCTGTGGGACGACATGAGGGTGAACAATTAATGACACAATTTTCATTTTTGTGTGAACTATCCCTTTCATTTAACTTCAACATGGGTTTTAGGGCTATTCTGTTTTTGCTAAAAATTTTGTATAATTGTATGTGCTGAAATTTTACTAGAATAGTTAACCAAAAATTTTTTTTCTGAAAATGTAGGGGAAAACAGGGTGATCTGAATCTTTGGCGAAGATGACCCCTTATTTCTAGGCAACCTTAAACAAAATTCATGACATGCCCACAGATATATGAAGAATTGGCTATTTTACCAACCCTGTGATAGAAAGAGGCCCATGGGATAATTGGTACCTCCATTGTTTTGTTTTTTATAGGGTCAAAAGAGCTGGATCCTAACCTAGCGTCTTGAGCCATAGGTGGGGAAACACCATGCATGGATGGCCATTCCATCACAAGGCTCACACATAAATTTTAAGAAGTCATTTTCATTGAATTTCTCTTCCTTTGATGAAGGTGAAAATGAACAGTTTTACTTCAGCATAATAAGTGGCACAGTTTAACTCCATATGGTTCAACTTACCCTCTCCCTAGACTCAATTTAGCTCTCACTGAGGGCAAGTTGAGCCAAAAAAACGC
This sequence comes from Cirrhinus molitorella, assembly GCA_033026305.1. Taxonomy (NCBI): domain Eukaryota; kingdom Metazoa; phylum Chordata; class Actinopteri; order Cypriniformes; family Cyprinidae; genus Cirrhinus; species Cirrhinus molitorella. The sequence goes on along the minus strand of CM065141.1, from coordinate 19,290,939 downwards.
TCTATTTTGCAAAGCCTTATTTTGAAAGCAGTTCATTTTAGATGCAAAATGATTATTCCACATCCTGGAATTTATGTACATATTTAAGTGAAACCCATTACTGTCATGGGAATCATATTCAAACGCACCATAAGTAAAAACTGGCTCAACTCACCCCACTCTCCCCTACTCACCCTTAGACCATCTAAGAAGTAGACAGATTTGGAGAAATTCAGCATTACATCACTTGCTCACAAATGGATCCTCTGTAGTGAATGGGTGCCATCAGAATGAGAGTCCAGACAGCTGATAAAAACATCACAAGTAATCCACATCACTGTAGTCCATCAGTTAACATCTTGTGAAGTGAAAAGCTGCATGTCTTAAAGAAATAAAATGTTTTTAATTTAAAACCGTTGCTTCTGGGTAAAGTCCTCTATCCATAATATTGCTTTCTGGAAGTAATCTTGTCTGAATCAGGAGAGAAATATGCACAGATCATGCATGTTTACAAGCAAAAACAGTTGTAAACAAATATGTTGGTGAATTTTGATGTGATAGAACAACAGATTAAAGTGTTATTATGGATTGTGGACTCATATTTTGTCCAGAAGTGACAATTTGAAGCTAGAAAAATGCTTTAATGATGGATTTGTTTCTTTAATGTTGAATTTGACTTTCTCTTCATTTTCATGAGGGTTAAAAGGTATAACAGCCCAGGGCAAGAGAAAATGACTAACAGAATCCTCTGCAGTGAATGGGTGCCGTCAGAATGTGAGTCCAAACAGATGATAAAAACCATCACAATAATGCACAAGTAAAGCACACCACTCCAGTTCATCAGTTAACATCTTGTGAAGTGAAAAGCTGCATGTTTTAAAGAAAGAAATGCTTTCAGTATAAAACTGTTTCTTAAAAGATATCAACATTTGACACTTTCATGCCTGAAAGTGAAACTAAATGAATTAAATTTGAACCAATAAGACCTATGTTTTCTTGTGATTTTTAAAAGCATCTGCATAGGAAGAGAAGGATTTTCTCTTAATTTTCATGAGGGTTAAAAGGTCTAACGGTCAGCCCAGTGCAAGAGAAAATTACTAACAGGTGTCTTGTCTCACCAATGAATCCTCTGCAGTGAATGGGTGCCATCAGAATGAGAGTCCAAACAGCTGAAAAAAAAAAAATCCAATAATCCACAAGTAATCCACACCACTCCAGTTCATTAGTTAACATCTTGTGAAGTAAAAAGCTGCATGTTTTAAAGAAAGAAAATGCGTTTAGTATAAAAGCGTTGCTTCTGGGTCCATAATATTGCTTTCTGGAAGTCATCTCTTCTGAATCAGGAGAGAAATATGCACAGATCAAGCATGTTTACAAGCAAAAACAGTTGTGAACAAATATGTTGGTGGATTTTGATGTGAGAGCACAACAGATTAAAGAGTTATTATGGATTGTGAACTCATATTTTAGCCAGAAGTGACATATTGAAGCTAGAAAAATGCTTTAATGATGGATTTGTGTCTTACAAACACACAGCTTTTCACTTTTACAAGATGTTAACTGATGGACTGGAGTGGTTTAGATTACTTGTGTATTATTATGATGTTTTTTATCAGCTGTTTGGACTCTTATTCTGACGGCACCCATTCACTGCAGTGGCTCCATTGGTGAGCAATTGAAGTGATCCTAAATTCCTCATCAAATCTGATGAAGAAACAAACTCCTCTACATGTTGCATGTTCTGAGGTTGAGTAAAAGTTCAAAAAATGTTCATTTTTGAAAAACTATTTCTTAAATTTGAACAAATAAGACCTATGTTTTCTTGTGATTTTAAACGCATTTGTATAGGAAGAGAATGGTTTTCTCTTCGTTTTCATGAGGGTTAAAAGGTCTAACGGTCAGCCCAGGGCAAGAGAAAATGACTAAGAGGCGTCTTGTCTCACCAGTGAATCCTCTGCAGTAAATGGGTGCCATCAGAATGAGAGTCCAAACAGCTGATAAAAACATCACAATAGTCCACAAGTAATCCACACCACTCCAGTTCATCAATTAACATCTTCTGAAGTGAAAAGCTGCATGTTTTAAAGAAAGAAAATGCTTTTAGTATAAAACCGTTGCTTCTGGGCCCATAATATTGCTTTCTGGAAGTAATCTCGTCTGAATCAGGAGAGAAATATGCACAGATCAAGCATGTTTACAAGCAAAAACAGTTGTAAACAAATATGTTGGTGGATTTTGATGTGATAGAACAACAGATTAAAGTGTTATTATGGATTGTGGACTCATATTTTGGCTAGAAGTGACCATTTAAAGCTAGAAAAATGCTTTAATTATGGATTTCTTCCTTACAAACACAGTTTTTTACTTTTACAAGGTGTTAATTGATGGACTGGAGTGGTTTGGATTACTTGTAATGTTTTTATCAGCTGTTTGGACTCTCATTCTGATGGCACACATTCACTGCAGTGGCTCCATTGGTGAGCAATTGATGTGATGCTAAAATCCTCGTCAAATCTGATGAAGAAACAAATTCATCTACATGTTGCATGAGGTCAAATTTCTGAAAATGTTCATTTTTGAGAAACTATGTCTTAAAAGACATCAAGATTTGACACTTTCATGCACTTTTCTTCACATTTGAACAAATAAGACCTGTTTTCTTGTGATTTTAAAAGCATCTGTATAAGGAGAAAGATTTCTCTCCGTTTTCATGAGGGTTAAAAGGTCTAACGGTCAGCCCAGAGCAAGAGAAAATGACTAACAGGTGTCTTTTTTTCAAACTTTACATTTTTTCTTGATGAAACACATGAAACGAAGATTATCTATTTCAATAAAACATGAGAGTGGTCATAGAAATATCTAATTTTCCACTGCAGTGGCTGCGTTTTTATCTCATGCAAGCATACATCATTTTTAAACATCTCTGTCAAAAGCACTACTCACTTCTTTAGGGTAAAACTAGTTTTAAGGCATATTTAGGACAGGAATCTCTCAAACATCACCTTCTTTATTGCTGCAAATGATTCCCCGAGTATAATTTACACCAGTGGCTGCAGTACAGATACAGATAAACACAGTGCATCTGGCCTACAAATCACAGAAATACATTTTTAAACTTTTCAAAGGCAGATTTTTTATGATCTCTGAGTCAACAGCTGTGGTTAGAAACTGCATACCAACCAAGCCAACACATTTGTCATTCCCTCGAGGCTGTTTTTGGCATCTGTAGACATTTACAGACCCAGACAAAATGCAAATGTATCAATCAAAATCTTCACAGCAAATCTTCACCAAGGCTGACATGTTTGGAATGCGAGTTAAAGTATTAAATAAATGCACTGGACTTGTTCAGTTCATTTGATCAATGCAATGCATTTAAGGTAATGTTGACCGCTGAGGAAATGCAAATCATCACACATCATTAATCAGATTACATATCCGACATGCCGTGAGTTTATTAGTCTTTAAACCGCCGCTTTGTTGTTGTTTGCCGTCTCGCAGTTAGTCAATTATTTGGCGATGCTGTTTGGAATAAGTTAAAAGGTTTTCGAGATTTTATGCGACATGATTCTCTCATCCTTTTTAATGCAAAAGCACTTTTGATTAGCAGCTCACACATCCATAGTAAATCAAAGCCAGGGTATGAAGACGTGTCTCATCTTGTGTTGAAGAAAAATGGTGTCTTTGATTCAAAGCTTGGGCTCATTGTGACAAGACAGACAGACAATATCTGCTGTGAACATGAAAATTTTAAATATATGTAAATATATATTATCTAAAAAATATTATACAGCATTTATCATATTATTAAAATGTATTAAATTAAAATGTATAATGTTATATTTTATATAACACAAAATATTTCTTACTAAAATTATTTAAAAATGATTTATTAACTTAAAAAATGACATAGAAAGTTTAACTTATTAGCGAAATGAATAAAAAAAAATGAATAATATATATATATATATATATATTAATAAAATGTATTAAATGAACATTTAAAATGCTATATTTCATATAATACAAAGTATTTATTACAATTATTTAAAATATTTATTACATATAATACATATATTACATATAATAAATATTTAAAAAGGCAAAAATAAAACTAGTAAAATGAATAAAAAAATATTTATTACATGTTTACTGTCTGTATTATATGATTAAAATATTATAATATAATTATCATATTATTAAAATATATTACATTTTTTAATGTTGTTTGATATAATACAAAATATAAGTTCCTAATAAAATGAAAAAATATATATTTATATTTTTTCTGTCTTCTTTAAATGAATAAATATTATATAATATGTATCATAATATTAAAATGTTATATTTTATATAGTTTACACAAAATATTTCTTAGTAAAGTTATTTTAAAATGATTTATTTATTGCATTTTAAAATGACAATACAAAATATAACTTCTTAGTAAAATAAATAAAAAAAATATTTTTTACGTTTACTGTCTGCTTTATATGATTAAAATTGTTATCATAACATTTATCATTTAATTATCAAAATGTATAACATTTGAAAACGTTATAGTTAATATAATACAAAAGATATCTTCCTAATAAAATTAAAAATGATTTAGAATTGTTTTCAGTCTGCTTTATATGATTTAAATATTATATAATTCTATATTATGTAATAATATATATATAATAAAATGTAAAATGTTATATTTGATATAATACAAAATATTTCTTAGTAAAATTATTCAAAAATGATTTACAATATTATGCAATATATGTAATATTATTTAAAATGTATTGAATGAAAATATAATACAAAATATTTCTTTATCATATATTTTAGAATGACAATAAGTTGTTAGTAAAATTAATAAAAATTATGTATTGCTTGTTCACTGCTTCATGTGATTAAAATACAGTTATAATAGCAAATTCATGACATTTTAAAATGTTATATTTGATTTTTAAAATACAATTATTGTGTATAAACCTGAAAATCTTGACTACATAAGCTACTGAATTAAATGTAAACAGTAACACTTATGACAGCTATTAAATGCAACATATTATGCATAAATGTAAAATGTTAATATATACAAATATTGTAATTTCGAATATATGGCAACCTGATGCAATAAAATCACAGCTATGTGGCCCCAACCTAATATTTATGAACAAAGAGGTTCTTCCTGAGAACACAGTTGTTGTTTTTTTTCTGATCAGTTGTTATGTGAATGTTTTCCTTTGTGGAAGTTAAAATACTTTCTGAAAGAACAGACTACAAAAGCACAGCTGTGATTATGAGATGTGTCACTTCTGATATCAGCCTCATTCCGCACACTGACAAATGAGACAAATGTTATCGTCACTGTTTGGCGTCAACATCAATGGCTACACGTAGTGAAATGGCCCCAGATCTGCTCATGTAGGACGCTCTGGCAGGCTGTCTGGAGCTGGCAGCGGCGGCGGCAGCGTCACACATCAGTCTTTGATCCCCGTCGCAGCGGGAGCTTGTGACAGTTTTTTGGTATCAAAAGAAGTAAACACACAACTTATCAATTGAAGCTAGACAAAAATGAAATAAATAAAAACACATAAACATTTCATTGATTGTCCTGATCAAGGAGCCCACCAAGACAGCACCCTTTCTAGCTGGAAAAGAACCTTGGTATTCAAGCATAAGTGAAATTCAGGGCTAGTGAACCAATAAATTACTGAACGTGGCTTTAATTACTGGAATGCTCATGTGCGACCCCATAATTAAGCTCAGGAGTTTACTAAGAGACAACTAACAGAAACTGAATGGTAGGCTAGTTACTGACATTTTTAATTGCACCATCTCATAGAAATGAGAAATGTTTTTAATTTTATACATCAGTGCAAATAAGATGTACATAGTTCTTAATAAGTTGCCTAAATGTGTCTAGGTTAATAAATTGTACTTAAATTTTATGATTCGAAGATTACATTCTCTAAAATCTCAAGGTTACACGTTAACGTCAACTGAAGTCCAATATCTGTACATAAAAAAAACATGTAAAAACAAAAACATTTTTTACATTTTAATTATTCTATAATAATTTGAAATATAGATCAACAACTACAATTAAAAAAAAATAAAAGTATAAAATTTGTCTTTTTATTGATTAAGTATAAATACAATAATTATTAATTAAATCTAGCTGCAAGCAGCAATTACGGAGCCAAGCACAACAGAGCTAAAATGAAGAGCTAAGGAGCTGTCTTTCATTACTCAGTAAAGACCAAGATCTCCAACCCTGCTCCTGGAGAGCTACCTTCCTGCTGACTTAAGTTACCCTGCTGGATTAGGTTTGAAGCTGAACTCTGCAGGATGTTAGCTCTTCAGGAGCAGGGTTGAAGACCCCTGTTAAAGACATTTGTTGATACAGAATTTTACTACAAAACTCAAAATGGCCGACGCCCAAAAAATAACAACAACCCAACATAGGAAAATTAGATACTGTTTGATTTGCATGCTGTATCTTACGATTTTTGGCTAAACTGGTCAGAAGTTATAAGCAGAAATGTCAGTATTTTATATCTTTTGATCAGTAGGTGGCACTGTGCTAAAACTACTTATGTGCCCTCAGGTCATGCTTGTTATAAGTTATAACAAGCATGACCTGAGGGCACATAAGTAGTTTCAGTACAGTGTCATGTGTCATAACTTATAACACATACCATAACACATACCAAGTTTGTTCAGAATCTGCTACAGCATTGTGGCGATATAGCCTTATGTCATTTTTGCACAAACTTAATCAAATTCACTATTGCACTTTACAAAAATAGTTTGGTATATCAAAAAGCTTTTGATAACTTTTTTCAAGCATTGTCAGAAGAAGATCTGAGTCAGTTTTGGTGAAAATCAGATAAACCCTCTAGGACAGGGGTGCCCGCACTTTTTTATGTGATGATCTACTTTTAAAAGGATCAACTCAACCAGATCTACCAACAAAAACACACAGTTTAATTAAAAAAAAAATACACTTCAGATGCTAGCTTAAAAATGTCATGCTCTGGGCCCGGTTGCACGAAAGCCCTTAAGCTAAGAAATTCCTTATAATTAGTTATAAGGTTAAGGGTACCCTTAGTGAAACTTGGGTAGCAAGAAAAAAACTAAGGGTCAACTTAAGGAACTTTATGGCTGTCATTAAGTATTTCCCTTAATTATCTAAGTGTTTGCTTAAGTCCTTAGTAACCATTTCACTTTAAGAAATGTAAGGGAGCAAAACAGCTCCCTTAAATCATCTTAAAATCAGTATCTGCAAGGTTTTTAAGTTCATTTTTAAGCTCAAAGTCTTTTAAGTCCTTTTTTTAAGACCTGCAAAAATAAAATTAATACCATATGAGTGCGGTAGGGCAATGTCATGGTAGCATGTTAAACTGTAAAATGACTGTAAAAAGCATGACTTACGGGTTTTCACAAAAACAAAATATTCTATATACATTATTAAGAAAATGGAGTCGTATCAGTCATTCTATTAATTTAAACATTTGTTATCAAAATTAAATAACAATATAAATATATTTTACTGTTTTAATTGTTTAGATTTTTATATGCGTTTATTAACAATTAATCGCATCCAAAATAAAAGTTTATGTTTACATATTATATATTTATGTACTGTGTATATTTAATATGTATATATAAATACATATACATGCATGTATATATTAAGGAAAAATATTTTAGATTTATATCTAAAATATTTATGTTTGTTTATCATCTAAATTGTATACAGGTATAAATATATATACATATAAATATTTTGTTTTAATATATACATGTATGTGTGTGTATTTATATGTACATAAGAAATATACAAAGTAAACACACATATAGTATAGTAAACATAAACTTTTATTTTGGATGCGATTAATCGTTTGACAGCCCTACTAATGCATACAGTAGGTGCCTAAGCACCTCTGGAGCTTGGCCCCTAATTATTATTAATTATTTAAAAAATTACCATTTTTGCCAACATTTATTCGGTATTACTGTATAAAGGGCACAATGAAGATGAATTAATCTCACTGTTATATAAACAGTATATATATGGTTAGCAGCCTGCAACTTCTCTGCTGTTGTCATAGAGATGCTCCTCAAGAAACACCAGAGTTTTCTGCCAGGACTCCTCCTGAGCTCGACTGTGAGGAACCGTCTCTCCTCCCCAAAGCACCACCACTACAATACAAAGCAATGTCATTTCAACCCCCTGAAATACAACGCAAATGCCAGCAGCAGCACATTCATCTATCCGTCTATGTATATGACATCTCACTTCCCATTTAAAAGCAGACTGGTGAGGAAAAATAATAATAAGATGACAGATGATCCTTAGACTAGCCCTCATATTATGTTCCTGGTCAATTTGCCCCACAAAGACATTTTTGAGTTGTGGAAAATACTGGTTAAACTAAGATGTTTTCTTAAATTAGTGAAATGATTTCTCGTTTAGGTTCATGAACATGCCTGCAACGTTTTTACAGTCTAATTTCTACTATGAGTATGATGTTAGCAGGTCAATTTGACCCACAAATTTTACGGTTAAAGGGATAGTTCACCCAAAAATGAAACCCTCATGTTGTTTCAAACCCGTAAGACCTTCGTTCATCTTCAGAACACAAATTAAGATATTTCTGATGAAATCCAAAAGCTTTCTGACCCTGCATAGACAGCAACACAACTGACACTTTCAAGGCCCAGAAAAGTAGTAAGAACATTGTTAAAATAGTCTGTCGTGGTACTCTTGTGAACGTGTGGTGGAGACACTGAAGAGCAGAAATTGTCAAATAAAGTTGTTATTTTAGATTTCTTTGCACACAAAAATTATTCTTGTAGCTTTAAAAAATAACAGTTGAATCACTGATGTCACATGGACTATTTTATTGATCCCCTTACTACCTTTCTGGGCCTTGAACTTAGTTGAGCTGCGGTCTATGCAGGGTCAAAAAGCTCTTCAGTTTCATCAAAAATATCTTAATTTGTGTTCTGATGATGAATGAAGGTCATTCCTGTTTGTAAATTTTGCTGGGAATCAAACCCATGACCTTGGTGTTTCTATACTGTTTAAGCTTCAGAAAAGCACAAAATAATAATAAATTTAAATTTTACATATAAATTTTGTTCATACTATTATAATTTGTGAAAAACAAATATTAATATTTATATAATATGATCATAGTAATTATTAAAATGTATAAAATTCTACATTCTGAAATGTTATATTTAATATAATACAAAATAAAACCTGTTTATAAATATTAAAGGACTAAAAAAATTGTTAACAGACTTTAGAAATCTACAAACGCTAACGTCTTTGTCCAAATTAATCAAGAAGTATTATTTATTTATTACTACATTTTCACTGTTATGAGACTTGTGCTAATTGTCACTCTCTAGTGAATTTCTCTGCGTATTTATTTTAAAAATCCAATTACTGTATCATCCTTAAAAACTAGACTACATAAGCTACTAAATTAAATTTTAAATGCAAAAATTGTAATTCTAAAATAAATATGTAAATAAATGTTGTTGAATAGAGTTTTAAAGGGATAGTTCACCCTAAAATGAAAATTACCCTATGATTTATTCACCCTTTAAGCCACTGTAGGTGTATATGACATTCTTCTTTCAGACAAATACAATTTGAGTTATATTAAAAAATGTATAATGGCAGTGAATGGCTGGTAAGATTTTGAAGTCCAGCGTAAGCTTCGGTAAGAAGTGATGAACACAGATGTGCAGATGAGAGAGCATGTACAGGTCCTTCTCAAAAAATTAGCATATTGTGATAAAGTTCATTATTTTCTGTAATGTACTGATAAACATTAGACTTTCATATATTTTAGATTCATTACACACAACTCGAAGTAGTTCAAGCCTTTTATTGTTTTAATATTGATGATTTTGGCATACAGCTCATGAAAACCCAAAATTCCTATCTCAAAAAATTAGCATATCATGAAAAGGTTCTCTAAACGAGCTATTAACCTAATCATCTGAATCAACTAATTAACTCTAAACACCTGCAAAAGATTCCTGAGGCTTTTAAAAACTCCCAGCCTGGTTCATTACTCAAAACCGCAATCATGGGTAAGACTGCCGACCTGACTGCTGTCCAGAAGGCCATCATTGACACCCTCAAGCAAGAGGTCTGTGGGAAGGAAAAAGTGTGGCAGAAAACGCTGCACAACGAGAAGAGGTGACCGGACCCTGAGGAAGATTGTGGAGAAGGACCGATTCCAGACCTTGGGGGACCTGCGGAAGCAGTGGACTGAGTCTGGAGTAGAAACATCCAGAGCCACCGTGTACAGGCGTGTGCAGGAAATGGGCTACAGGTGCCGCATTCCCCAGGTCAAGCCACTTTTGAACCAGAAACAGCGGCAGAAGCGCCTGACCTGGGCTACAGAGAAGCAGCACTGGACTGTTGCTCAGTGGTCCAAAGTACTTTTTTCGGATGAAAGCAAATTTTGCATGTCATTCGGAAATCAAGGTGCCAGAGTCTGGAGGAAGACTGGGGAGAGGGAAATGCCAAAATGCCTGAAGTCCAGTGTCAAGTACCCACAGTCAGTGATGGTCTGGGGTGCCATGTCAGCTGCTGGTGTTGGTCCACTGTGTTTTATCAAGGGCAGGGTCAATGCAGCTAGCTATCAGGAGATTTTGGTGCACTTCATGCTTCCATCTGCTGAAAAGCTTTATGGAGATGAAGATTTCATTTTTCAGCACAACCTGGCACCTGCTCACAGTGCCAAAACCACTGGTAAATGGTTTACTGACCATGGTATTACTGTGCTCAATTGGCCTGCCAACTCTCCTGACCTGAACCCCATAGAGAATCTGTGGGATATTGTGAAGAGAAAGTTGAGAGACGCAAGACCCAACACTCTGGATGAGCTTAAGGCCGCTATCGAAGCATCCTGGGCCTCCATAACACCTCAGCAGTGCCACAGGCTGATTGCCTCCATGCCACGCCGCATTGAAGCAGTCATTTCTGCAAAAGGATTCCCGACCAAGTATTGAGTGCATAACTGAACATAAGTATTTGAAGGTTGACTTTTTTTGTATTAAAAACACTTTTCTTTTATTGGTCGGATGAAATATGCTAATTTTTTGAGATAGGAATTTTGGGTTTTCATGAGCTGTATGCCAAAATCATCAATATTAAAACAATAAAAGGCTTGAACTACTTCAGTTGTGTGTAATGAATCTAAAATATATGAAAGTCTAATGTTTATCAGTACATTACAGAAAATAATGAACTTTATCACAATGCTAATTTTTTGAGAAGGACCTGTATTAGAAGTAAAAAATGAGGATTTGTAAAGAAAAATGTCAGAAGATTTCGATATAAGCCAAGAGGAGACTTTATAAAGTTTTAAATATGGATATTTTTCTAACACAAATGCATTGATTCACTTTAGAAGGCTTTAATTAACCCTCTGGAGCCGTGTGGAGCACTTTTTATGATGGAAGGATGCACTTCATTGGACTTCAAAATCCCAACAGCCATTCACTGCCATTATAAAGCTTATAAAGAGACAGAACATGTTTAATATCATTCAGATTGTAGTTAACTGAAAGAAGAAGGTCGTATACACATAGGATGGCATGAGGGTGAGTAAATCATGGGGTAATTTTCATTTTTGGGTGAACTATCCCTTCATCATTCACACTTTCTTATATTTTCCTTTATGTAATTTGAATCTGGAACATAACAATTGTACCCATAATTTTACCATAACACAAGGGCTAGACAGCTCAAACACAGTAAAACGACTAGCTTAATTATATATCTATTAGACTTTCACCTTTGGTCTTTGCCTCCAGTAGCTTGAAGTCGCTGAATCGGACGTGAGGGCTGTAGGGTGACTCAATAAGGTGCCCCGTTCCAGGATACAAGAGAACCGTTAAAAGATGACTGTTCCCTGCCTCCTCCATCATCTTCTTCATCTGCCGAGCAGGAAATGAGATGGGTTAAATCACTGGCCTGAGATTAAACACTTTAATGTATTAAATTGATCGACTCACATCCGCTGCAGATTCTGGAGCTGGACAGTTTTGATCGTCCTCACCAGCGATTAATAAAACAGGACATTTGATTTCGCCCATCTGGTAAAAACATGAATTGCAAACACATGACTTATTACAGTACAAAACCGCACCAGTTACACAGTAACTGTATAATTTTCATACCTTAACTTTCTTGGAAGGGTCATCTGGTACTGGCAGCAACAGATCCCGCCAAATTATTCTCATCTTTTCATCATAGCGGATTTTGTCTATGTTCCTTGATATTGATAGAATGACAGATGTTATTGGTATATATAATGTTTTTTAAAGAAGTCTCTTCTGCTTAACAAGGTTGCATTTATTTGATCCAAAGTACAGCAAAAGTAAAATTTTGAAATATCTTTACTATTTAAAATAACTGTAATTTATTCCATGTATTATCATTACTCCAGTCACACGATCCTTCAGAAATCACTCTAATATTCTGATTTGCCACTCAAAAAACATTTATTGTTATTATTATGTTGAAAACAGCTGAGTATATATTTTTTTTTACTTTCTTTGATGAATAGAAAGTTCAGAAGAACATCATTTATTTGAAATAAAAATCCTTTGTAACATTATAAATGTCTTTATCATCACTTTTGATCAATTTATAGCTGTATAGCTGTCAATTAAAATCAGAATCATGTCAACTGTTTTAAATATTGAACAACAAAACAGCATATTAGAATGATTTCTGAAGGATTATGTGACACTGAATACTGGAGTAACGATGCAAAAAAATTTGTTTTATCACAGGAATGAATTACATTTTTAAATATATTCAAATAGAAAAGAGTTATTTTAAATAGTAAAACTATTTCAAAATTTTACTGCTTTTCTGTACTTTGGATCAAGTAAATGCAGGCTTGGTGAGCAGAAGAGACTTTTAAAAGCATTAAAAATCTTAATGTTCAAAAACTTTTGACTGGTAGTGTATTTATTTAGGTATAACGTATCTTAATCATGCCTGTAATGATAAAAGTGTTTCTCACGCTTGCAGTGCTGCATAGACATCAGCCAAAGATCCTTTGACCGGCATGATGTGACTCCCACTCACACAAACCACACACCTAGGCTGGAAAGTTGTCATCAGATATCAGATCAAATATATTGCAACACTGAATCTGCATCAGATCTCCAATGTATTGATGTAAATGAGAACTTTTGACGTTTTTACCTCCACAAATTCTGAGTATGCTGCCAAACCCAGCGTGACAGGCACACCAAATGACATCCCCATCACTGCCACTCTGTCAGGACGAACATTCGGGTGTTTTTGTAAAAATGTGAATGCAGTCTAAAAAAAAAAAAAAAGGAAAAGTTGTCATCAACTTAAACAACTAAAATATCAGAAGGTTCAAACTGATGCTTCAGAAGTAAACAAGATGCATTAACTTTTGAATAGAATGAATATGTGTACATTTTTCTTATTTAGCCTAAATATAATATATTTTTCATTTAGCACTGCCCTTCAGAAGCTACAGAAGACCCCTTAATGCATCGGTGAGCGTTTGAGCCTTCTTGTAATAGTTGCATATGAGTTCCCTCAGTTGTCCTCAGTGTGAAAAGATGGATCTCAAAACTATACAGCCATTGCTGGAAAGGGTTTAAATATAAAAATGCTTAAAAACCAAAACAATTGTGGGACCTGAAAGATTTTTATGAAGAACAGCAGGCAGTTTAACTGTTCAGGACAAACAATGGACTCATGAACAACTATCACTAAACAAACAAACACAGCTGTGGGTCATTCAGGTAACAACACAGTATTAAAAATCAAGTGTATGTAAACTTTTGAACAGGGTCAATTTTATAATTAAAATTCAACTAATTTTAACCCAAAATTCAACATAATTTTAAAATTCAACTATTATTTTTTCTTGTGGACTATATGCAAACGTCTTTTATGTAAAATGTCTTCTTCAGGTCAGTACTAAATAAAAAATAGCATGCATTTTATATGATCCCTCTTATTTTGGTAAAATAATTAACATTTTGCACATTCTGCAAGGTGTATGTAAACTTTTGACCTCAATTGTAATTACTTACCTACCTAATCAGAGTTATAATTTTAGTTGTTTTGCACCACACATGTACCTCAAAGTAGGTGTTGTCCACGTGTTGGAGTTTTCCTGCAGCATTCTGGAGCCCGACGTATTCCAAGGCCAGCGAGACATAGCCGTGGGACGCCAGCAGTGCTGAACGATACTCAACACGACCTCCCTGCCCTCCCCAGAGGTCCAACACAGCAGGAAAGGGGCCAGAACCTGCATTATAAAACCACATGCATATAAATGGAGAGTCCCTTAAGTCTGTATAAATGTAGAATGTACAATGATTTACATTCATCTAAATGTACAAGGTTGCAGGGTAGGCTAGGTTTAAAATAAATGCTTCTCTCGTGGCACCAAAAAATACATATTTCATGTACGGAAAAACCTTACTGACCCCAGACTTTTAAAGGATTAGTTCACTTTCTAGAATAAAAAACAATTCTGATAATTTACTCACCCCCATGTCATCCAAGATGTTCATGTCTTTTTTTCTTCAGTCAAAAATAAATTAATGAACATATTGGGGGTGAGTAAATTATCAGGAATTTTTTATTTTGGAAATGAACTAATTTAAACGGCAGTATAAATAAATACATTTATATTATCAAATTTTTTTTTGTCTAATCACAATCCATACCTGGAGGAATGAAGAGTGTCCCCTTTATCTCACCCACTGTCACTTCAACCCTCTGGACTTCAGGGGCCAAATACCAGCGTTCAGCAGTAACTGATGTGAGGGGTGTGCGATGCTTGAAGCCCTTAGCAAGGTGTTCTTCATACACGGAAAACACCACTTTGATGGGTGTCTGGACGTTCTTCTTCTGAAATCTGTCCATTCAAATCAGAATCATGTCAATTCAGTGTGTGAGGGTAAAACATTTTCCCATGCAAATTTCAGGTTTAAGTTGCTCACAAGAATTGACTGGTTTGAAAGTGACTTCAGTGTGAGTTGTGCTGCATGCATCTCTAGACTATTAATGCCACTTTATGATAAAATTCTCATTATAAAACGGATAGTTCCAGTCCTTGATTCTGATTGGTCTGTGTGTTGCTAGACAACCGCTTTGTTGCAACCACAACCATTTCTGAGGAACTACATTGTTTGGTGGAAGAATAATGTTTTTATTAATATCATTACACATTATGTGCTGTTTTATTTTGTGAAACCTTACTATGTATATGGGAGAACCGTTTTATAAAAGCAATAAGCCATGTGAAGCTGTGGTTTACAGTAAATTTATAACAGCTATATTGCGTTGTGCCTAAGAACGCCCCTTAGCTGTTATGAATTCACTGTAAACCATGGTGTCTTGGGTTTATTGCTTTATTTCATTTTCAACAAAAAATAATACCAGTGTTCAGTTTTGCAAAGACATAGACTTCAGTCAGGGAAGCACCATATTTAATTTTTTGACAGGTATTAAAATTGAGGCTGTGAGGGACTGAAGTACGGAGCGTTCAATGGATTGTACTGTTGTTTTTAACGACATACCACACAACCAAACGTCTTTCTGGACAAAAGTAAAAACTCTCAGTAGACGAAAACTCCAAGAAAGGTGCAGGTTGGCAAAAATTGCATGCTCTAAAACCTTAATATCATGCATGCCTTTATAAAAACTGTAATTCAATCCCTCACAACCAGGGTTGCCAGGCTTTCACAACAAAAGCAGCCCAATATCAGGTTATTGAGATCGCTTCATGAAAAACACTCCACTGCAACAGTGTTAAAGTAGCCCAATTTATTGGGAAAACTGCAGACTTGGCAAAACTGATCACAGCCTCATTTTCATTGACATTAAATTCAATATGGTGCGTAACTTGATAGCAGCAGGGTTGCCAGGTTTTTACATCAAAATGTGCGCAATTGCTACTCAAAAACAGCCCAATACTGTTGTGAAAACCTGGCAACCCTGCTGCTATCGAGTTAGACGGCATATTGAAATAACGTGGATGAAAATGAGGCTGTGAGCAGTGTTGCCAGGTCTGCGGTTTTCCCACGTGATTGGGCTACTTTAACACTGTTGCCGTGAACTATAGCCCAAAACTTTAACACTGTTGCCGTGAACTATAGCCCAAAACTTTCCCAGTCAGATTTCAGCTGGAGGGTTCCATGGTAAAAAATGTGTTCCCGTGGGTAAAATACACGTGTTTTGGCAAAGTTCCCCTACTAAATTTTACATTCCAGGGGCTAAAAATCACATTATTGGGGTCGCTTCAACCCACGGACATGAAAAACAACCTGCGGCAACAGTGTTGAAGTAGTCTAATTATGCGGGAAAACCACAGACCTGACAACACTGCTCACAGCCTTGTTTTCATCCACGTTATTGCAATATGGTGTCTAACTTGATAGCAGCAGGGTTGCCAGGTTTTCACAACAAAACCTGCTCTATTGCTACTCAAGACTAGCCTAATTGCATTTCAGTGGCATTTCAGTGGGGTGTCCCCCACTGTAAAAATCGTCTTATGGGTAGTAAAATACATGTTTTTGGCTGGGTTCCTGGTAAAATTCACATTCCAGGGGCTAAATATCACGGCCGCTTCAACCCGCAGACATGAAAAACAACCTGCAGCAACAGTGGTAAAATAGCCCATGGACCTGGCAACCCTGCTCACAGCCTCATTTTCATCCATGTTAAATCCATGTTAGCGCTCATTTGGTGCGATTTGCTCACTGTGGCTCTGATTGGTGGAATTTTCATTACAGCAGCTATTGTACTATTGGCAACATACTTTTTAGGGATAGTTTACCCCAAAATGAAAATTAAAAGGTTTGATCATCTTCTGAACACAATTTAAGATATTTTGGATGAAATCTGGTAGCTTTTTGACTGTCCCATTGACTGCCAAGTAAATAACACTGTCAAGGCCCAGAAACATATGAAGGACGTTGCCAAATAGTCCATCTGCCATCAGTGATTCAACCATAATTTTACGAAGCTACGAGAATACTTTTTGTACACAAAGAAAACTAAAATAACGACTTCAGTCAACAATTTGTCTCCTCTATTTCACCGTAGCGCCATTTTGGAAAGTATCCCCTGGACGTTAACAACGTATGCTGTTCTGTATCAGCCACAACACACGGACACGTTTTCTACGTGTATTTACGCTTTGATTTGAACGAAAACAGCGCATCTGTGTGTTGTGGCTGACACAGAACAGCGTACGTTGTTTATGTCCAGGGGATACTTTCCAAAATGCCGCTACGGTGAAATAGAGGAGACAAATTGTTGACTGAAGTCGTTATTTTAGTTTTCTTTGTGTACAAAAAGTATTCTCGTAGCTTCGTAAAATTATGGTTGAATCACTGATGGCAGATGGACTATTTTTAAAACGTCTTTCATACATTTCTGGGCCTTGACATTGTTATTTACTTGGCAGTCAATGGGACAGTCAAAGAGCTACCGGATTTCATCCAAAATATCTTAAATTGTGTTCCGAAGACGATCAAACCTTTTAAGGGTTTGGAACAACATGGGGGTAAGTGATTAATGACAAAATTTTCATTTTGGGGTGGAGTAACCCTTTAATGTGAGCACCTTTATGATAAAATTTTCATTTCGTTTTGCACATAAAAAATAAAAGGTAAGACGTATGGAAAGTATGTAGTGTTTTATTTTAAGGTGAACTGTCCCTTTAAATTTAATTAGTTCATGCACGCAATAAAAAAACGTGTGTGCGGAAAAAACGGTTGTTTATCTCTCACTTCATTTAGGCCTAGCTACTTACCGGCGACCTGGTTTACTTTCGGGAACAGGTCTCATACTCCACAGCAGACCCATTGCTTCAACTCCCTCAAATGTCCCGCCCAGACATTTATCTCTGGAAACTGTGTAATAATTCAGTGAATCCTTTAATGATTGAGAAAACTTTTAGAAACAAAACTGTGAATGTTCCGAAAGTTTAAGACGATGCAGTGTACCTTTAACGGTCCCTGAGGAGTCGCTGGTGTAGCGGCCAAACGCTTCCCAATCGTCTCCATCTTCAGAGTGAATCAGCGCGTGAAGAGTGATTCTATAATCGGCAGGTAAGCGCTTAACTTCTACCTCAATTTTTTCATCAACCAAGGAGCTTGAAGGATGAACAGAAAGTACAGGACCCTCCTCTGCCATGTTATACCTCAGAACTGTACACTGGAATCGCTGGGAAAAGTCTGAATGAAAAGCAACTGTGGCAAAGGCTTTTATGATATGTTTAACCTGCCCATTGCCCTATAGGGTGCCAGTTCACACAGACAGTTCCTTATTTGGAGCTGAAGTTCATAGATAAACATTAAGCCCATAAAAACGCAGGTTAGTGAAACTGATGATAAATGGCGTAAATAGATAGTCTGACCAAAGTAACAGGATTTCCTGTCATAAAATTGACTAATTTAGAACACTGACATAAGAAAATGTATATTATTGATACTAATATGCCTATCATTATGGTGGCATTTGTTGTTATTATGACGGCTGTTCTTTTTGTTATATAGTTACGCTTTTACTTTCACATTTTGTACTGGTGTAACTGTTTAAAAAAAAGCATTACTAGAAATAGATCTATAATCATAAAATATCTACTGATATTCTGTTCAGTCAATCCATAAGAGTACCTTATTCTTCAACGCGGAAGTAAGCCTATGGACGAGACTTCTCCAGTTTATTAGCCGCTATAGAGAAATAACCAGAAGAATATTAACGCGCAATAAACGGTAAAATTGTTCGCACTACAAAACAGTGTGTTCACAATAAAGATTATACATTAAAATAATATGGTAACACACACAAATTAGCAATATCAAACAGCAAAACAAGCTGTTTTGTACAGCTAAAAATAGTTAGACGCCTATAAGACCGGAAACCTGACCCATAATATTTCCAAATGGCCACGCCTGCTCTTATGGGAAAAATAAGTTGGATACATTTTATTTTTTTTAAAACTAAGCTTTTTTTATTGATATTTATTTTTGCTTTAGTTGATTTATGCACTTTCATGCAAATTCCAGTTGAAATGCTGTCACCTTTACTGTTGTTTCACAGGAAGATCAAGCTATGACATTTTAATTAAACATTAGGAGGTCAAAAATAAATAAATAAATAAACAAAATCATGGAGAAATCATTACCATGCATTTGGAAAACAAACAGAGTGAATTTCCATGCCAAGTTTAATCCACAACTACAAAGCAAACTTTATGGTGTTTATGAAAGATTTTAATTAATGACCAAAAAAAACATTGCAATGATTGTCTGAACATCAAACTAGCTTTTAGCTCTTAATATCTGCTGAGGTAAACAGCGTATATTAACACAGCAGGTGTGATATATTGTAACTACTCTTCAAACAGCTGATAGCACTGCATTCAATGTACATATCTAAGAATAAAACACAAATATAACTTAAAAAATAAAACACACTATTAAATAGGTAGTTCAAATATTGAATGTGTAGTGGTAAAACTTCCTTGGTTGTAACGTCACAATAACGCTTTACTTCAGAGACGTGATTCATGGTGCGCCTCCAGCGAATATGAGCTCCAGGGCCGCTTGGATGTCTCCGCCGGTGGCCTGCAGGGCTCTCAGGATGAGTTCTTCATCACGGATACCCATGTCCCGCAGCTGCTGGAGCTGCGACTGCCACTGATTCTACACGATCAAAACTGAGTCACTCCAGAAACAGAACTGCCACTTTATAAACTAAAAATTGTATTGAGTTAAGACTTCACTGCATATTACAAAGGAGCAGGAGCAGATGTTTGAAGGTCTCATGATGGACACTATCAAGATGATTCAGGTGTAAAATGTCACTGTATGTCAGGTGGTTACTCACGTGTAAGCTGGACATGCTGGACACCTGCAGGGCCTGCTGCAATGCCTGGTTAAACAGGTCATTGGTTATAGGAGTGCCTGCAGGGATTGGGGACACTCCTGAAGAGGGACCCTGTCACAGACAGAGATATATTCACAAAGCATTTGCAAATCTCAAACAATATAGTGACTAGAGATGCACCGATCCGATATTCAGAATTGTTATTGTTACAGTTATTCAATAAAATTATTGTCCCCTCATGATTATTTCTAGAGTAGCTGTGCTGCTGAACTGTCCACTAACCTATAGTTTATAGTATTTTTATGTATTTTTTCTTCAGTCGTAAAGAAATTTTGTTTTTTGAGGAAAAAATTATGGACTTCTATGGTGCCCCCAAAGTTTGAACTTCCAAAAGGCAGTTTAAATGCAGCTTCCAAGAGCTCTAAGCGATCCCAGCCAAGGGGTTTTATCTAGCGAAATTATCAGTTAATTTCGAAACCAGCTGACAATTTATATACATTTTAATGCACATGCGTAGTCCTTGTGATCCGGGGCAATACAGTTAGGGTATGTCGAAAAACTCCCATCTCGTTTTCCTCCCTAACTTTAAAATCATCCTACATCGCTGCAGAGGTACGGACCCAGTGTTTAAAAAGGAAACATACAGAGAAGATCAGGCCTTTACAAAAAATGTAAAATAGCGATGTAGACTGATTTTGAAGTTGAAGATCGGATTGATTTATGGTATTGGATTGGTTCTGAAAAGTAACACACTGATATTAAAATTCTATCTGGTAACAATTCTAAATATGAATTTATTATTCATTAATATCTGTTTAATTGTTCTGATATTAAGGAGGCTTTACATTACACCATTTTCAACTAAAATGGAAAAATCTGTATGGGTGTGCAAACTTTTGGAAGTTTTTGAACCCGATACTGCTATCTCTGTGTAAACTATGAAAATGTGAAATTGTGAAAACAGTGACATCATGTGCATTAGGGCTGTGCCGATATTTGGACGCGAATTATAATGCGTATCTCGTCAGTAATGCCGGTTCTCTCGCATGATATCGCGTCTGAAAATCGGCACAGCCCTAATTGTGCATGTGTATTACTTGTTCAGCCTTTAGGCGCAAACGCATATTGCTTCTGTACGGTGATATCGCCATCTACTGGCCTGGCATGCATATAAGGAATAAGGGTTTAATCTAGCGAAAAGATCAGTCATTTTCTAAAAAAAAAAAAATACAAATTTATATACCTTTTTAACCACAAATGCTCATCTCGCACTAGCTCTGTGATGGGCGTCTACGACTTTATTAAAAAAACAGTTCACCCAAAAATGAAAATCCTGTTATCTGTCTGTCAATTCTGTCATAGTCTTTTATTTTTATACCATCATTTACTCACTCTCAGGTTGTTTTAAACCTGAATGCGTTTCTTTTTTTTATGTTGAACGTTATCTATTTGATACTTTCTATTATTTAATAGGGAACAGCTACTGTTTGGTTACCCACATTCTTCAAAATATCTTGTTTTGTGTTTAGCACAAGAAAGAAATTAGTACAGGTTTGGGACAGCATGTAAGTGAGGAAAAAATGACGGAATTATTATTTTTTTGTGTGAACTATCCCTTTAATGACAAGCAGGAGCATGTTTAGTACTGTTGCTTTAAGAGCTGCACGCATCTAATCTGCTTGTTAAGTGATGAAGTGATGCGCGTCCAACAAATGCTGTTTCTGGGTCCAAGCCTCAACTTATTTCCCTTGAGAATACTATCTCAACGGCCGTTTATGAGCACTGTTTATTCATATTAAACATTTAAGATAAACGTTTTCAAACTTACGGTGTACACTACAGCCTCCGTGCTCACAACGTCTCAAACACAAATAATTTTTATATTTCTTTATTTATATGTATATTTTCATTGTCTGGCGATCTAGGATTTCGGTATGGAGTTAAAGGGGAGGATTACAACTTTTTTTAGTGGTGTTATATCACATTGTAAATAGGGTTGGGTACCGAACCCGGTGCCAATACGGCACCGGTACCCATATAACCGGTATGTACCGGACCGAATCATAACGCGAATTTCAGTGCCTCATTTCGGTGGCACTTAATGCCCGAACTGTCGATTTAAATGTTTGTCTTCTGGTGTTATGACATGGATGTAAGAAGCTGATTCATCAACATGCATGATCGCTAGTTAAATTTAAATACTGCATTCATGGGGTGTCAGGATTATCGGAAAAAATGAATTCCTGAATGAGAAAACTCACATGAACGTCGAAACGCTTTGATGATACACATCCAAGACATCTTTGTAGTTACTGTCTATTTTCACATTTCGAATTAAAAGCACAAATCCAGGGAAATGAGACCATCCGAGAAGCGCGTGAATGCAGCAACTATAGTTACACTTGCTCTGACTGCAGCAGGTGGTCTGCCGTTAGCTTAGCTAACTTAGCTACATTCAGGGACATAATTTCCACTGGAGACAGGGGGAATCCACCAAGAATGTATGTAGTGAAAATTGTGCATTCACATCTATGCAACCAATAAATAAATTACTACTACTAGTTTACAAGAGCAAATAATTCTTCATTTGATTTAGTCACTTGATTCCACTCTCAAACTGCACCATATTTTTGCATTTAAATTTGAAATATGGGGCATACCCCTGAACATCTAGTTGACTTAAACGCCTAATAAAATGAGAGTACGCGGGATGATTTCAAAATCCGGAAATTTTCAGAGACAGGAGAAGACATTCTGTTGATAACTGTGTACCAAATTTTCCAAACTCAACGGAACGTGAAGATTTAATCCAATAGAAACCGACCTAAGACACTAGTGGCCTAATCACGATGCTGCAGTGTTTGTGAGATCTGATCTGATGAATAAGATCCTAATGAACTTTTATTTACCTGTATTAAATATGTTTAGTCACTATTCTGTGTCATATTCGGTCATTATTTCACTGTATGTAGCCTTATGCCAAAATATGAATATTCAAAGTAGTCGCACTGTTAACGTGCTACTGTTAAAAATTATTTAATTAAAACATTGTTAAATAAGGCAGTTACCGCACATTCATTCAGCCATTTTAAACCATGGAATAAGAAGTAGGGGCTCCGAATAAAAGCACCAACACACACAAACAAATTAGCCATGGTTAAATAAAACCAAAAATTGCAACTGAAGTTAAACCATATAACCACAAATTAACTCGGGTTTTACTACAATGACCATAGTTTAACAATGGGCTATTTGTAGTAAAAGTATTGTTATACAAATGGTAAGAATAGAAAAAAAAAAAATAGCACTTTTACTATAGCAATTTTCGTGAGGGTGTTTATCAGTCAAACTCATTTAAAACTGTACATTCAACAGGTATGAAATATGACCAGTAAAAGAAAAATACTGTTCACGAGGTTAGTAGGGAAATATATTTATTTATTATTCAGAATCCACATATGGTTAATCCATTGCACTACTTAGTTACTTTTTTTGGAAAGTAATCCGTTACGTTACTTTTGCGTAACTTATTAAATTGTGGAAGGCTTGCTTGTTTGTTCTTAATATTAACCACAGTACAGTATAGTAGACCACAGAAGAAAAAAAATATCAACTCTTTAGCAATAAAAAAAAAGAAAAACAAATGTTAGATTATCTTGTGTAATTTTTGAGTAATTTTAGTGAAATTTTGGGTTTTTCACATTTACAAAAACAAAAACAAAAAAAAAAAAAACAATTTACATTTATTCTAGAACTAAGGTAACATCTTAAATTGGGGACAGAAGAGCTTTTAATCAATGCATGGGTGGAAAAAAGTAAAGTAATTATTGACTTTCTTGACATTTAAAAAATAATGCGTTACTTTACTAGTTACTTTGAAAAAGTAATATTATTAGGTAACTTGCATTACTTGTAATGCGTTACCCCCAACATTAGCCACCACTGAAGTCCACTATATGGAGAAAAATCCTGGAATGTATTCCTCAAAAACCTTACTTTCTTTTCGACTGAAGAATGACATACAGTTGAAGACAAAATTATTAGCCCCCCTGTGAAATTTTATATTCCTATAATTTTTTTCTTCTAGAGAAAGTCTGATTTTATATAGTTGCTTGAATAAAATATTTTAAAAATAAATAATTAAATAAATAAAACTGCTAAGGTCAATATTATTAGCCCCCTTAAGAAATTATTAGTTTGATTAGCTATAGAACAAACCACTGTTGTCCAATGACTTGCCAAATTAACCTAATTTGCCTAATTAACCTAGTTAAGCCTTTAAATTGCTCTTTAGGCTGAGGATTAGCATCTTGCGAAACAACTAGTAAAATAATATGCACTGTCATCATGGTAAAGACAAAAGAAATTAGTTTGGACTTGAGAGAAAGAATTGTTAATGCTCATAAAGATGGAGAAGGATACACACATTTATCAAAGCATTTTCAAAGGTCAAGAACTGCAGTGAGATGCATTATCAAGAAGTTTAAAGAGACCAACACAGTGGAGAACAAGACAGACAGAGGCAGGAAGCAAAAGATTTCAAAAACTTTGGAAAGAAAACTAGTGAGAGATGTTTCTAAAGTCCCAAGAACAACTGCCAAGACACTAGTGAATGACCTAGCCAAGTCTGGAACTGATGTCTCAACGAAGACAGTCACTAGAGCCCTGCACAGGAATGAACTGTGAGGTTGCCGACCAAGAAAGACTCCACTTCTGAAAAAGAGACACCTCCAAGCTAGAATGAAGTTTGCTAAGGACAACCTGGGGGAATGTGATGCATACTGGAAATGTATTTTTTGGTCAAATAAGACAAAACTAGAGCTTTTTGGCCATAGAGATGTTGCCTATGTTTGGAGAAAGAAGGGAGAGGCATTCAACCGCAAGAACACCGTTCCCACAGTGAAACATGGTGGTGGGAGTATAATGCTGTGGGGATGTTTCAGTGCGTTTGGAACTGGAAATCTGGTCAGGGTTGAAGGAAACGTGAAAAAGGAAGACTATAAGAAGATTTTGAAAGACAACCTCAGACAGTCTGCAAGAAAACTTGGTTTGGGTCGACATTTTGTCTTCAAGCATCAACAACCCAAAGCATACCTCACTTCTGGTGAAGAAATACCTCCAAATGAGCAGAGTGAGTTTATTTGACTGGCCTGCACAAAGCCCGGACTTCAATCCAATAGAAAATCTGTGGGGCACACTAAAGTCCAGAGTTTGTGCCAGAAGACCAACAAATCTGGAGGAGCTTGAGAGATTTGCTAAGGAAGAATGGGCTGTCATTCCTCAGGAGAAATGCTTGAAACTTGTTGAGAACTACAGCAAACGACTAAAGGCTGTTATCAAGCAAAAGGGATACACTATTGACTATTAACATCAGAGGGCTAATAATTTTGACCAGTAGACTTTTTAAAATTCTTGGTTATACATTTATTTCTATTTGTATTAAAAAGCTTCCTGAATAAATTATTATGTTTAAAAATGCGGTGTTGATAAAATTGTCTTTCTGTTAAACAACACTTGGGAGTTATTTGAAAAATAATAAAATATTTTATTAGGGGCTAATAATTTTGTCTTCAACTGTAGAGATAGACATTAACATCTTGGAAGACATAGCGGTGAATAAATCATTAGGAAATTTTAATTCTGGAGTGAATTAATCCTTTAATACTCTGTGTGGGCTGTGTTTCTACTGAAGTGTCCTGTACCTGGTTTGCTGTAGTCGGTGTAACAGCGCTGCTCTCAGGGGTGCTGGCAAGGGCCAGAGCGGTGGCTAGTTCACTTTGAGTGATGGGTCTGGGGCCCACAGCGCCGTTGTAACCAAGCGAAGCTGGCCTCATGCCGGCCAAACCGCTAGCAAGGGTGGATGGTCCACCGCGATTCCCCTACAGATGATAAACTGGCTTAGGATCCAATACTGTTAATGCACTATTCCTAATGAAGAACAGTAAATCATCACTAACCGACTGGAATTCCTCCTCATCATCAGACATGCCTTCAAAGAGGAAACCTCCTGTAGATTAAAAAAAGTTCACACTTGAAAACCACTATGGATCACCAAAATGGGCCGTCACATTATGTAAATGGTGGGCAATTTTTCATTTAAATTGTGTTTAAATGGACACTCACCTGGCATGTCGCTGTAAGAGCTAGAAGATACGTTTCTGGAAGAGCTGGCGCTCTGCTGGGGTGGCACGCTGCCAGCCACCGAGTGCAGCACCAGGATGATGGCATTTACCAGGGCCGGGTGGGAATTGGCCAATCTGGTGAGACAGTTAAGCTTAGGGTACCATTTGCTTTAACCCAAAGTGCACCACATGAATCAAATGTCACATTTGGGGGCGATTAAATCTCGGATTCAACAGGAAGTCAACACAATATGGTGTTCATAATCTCTTTTACTATTTTACTATAATGTGACATCAGGCAAAATGGAAAGTGCTACTTATGACTGGCTTTGTGGTCCAGGGTCACAAAAAAAATAGTTAAATTGTGATTTATTAGTGCATGAAATTAGACAAATAAAAATTCTACCTAAATATTAATTTATTTAAAAAATATTATTAGTAGTATTATTGTTGTTGTTATTATTTTAAAATCAACTAATAAATTATTATTATCATTATAATTATTATTACATAATTAATGTATTCTTATCACATATTATTATTAGTAGAAATTGTAATTATAATTATAATATAATATTACTGGTTAATAATAAATGCATTTTTTTTGTAATATTATTTTATTTTAAACATATTTTATTATTATATACCAAGAACTATTATTCTATTATTATTATTATTATTATTATTAGTTAATACATTTTCGTTGTTATTCCACAATTGCCAATGAATAATATTATTGATTTATTATTAACCTATATTTTTATTATTACATATAACATTATTGACTGATAATGATGATGATTAATAATATTATGATTGTTAATTATGTTTATTAATTGCTAATTCTATTAGTATTGATTAGTTAATTAACAATAACATTACTGATTTATGATTATTGATGTTGTTTTTCGTATTAGTAGGCGTGACAATAATTCATATATTATTTATATTACTAACAAGAAAAAACAACTATAATTGAACTAGAAATATAATAATTAATTGCTAATTATTATATTAATATTATAAGTTTATGAATAATAATATTACTGATTTATGTTTTTTGTTTTATTATTATTACTATTTAAAGACAACACAATTTTTGTTATGTATTATTATTAGTAGTAGTAATTATAATTATTCATATATTATACTATACTACTATATTACAGTAATTGTTTTATTATTATTACTCTTACATTAGTTAATAAATTATTGTTGCTGTTACATAATTACAAATTAATAACATTATTGATTCATTGTTATTATTTTGTTATTATTATTATTTTATATATCACATTATTGCTATATGATGATGATGATTATTAATATTATGATTTTTAATTATGTTTACAATTCATTGATAATTATATTAATATTGATTTGTTAATTAACAATAACATTACTGACTTATGATTATTAATGTTGGTTTTCTTAGTAAGAGCAACAATAATTCTTACTAATACTACTAATAAGAAAAAAACTACAATAATAATTATTATAATAATGAATTGCTAATTATTATTATTATTTAATATAACACTTTAGTTTTTTCATTATTATTATTTGTAATAATTATAATTCTTCATATATATAATACTAATTTTTATTTATTTTTTATTATTATTATGATTTTTCATCTATTATTACAATACTACAATAATTATAGTTTTATTATTATTATTATTATTATTATTACTACTACTATTTTTATATTAGTTAATACATTATTGCTGTTATTACATAATTACCAATTAATAACACTGATTTATTATTATTATTAGTAGTAGTAGTAGTAGTGTAGTAGTAGCATTTTACATGTAACAATATTTATTTATGATTGTTATTATGATTGTTAATTATGTTTATTATTAATTGCTAATTATATTAATATTTATTAGTGTATTAACAGTACTGATTTATGATTATTGATGTTGTTTTTCTAATTAGTAATAGTAACAATAATAATCATTATTATTAATATTACTTCTAAGAAAAACAACTGTAATATAATATAATTAATTGATAATTATTATTATTATTATTAATTAATTAATAATAACATGATTATTTTTGTTGTTTTATTAATATTATTATCATTATTTAAATAACATTTTATTATTATGGTTGTTATTTTTCTTATAATTATTAATATTACTACTACTACCAATAATAAATAATTGATTGATTGAGTGATTAGTTGGGGCAGTTCTTAAAAAAGGAAAAGCAGATATTTCCTGTCGACTGTAATGACGCTCACTCACGTGTCAAGCATGTTTGGGTCTGTGAATTGTATGAAGAGGTCTTTGTCTTGAAGAACCCCTAAAAATATAGTCAATAAACATGAATAAGTCTTCAACAAGCCTCACATCACAAGTCACTTCTGTCTGTAATCATACCTAGAGCCACAGGATCGCTGCTCAGCCCAGGTGTTGCGACGATGATCTGGTCGAGGGATTCCTTATTGTTCAGCATCTTGAACACCTGGAATGAATAAACAGACACTTGAATACATTCCCAATGATCCAAAAACACCAGCAGAGACGCTCATGGTCAGCAGGGAATTTGTATGCAGGTCTAGTCGACCTACCGAGTCTCTGTATGCAGTGCTAGTGTGAAGAGCTGCCTGCAAAACGCGAAACTCCCTTGCAGCAGCAACCTTGTCCACTGGCTCTATAGAAGAGCATACAGGAATAAATGATGGACTATGTTCATGGTATGTTTATGGAAAGGAGCAGCATGAACATTGTGCCTCATGAGCATGACTCACCGGGATGGATCTCAGGCTCTGGCCATGACTTTCTCAGGATGTGCACAGTGGATCCCGACTGAATCCCGTAGGACTCCAGAGTCAAGTCATCCTTTAACTTTCTGCCACAGTACACTAATTCTGTAATGCATAAAGTTAATGGGAAAGCTGTTTGCAATCTTGTCAAGAATCCTCTAGGGGATATTCCCAGAATTGATTCATTTTTCTTCTTTTTTTTTGGAAACATGAAACTCTTTTGAAGTGTTTTTAGGTTTCACCACAAAAAAAGCATACGTTTTTAAAAGGCTTAGTTCCAGCTTGATGACTTGAATTCTATTATACAGTTGAAGTCAAAAGTTTATGTACACCTTGCAGAATCTACAAAATGATAATTATTTTACCAAAATAAGAGGGATCATACAAAATGCATGTTGTTTTTTTATTTAGCACTGACCTGAATAAGAGATTTCACATAAAAGACGTTTACATATAGTCCACAAGAGAAAATAATAGTTGAATTTATAAAAATGACCCTGTTCAAAAGTTTACCTACACTTGTTTCTTAATACTGTGTTGTTACCTGAATGATCCACAGCTGTTTTTTTTTTTGTTTTTTTGTTTAGTGATATTTGTTAATGAGTCCCTTGTTTGTCGTGAAGTTAACCTGCCCATTGTTCTTCAGAAAAATCTTTCAGATCCCACAAATTCTTTAGTTTTTCAGCATGTGTATTTGAACCCTTTACAACAATTACTGTATGATTTTGAGATTCATCTTTTCACACTGAGGAGAACTGAGGGACTCATATGCAACTATTACAGAAGGGTCAAACGCTTACTGATGCTCCAGAAGGAAACACAAAGCATTAAGAGCAGGGGGGTGAAAACTTTTGAAAAGAATGCAGATTTTACATTTTTCTTACTTTGCCTAAGTATCTTTTTTTTTCATTTAGTATTGCCCTTCCAAAGCTACTTACATGTTTCCCAGAAGACAAAATAAGTTAAATTTACCCTGATCTTCAAAAGGCTCTTAATGCATCGTTCTTTCCTTCTGAAGCATCAGTGAGTGTCTGAAATATGTAATAGTTGCATATGAGTCTCTCAGTTGTCCTCAGTGTGAAAAGATGGATCTCAAAATCTCACAGTCATTGTTGGAAAAGGGTTCAAACACACAAAAATGCTGAAAAACCAAATAATTTGTGGGAGCTGAAGGATTTTTCTGAAGAACAATAGGCAGTTTAACTCTTCAGGACAAACAAGGGGCTCATGAACAACTATCACTAAACAAAAAAACAGCTGTGGGTCATTCAGGTAACAACACAGTATTAAGAATCAAGTGTATGTAAACTTTTGAACGGGGTCATTTTTATAAATTCCACTATTATTTTCTCTTGTGGACTATATGTAAACGTCTTTTATGTGAAATATCATATTCAGGTCAGTACTAAATAAAAAAACAACATGCATTTTGAATGATCCCTCTTATTTTGGTAAAATAATTAACAATTTTGCAGATTCTGCCAGGAGTATGAAAACTTTTGACTTCAACTGTATATTTAACCCTTTTTTAATGGGGAAAAAAAGCTTTTATTTAGTGGGATGAGAAATGTTACTAATAGCAACTATTGTTATACGATGTCTCATGAATACCTAAATAACTTTCTAATGAATAAGTGCTAGTAAATATGGTATAGATACTAGTAATTATTAGGACAATTATAAGTAACTATAGGAATAATAATGATAATAATAAGCACTAGTAACATAAAATACAGGTTCGGCTACACGAATATGCATTCGGCTGCATAGGCTATAAAAAGGCTTAAAGTAACGGGCTACACAAAAACGAAACCGTTATTTAGCTACCTGACTAACTTTAATGATTTTAATTTGACTTCGAGGTCCACATCAGATTATAACATTATAAATAAAGGCTCTAGTGGTGTATACCAGTTTATTAATACTGTAATCATTTGAAATGTGCCAGTATGAATACAATACTGTCGCCTAGTATTATAATAAGTCATATTCTTCGCATTATATGTTACCTATGAGCTCAGGATCTGGTATGGCATCTGGGATCTGTGCTGACACCAGCTGCTTGAGAGTGGAGACCCGATACTCGCCGGGAGGAACATCTCCAGGTTCAGTCTCTGGAAACTGCAGCACTGACTTGGGAAGAGACGGCTGATCCACCAGCTTTAGAGACAGACGCCACTCTGATAACGCCATTGAGCTTGTGTACGTTACTGTACGTACTACAGATGATGTGCTGTCTTTGGCAACGCACAGAACCGACGACTATATTTATCAGTCCTGTAAACGCAATCTGTCTTTGAAATAAATAGTAGTATCATGCGACTGTTTTCATTTGTGCGCCATGACGTCACGCAGGAAAGATCGCGGTTCTGGGAAGCGTAGTTTTCCTGAGGTGTTTACAGACTGTAGTACTCGCGTATGGACAGAGAGGGCAGTGTTGTTATGAAATTAGTCAAAAATAATAGAGATATTAAAAATGAAGCCACCAAAATAGCCAAGTGTGAGAGAACCCACGAACAGTGTTATTGTTAAAACTAAAACGTAAAAAAAAAAGTATTTTTGTTATCTGAAACAAAATAAACGTTAAATGTACATGAATGAATGAACTGATGGATGGATGGATGGAAGGAAGGATGGATGGATGGATAAATACATTAATAAATAAATGGAATTTTATTTAGCTATTTTAGCTAGGAGACTGCCATTTCAATTTATTTTAACTTGATGTATGCCTATTAAAACACCTAAAACTAAAGCTGAAATAAATATATATATATATATATAGACATGTCTTTAAAAAATAAAAATAGTATAAAAATGACAAAACACACACCAAAATCTCTTGCTTACTAAACAAAATTACTGCTATTAAATTGAAGTCAAAAGTTTCATTACTTGAAATTTAAACAGTATTTGAACTTAAATTAAATAAATAAACACAATAAACACAACTAAATTATTTGATTACTAAACGAAATTACTGTTACTAAATCGTTACTAAATTTGTTGCTTGAAATTACACATTATCTGAAATATAAATAAATAAATGCTATATGGACATGTCTTTAAAAAATAGTTGCAAAAATTAAAACACACAGGTAAACAAACATTACCTGAAGAAATAAATAAATAATACAAATGACACGAACACACAACAAAATTGTTTGATTACTAAATGAAATTACTGTTGCAGAATTGAAGTTAACAATTTCGGTTGCTTAAAATTAAAACATTACCTGAAGGATTAAATAAAAAACAAGCAAATAAATAAATGCTATAGACATGTCCTTATACCAAAAAAAAAAAAAAAAAAAAAACTAATAAAAATGACAAACACAGAGGTAAACAAACATTACCTAATAAATAAATAAATAAATAAATAGGCTAAATGTCTTCAAAACATAATTAAAAATGACAAACGCACAACAAAATTACTAGATTACTAAACAAAATTATTGTTACTAAATTGAAGTTAACATTTTTGTTACTTGAAATGAAAACATTACCTGAAAATAAATAAATAAATGCTATATAGACATGTCCTTATAAAAATAAAAACTAATAAAAATGACAAACGCACAACAAAATTACTAGATTACTAAACAAAATTATTGTTACTAAATTGAAGGTAACATTTTTGTTACTTGAAATTAAAACATTACCTGAAAAGAAATAAATAAATGCTATACAGACATGTCCTTATAAAAATAAAAACTAATAAAAAATGACAAACACAACAAAATTACTTGATTACTAAACAAAATTACCGTTACTAAATTGATAAATAAAGCTAGTTTCCATTAGTGTCTAATTTCTCATATACATTTAGTAAAATTAATACTGAAATAGGCCTAAATGAATAAAAACTGTATAGTCATCTTTATATATAAGTATATATTAAAAAGTACAATAAAATGACAAACACACAACAAAATAGCCAAAAATGGATAACATTATTAAAAACAATAATGGACCGCGGTGATATTAAAATAACATTGCCGTCATCAGCATAGCCTACTAATAATAATTTCAGCCTAATTATTTTAAAGCCATTTAAGTACTTTGAAGTAGCCTAGCCTACATGCTTTGTGTGTTCCCCAACCCCCTAAATTTTCCGGTTTAATGAATATTATCACGTCGATTTAAAGGTGCACAAACTGTTTTTGGAGCATGTAGCTGGTCTTTTAACTAACTACTGGGCAAAGTTAGCATTAGCGGTTAGCACTGAGATTAATCTCAATGGTGGTTGCTCCGTTAACACATGAATCCCCGGTAACGGTAAGTACCGTGTGTCTACAGACTTATTACAGTCATTTTGGGTGTAGTTACGATATCTACCAGTAGGGGCTACTAGACGATATAACTACTACTGTACCTTAATTAAAACAAGGTTCACCTATGTAAACGATGCTAAATGAACAGTGTGGATCGTCTAGAAACTATACAAAACTCCTTGTTCACCACTCAAATATTTAGTCTTTCGAAGGTAAGTTAGTATTAGCAATAATCTTGAATGTATGACTGTTTGCTTTGTATTTATTCATTCCTTTCCACTATGACTGAAATGTTTTGTTTGGATCAGTTCTTTCAATTCCAAACTCTCATATCCATGAGTTCTTCTCAGTGCTAGACGGGGTTGTAGTGAGGTAGGACTGTATTTGTGCTGTCACGCAGTTATTCGCTATGACAGATGGTCTCTTGGCTGGATACGCTTCTCAGAGAGCGCCAGTCTTCACTGAGCTCCTCCACTCCTCCAGTGCAGCACGCCTGACAGCGCCTGAGGGAATCAGGACACACCAGTTATGACAGGGATAGAGGAAGCGTCCAGACATTTCACACCCTGCAAAGAGACGCCCTGTTCAGCCAGAGCCGGTGGAACATGGCGCAGCTACAAAGGGACATCACTTTGGGCTTGTTTAAAGATCAAGACAAGTCTGAAAGTCTGTGTGGTGTAGATTAGAGGAACGCTGGCCGCTTCCAAACTACCACAGTGACCACTCACACTTTGGTCATTTTCAAGTGGAAATCTGACGCCCCCATTGTAGCAGGAGGCTATAGTAGGATTTTGTACATTTTACTTCAGAATAATGTCCTCTGGTTTGACATGCACTCCATTCAGACATTATCTTTTTAAGCACTTATGTTAGTTTGTGGAGAGACTCATAGAATATTTGTGCTAAAAAAATGGTGCTCATTTACTCGAATACAAATCTGCTTTCCATTTTTGACAGTTAGAAACAGGAATAGGCCTTCGTATCAAAATGATACTTCTTAATATAATTACTTTAAGAAAAGCTGGATTGTAATTTTGTTAGAATGGATCGTGAAAATGAGTTTGCAAGGAAATTATTTTATGACTTATATGTTGTTGTTTCATATATTTGGCAACCTAATGGAGTTGTCAGTTTTGTTATATTAATATAATTAATGTTATATTAATTGCATTTATATCTAAAATTTAAAAGAACTGTTTTCTATTTTAATAATGAATTTTATCTTTTTGAAAGAATATATATATATATATATATATATATATATATATATATATATATATATATTAGGGCTGTCAAATGATTAATCGCGATTAATCGCATCCAAAATAAAAGTTTATGTTTACATACTATATGCGTGTTTACTCTGTATATTCATTGTGTATATATAAAAACACACACATACATGTATATAATTAAAAACACATTTATATGTATATATATTTACACCTGTATAAAATTTAGATTATAAATAAATATAAATATTATATATATAAATCTAAAATATTTTTCCTGAATATATACATGAATGTGCTTGTATTTATATATACATAATAAATATACACAGTACACCGACATATAGTGTGTAAACATAAACTTTTATTTTGGATGTGATTAATCGTTTGACAGCACTAATATATATACATACACACACACATACATACAATTTAACATAATTATACAAATTATATTTTAATGACATTTTATATATATTGCAAAAAAAGGTTTTAATGTTAATAAAATATTTTAATATATTTTAACAATTTTATAAATTAATTGGAACAATTACCAATTTTATGTTTTTGAAAGAAGTCTTGTGTGTGTTACAATTTGAAATATGTTTTGATATGTTAATTTGTTTTTGTTTTAGGAATTTAATTACTTGGATTAATTAGTTATATAATTAAGTCTCATATACATTATTACTATATACTGTATATATACATACACACATACACTTAAAAGAACAGTTTTGTATTTAATATATTTAAAAAAATTGCATTAGTTAATGTTTATATAAATACAGTCTATATATTACATTAATTTACTTATATTAATTTTATCTTATAATTTGTATTATATGCTTATATTAAATATATTTTATATATTTTATGATATATATATATATATATATATTACAATTTAAAAGAACTGCTTTCTGTTTTAATATGTTTAAAGAATTCAATTAATTAATTATATAATTAAGTCTCATATATATTGTTACAAATTATATATATATATGTATACACACACACACACACACATACATACATACATACAGTTATCTGTAACCGTAAAATTAATTATTTGATGAGAAATTCTTGATTCTGCTTACAGATTTTGTCATCTTGACAAATGTAAATATTTTGAGATGCTTTTGGTGTTTGTCTAAGGAGAAAAGCAGAAGAGTAAATAGAAAGTCCCAGTTTGCTGTTCATGTAATATCATAGCTGTTTACTTTTGCATGGTTTTGAGGCTTGAATGTTGCCATCCTTGAAACCAGCCCTTTTCTCAGTCACAGCACTTACTGTAAAGAAAGTGTGAGAGTCCATACGCGTATTGTGCAGCGTGTTTGCGATGTGATGCTTGATGGAGTCTCTTCCAGTAAGGTCACTTTACATTCACATCACACAGTACAGCTTGATTAATGGAGAGGCTGAGGAATGGATTCTTTAATTTGATTAATTAGGCTTAAGACCTTGTCTGCAGAGGTCTGATGAGAATTGAAAATAAGCATTCTGAAGAGCCTCGAAACCCGCATTAGGGGATCGTTATATATGGAATAAATGAACATTATGTGTCAATCAGGAAACTCAATGAATGAGGGAGAAGCTAATGGGTTTGATTACAAGCGACCCCATTAAAACTTTTGTCCCAGTTTGGCCCCATGTGCATGAAGAGATTAGTGACTGGGATACAACTAATGCACTCTCATTATCCTCATAAGCAAGCTTAATATCATGAGGGGCCTTGCCCAATGATGCCACAATTATCATTATTAACACAGACTTTACAGGAAAGAGGAAGGAAAGTTTCTGTTTTAGTGAGTTTCTGTACAATCAATTTAGCTTTATAGCATGGTACATTACGTTTGATAACTCAAGTAGTTCTTGGCCCAAAAAACTTTGCAAGTCAGTCTATGGTAAAAAATTAATTAATAAAAAAGGTAATTGTGACTTTTTATCTCATAATTTACTCAATTCATGTAGTTTTTCCTCAGAATTGTGAGATATAAAATAAAAATTTATGGCCTTTTTCACACAGTAAAATTACCATAGCGACTTTACCAGTTAATAAAAAAATTCACTATTCACACAGACAATGACATTCAGTCTTTTTATCATTAAAGTTCCATTCATACATCAGTTTCAAAATACCAGTAAATTCTGTGACATCATTTGTAAACTTTTTTTTTTTTTTTCATTTTTGTGTCAAACATTCACATTCATGCAGCTGCTTTTGTCCCAGAGACATTGTATTAAATGACTTCGTAATCAGAATGTTATGATGTTTCGTACATCTTCATACTGGTAATCTCATTCTGCGAGAGCACATTACCTTTCAGACACAATTCAGACTTTTTTCTTGCAATTGTGAGTTTATATCTCACAATTCAGAATTTTTTTCTCATAATTGTGAGTTTATATCTCACGGTCTTGACTTTTTCTTGAAACTTTGATCTTATATCTCACAATTCAGACTTTTTTTCCGCAATTATGAGTTTATATCTCACGGTTTTGATTATTCTTGCAACTGTGAATTTATATCTCACTGTTCTGACTTTTTTTCTCTCAGTTGTGAATTTATATCTCACAGTCCTGACTTTTTTCATGCAATTTTGAGTTTATATCTTACAATTTGCACTTTTTTCACAATTGTGAGCCTATATCTCACAATTCTGACTTTTTTTCTTGCAAGTGTGAGTTTATATCTCTCTGTCCTGACGTTTTTTCTTGCAACTGTGAATTTATATCTCACAATTCTGAATTTTTTCATGCAATTGTGAGTTTATATCTTACAATTTGCACTTTTTTTCCACAATTGTGAGTCTTTATCTCACTGTCCTGACGTTTTTTCTTGCAACTGTGAATTTATATCTCTATATGTCTTATATCTCACAATTCCAACTTTTCTCATAGTTGCAAATTTACATCTCACAATTCTGACTATTTCATACTGGTAATCTCATTCTGTGAGAACACATTACCAGTGAGTTTATATCTCACAATTCAGATGTTTTCTTGCAGCTGTGAGTTTATATCTCACAATTTTTTTCTCGCAATTGTAAGTTTATGTCTCACAATTCATGCAAATTTTCTGATAATTGTGAGTTTATATCTCACAGTCCTGACTTTTTTCTTGCAGCAGTGACTTTATTTCTCACTTGTGCTTTTTTTCCTCATAGTTGTAATTTTATATCTCTTGATTTTTCTTGCAACTTTGATCTTACATCTCACAATTCAGACTTTTCTTGCAATTATGAGTTTATATCTCATGGACCTGACTTTTTTCTCACACTTGTGAGTTGATATGTCACAACTCACACGTTTTTTCTCGCAATTGTGAGTTTTTATCTCACAATTCACTGTTCTGATGTTTTTTCTTGCAACTGTGAATTTATATCTCACAATTCTGACTTTTTTTCTCTCGCAGTTGTGAATTTATATCACATAATCCTGACTTTTTTCACGCAATTGTGAGTTTATATCTTACAATTTGCACTTTTGTCTCAGAATTGTGAGTTTATATCTATATCTATTTATAAGACTTATTTCTCGAAATGTTGTTGATATCTCACAGTTTACACTTTTTTCTCTCGCAGTTGTGAATTTAAATCTCACAGTCCTGACTTTTTTCTCGCAACTGTGAGTTTATATCTCACAATTCAGACTTTTTTTCTTGCAATTCAGACTATTATATCTCACAATTCAAACTTTTGTCTTGCAATTGTGAGTTTATATCTTACAGTTCAGACCTTTCTTCTCACAATTGTGAGTTTATTTCTCACAATTCAGACTTTTTTTCTCACAATTGTGAGTTTATATCTCATGGTCCTGACCTTTTTTCTTGCAGCTGCAAGTTTATATCTTATGTTGCAAATGATGTTGTGATGTCACTGCATGATGGCATCATTGTGTATTTAAGTAAAACTTCATAGAAAAATATGGTGAAAAATATAATTAGAAATTAGATTTTTTTATTATCATATTTTTTATTTGTAAGAGCAATATAAACAAATATATATTCTAAATTCCTCTTTTTTACTTGCTAACCAAACAGTTGTACTGTAAACAGAATGTTTTTAAATGATTTGACAAAACTTGTGTGCATAAGAGCACTAGTAAACAGGAAAGATTTGGCATTTTGTTGAACAATGTAAAAAGTGAAACAAGGACGAATAAATTTGTTTAACAATACAATCAACAACATGCATTTGAAAAACAGATGAATTTTATTTTCATGCCGACTCCTTTACTAAGCCTAACCCAGAATTTAAACTGTTCACTATGATTTTTACCCACAACAAGGCAAGGTCAGTATAAGTGTAAAGATGTTTACACAGTGTCAGCATGTATTCAGAAACAACTGTCTAATAGAGCTCCATATTCTGTCACAGGACCAACTTTCACAGAGTAGGTCTCAGCTCAAACAGTTTCAGGCACAGAGCCACATTGCAGGCAGGCTGTGTCTTGTTGGAAGTCCTTAACATTTAACCAACTTCCACAGCCTACCAAATATAATCACTATTGAGTGTAGCCATTTTAATAACAACTGCAATAATCCAGTATCAGGAGAAAGGATCCCCTAGTGGAAGGAAATCTGACAAGAACAGCATGAACAGGAGGCTGGTTATAATGTATTTTGGTTAAAAAGAAAAGACTCTGTAAGCAGTATGCAACATTGTGAAACTGTGCAGTTGCTATTTCTGTATGATCTGACCCTTAAAAATAATTCTGAATGGTGTAAAATAGCATATTATTTAAAAGAAATAATCTAACAAATAAATAGAACATTAAATCCAATTAAAAAACTATTACCAATAACTATAAATACTAATACTAAAATAGACTAAATACTAAAATAGCATTGGTGTAAAGAAATATAGTCAGACTAAGATTAATAAAATGAATTATGTAAAAATGAATTGATAAAAATAATATTAATTCCAGCTCATTTCATTGCCCCCCCCCTCCCCTTTTTTTTTTTGTTGTTGTTTGTTTGTTTTTTTGAGTGCACTATTCCTTTAAGACTCTAATCTTCAACATTGTGTTTGCTTTAGTTATAATTGGTCTCTACTTGTATAGGGGATTAAAAGGTATTCCATAAAAAGAACTGCACAGTGTCCCTTGAAGGCAGTTTCAGTGATTGGCTTTTTATTATAGATGATTGCATAACAGCCATCTCCAGTTGAAATGGGCCCGAGGTAAAGCTTTATGATTTAGACTCCAATTAAATTACCTCACACACACTGACAGATGAACTCAGATCATGGCTTGTGAGGTCTTTTGAAGGAATAAGCCAGCAATGTCAAAGTTCAGATATGGTACAGCTAATGTGTTTGACACTATGGACAATGAATCTCGCCTCTTAATTAATTTCCTCTGTCTGACCTGCTGTACTGTCGCCATATATGATTACAGATGCCGCTGGGCATTTTATCCTCATAAAATAAGCCTTAAAGGGACAGTACATCTAAAAAATGTTATTCTGGCACTGTTTGTTTAGCCATATGTTTTGAAAATGTTATTCTTCTCTTAATCAGAACACAAACGGTGTTCTTTATAGATGTAAAAACATAATCAGATTTACAGTGCTGCTTGAAAGTTTGTGAACCCTTTACAATTTTCTGCATAAATATGACCCAAAACATCATCAGATTTTCATATAAGTCCTGAAAGTAGACCAGTGAGGGAAAAATATTTGCTTTGTCATTTATTTATAAAGAAAAATGATCCAGTGTTACATATCTGTGCGGTGCAAAAGTATGTGAATCTTTGCTTTCAGTATCTGGTGTGACCCCCTTTTGCTGCAGTAGCTGAAGGTGAAGTTTCTTGTAAATGCTGATCAGTCCTGCACAATAACATTTTAGAGTTTTAGCCCATTCCTTAGTGCAGAACCACTTTAACTCTGATGTTGGTGGGTTTCCTCCTATGAACTGCTTGCTTAGGTTCTTCCACAACATTTTAATTGGATAAAGGTCTGGACTTTGACTCAAAGCATATCAAAACATTAACTTTGTTCTTCTTTAAACATTCTTTGGTAGAATGACTTGTGTGCTTGGGGTTGTTGTTTTGCTGCATGACCCACATTCTCTTGAGACTCTGTTCTTAAACAGATCTCCTGATGCTTTCCTTTAGAATTTGCTGGTATAATTCAGGATTCATTGTTCTATCAATGATGGAAGCAGCAAAACAGGCCCAAGCCATGATGCTACCACCACCATGTTTCACAGATGGGATAAGATTCTTAAGCTGGAATGCAGTGTGTTCTTTTCTTTGAATAGCTTCTCATTTAAACCAATAAGTTCAATTTTGGTTACATCTATCCATTAAAACATTCTCCAGTAATACTCTGGCTTGTCCACATGATCTTTAGCAAGCAATTTTGTATTTGGAGAACAGTGGCTTTCTTCTTGCAGCTCTGCCATGCGCACCATTGGTTGCTCAGTGTTCTCCCGATGGTGGACTCATGAACATTAACATTAGCCAATGTGAGAAAGATATTTTGTTGCTTAGAAGTTACCCTGGGATTTTTTGCAACCTCACAGACTATTACATGTCCGGCTTTGGAGTGATCATTGTTGGTCGACCACTTCTCAGGAAGCTAACAGTGCTTTTAAATTTTGTCCATTTGTACACAGTCTGCCTGACTGTGGATTTGTGGAGTCCAAACTATTTAGAGATAGTTTTGTAACCTTTTCTAGCTTGATGAGCAACATCAGCTCTCTTTCTGAGGTCCTCAGTAATCTCCTTTGTTTGTGGCATGATTCACTTCCACAAACATGATCAGACTTTGATAGATCCCTGTTCTTTAAATATAACGGGTCACGTTGTGACGTTTGATAGTCATTGCACTGACAGAAAACACATCTGCACAGATGGACTCTAATTTCACCTTTAAATGAACTGCTAATCCAAGAGATTCACATACTTTTGCACCACACAGATATGTAACACTGGATAATTTTTCTCAATAAATAAATGACAAAGAAAATACTTTTCTCTCACTTGTTTGATTGGGTTCTGCTTCTCTACTTCTAGGACTATTATGAAAATCTAATGATGTTTTGTGGGGGGACATTGCCTGGCTGTTGTTTTTAGGTTATTCAATGTTTTAAATTGTTTTTAGCATGTTGTTTTGCAATTCTGGCTGGTTTTTAGGTGGTTTCTCAATAAGCCACACTATTTGAAGCATCATTCACGTCTGTAGTACAAATCTTGCGGTATGAGCTGCACAGCAAAATATAACACAGTTAGAGGATTGTTCAAATCATTAACTCTGATTATGGCAGTAATGATCCTATATGAGCCTTATATGCAAATATGAGCTTTAGCAACCACCTCTAATAAATGGATCTTCATTAAACACTGTTGAAAGCTTTTTCTTCACTTCTGTTTTAGTGACAATGGCTAATGCGGCAGTTTTATTGCCACAGCCGTGGTTACCATAGTAAACTTGTGCATACATCAGAGGAAAAACAGTTTTAGTAATTAACGTCCTGGCGAGAGGAAGATGATTCGGAATGAAGCGTCTGGCAGGAAGTTGTATTCATCATTTTATTCAAAATTTACTTGGGGTTTTTCAGACATAACAGCCTAATATAAAGCACATTATTTATATTCTAGTAATTCTTTGGGGAAGTGTAGCACTTGGTTAATTTAACTGTGTCTATTTACTGCGCAGTGTGGGTGTGACCGAAACCAATTCTCACTCTTTGGGGGGCTTTGGACTGGTGTTAATGTTTTGCTGAGATGCATGATTGTTTCGATATTGGCATAATCCCCTCGTAATGAATCCAAACGATGTTTAAATTGTTCTTTGCAAACTCCACGAGAACTGAGTTTTTTTCCATGACGGTAATTCATTATCATAAGTATCGACCTGAACATTTTATAAATACAGATGGCGCACAATCATTTCAAACTAATTTAAACAATTATTTCACCCCAAAATGACAATTCTGTTCATTTTTTCACCCTCATGTCATTTCACTGACTTTCATTCTTCAATGGAACACAAAGAAGATCTTCTGGTCATACTTTTCCATGATTTAAAGGGATAGTTCATCCAAAAATGTTAATTCTGTCACTAATTAATCACTCTCATGTTGTTCCAAACATGTACATGTTGAACTTCCACTGATCTCACATGGACTGTTTTACCAATGTCTACCTTTCTGAGTCTTGAACGTGTCAGTTGCATTGCTGTCTATGCAGGGTCAGATTTAATCAAAAACATCTTAATTTGTGTTCTAAAGATGAACGAAGGTCTTACTGGTTTGGAACGACATGAGGGTGAGTAATTAATGAACTATCCCTTAAGCTTCAATAAGGACACGAAAGCATCATGAAAGTTTTAAGAATGAAGAATGAATGTGATTTAAGAATGAATCATTCAGACTGGATTTGTAAACTGAATACACAAATTCTTTTGAGTTTAAAAAAATTCTAAGAAAAAGAAAAAAAGTCAGAATTGCGAGTTTATATCTGGCAATTCTGACTTTATATCTGGCAATTCTGACTTTATAACTTCAGAGTATATATCATGTAATTCTGACAAAAAAAGTAAAAAAATTAATCAGGAAAAAAAATCTGAATTAAATTATATGAACTCGCAAATCTGACTTTATAACTTGCATTTGCGAGTTTATATCAAGCCATTCTGAGAAAAAAAAGTCAGAATTTTGAGGGAAAAAAATCTGGTAATTCTGACGTTTTAACTTGGAATTGCGAGTTTATATCATAATTTTGATAAAAAATGTCACAAAGTTTTAGCGTGTTATTCTAACAAAAAAGTCAGAATTGCAAAAAAAAGTCAGAATTATAAGATATAAACTCACAATTCTGACTTTTTTCTCTTATATCTTGCAAATTGCAATTGCGAGTTTATATCATGTAAAAAAGTCAGAATTGCAAGGAAAACAGAATTACGAGACTTTAGAACTTAACTTTAGAACTTGCAATTGCAAGTTTACATCATGCAATTCTGAGAAAAAAGTCTTATTTGTGAGTTTATATCTCACAGTTTATATTTTGATTTTATATCTTGCAATTCTGAATTTATAATATGCAATTGCAAGTTTCTTACAATTCTGAGGAAAAAGTCAGAATTGCGAGAAAAAGTTATGACTTTTTTCTCACATTGCATAATATAAACTCGCAATTGCAAGTTGTAAAGTCAGATTTGCAAGAAAAAAAGTCAGAATTGCCAGTTATCTTGTAATTCTGACTTTTTTTTTCCCAATTCTGACTTTTTTGTCAGAATTACGTGATATAAACTTGCAATCGCGCGAAACAAGTCAGAATTGTGCGTTTATATCATGCAATTCTGAGCAAGTCAGAATTACGGGAAAAAAAGTCAGAATTTCAAGACATAAACTTCAAATTGCAAAAACTAAAGTCAGAATTACAAGTTTATATGCAATTCTATTTTGAAGTTTGAATTCAGAGGAATAAAAGTTAGAATTGCAAGATATAA
The DNA here is from genome assembly GCA_033026305.1 of Cirrhinus molitorella. Lineage (NCBI taxonomy): Eukaryota > Metazoa > Chordata > Actinopteri > Cypriniformes > Cyprinidae > Cirrhinus > Cirrhinus molitorella. The sequence goes on along the minus strand of CM065141.1, from coordinate 19,247,148 downwards.
ACTCGCAATGGCAAGAAAAAAGTCAGAATTGCAAGACATAAACTCAAATGTTTATATCTCACAATTCTGAGTTTATATGTGGTAATTCTGACATCATAACTTGCAATTGCAAGTTTATATCATGTAATTCTGACAAAATAATCAGAATTGGGAAAAAAAGTATAAACTCACAATTCTGACTTTTTTCTTGCAAATCTGACTTTACAACTTGCAATTGCAAGTTTATATTATGCAATTGTGAGAAAAAAGTCACAATTGTGAAAAAAAGTCAGAATTACAAGATTTAATAAACTCACAAATGCGAGAAAAAATCTAAATTGCGAGTTTATATCCCACAATTCTGACTTTATAATCTGCAATTGCGAGTTTATATCTTGCAATTCTGAGAAAAAAAAAATTGTGGAGAAAAAAAAAAGAATTATGAGATATAAACTCGCAGAAAAAGACACAAGAAATAAGTCAGAATTGTGAATTTACATCCCATAATTCGGACTTTATATTTAATATAATTATAAATATAAATATATATATATATATATATATATATGTGTGTGTGTGTGTGTGTGTGTGTGTGTGTGTGTGTGTGTATATATATATATAATAATATATATATATATAAATTTAATATAAATTATATCTCACAATTCTGAGAAAATAGTCAAAATTGCAGTTTTGTGTAAAATTGTGAAAAAATAAAATCTGAGATGTAAGCTCTAAATTGCTAGAAAAAAAAGAATGCGCAATACCTTTTTTTAAAAAAAAATGTATGCAGTGGTGAAAACAGGCTTCCATACATATTGTTTTTTTTATGTTCATGACTATTTTTTTGTCATTTTGCAGCTACACATACCCAGTTCTTTTTCACTTCTATTATACTGAGAAAATTCACCTTCTGCATTCCACAGAAGAAAGAAAGTCATATGGTTTCAGAGCAGCATGAGGGTGAAAAATTTATGACAAATGTTTCATTTTGGGTTAACTTTCCAAGTTTTTGGGATGCTTGCAGAAAGTTTCAGTTCTTGTAGTCACTCGAAGCTCTTTGCTTGGCTGGAATGTATGGGAACTGAGTTTGTGTGCTTTTATCGGAAACAGTTTGCGTACTGCAGCTACGGAGAGCTCTTTTCTTTAAGTCCGAGCTGGAATAATTTTTACGGTTACATGTAGGTGTCAGAAACCTCGGCGGTGAAGATGAAAACACAGAATCGGTGGACGAGAGCCTCGACGATCTCATTCCACCTCTATCTTGGTCATAATCATCATCGTCACAGCACAAAGCGTGATACAGCGTCTTGTCATAGTAATGGAGCTGTCCTCCAGATCCAAAGAGCCAGGAGGCTTTAGGGCTATTTGAGGCCTTTAGTGGTCCATTGAGGGCAGGCAAGTCTCCACAGCTTCTGCGGTACAGCTCTAATTCTTGTTTCTTGGCTGTGGTGGGGTTGCGGACCGTGCCTAGCAGAGGATTGTGCAGTAAGTGGTTGTCGGATAATGTCTCATTGAGCAAGAGGTCACTACGGTCCTCGCTGCAACACACTAGTGTCAGGTCATCGTCTGAGTCGAGGTCGATATCTGATGTTAGCTTGTCGATTTGTGCCACAACCTGAATAGAAGAAAGAGAAAATTGTCATGAAATTCTGTCATCATTTACTCACCCTCATGTCTTTTTAAAGATTTAATACAATATCATATACTATGTCCATATAAAGAGCATTTGTGGTTAAAAAGTATATACATTTTTAATTTTTAAGAAAATGACTGATGATTTTGCTAGACAAGACCCTTATTCTTTGGCTGGGATCATGTAGAGCCCTTTGAAACTGCAATTTGGACCTTCAGCCCATTGATCCCCATATGGAGAAAAATCCTGGAATGTTTCCTCAGAAACCTTCATTTCTTTTCAACTGAAGAAAGAAAGATATGAACATCTTGGATGACAGGGGTGAGTAAATTATCAAGAAGTTTTAATTCTGGAGTGAACTAATCCAATATTAAATACAGGATTTATGTAGCTGTACTCAACATTAGCACAATCTCCACTGTTCAGCATAATGTAAACCCCCAAAATACCAATATAAAAACTCTCCTAAATCCCATTATAACAGAACATTAAGTATTTACAAGTTTCTCTCTTTTTCTTTTGGCTCAAAAACAGAAAATTACACTGGCTTTCAATATTTGCTCTCCTAATCTAGTCCCATGCAAAAGTATGCTGGGAACCAGAAATGCCTTTTTAGGTTTAGTAAAAAAAAAAAAAAAAAATGTAACAACAGAAATGGCCTAAATACCTTGTTTGACAAATTTAACCCTTTAACTGTCACACTGTAAAAAAAAAAAACAAGTCAATTTAAAAGAATTTGTTACCCTGCTGCCTTAAAATTTTAAGTTCAGTCAACTCAAAGTTTATTCAAATTGAAATGTTAAGTTGTACTTAGTGACAACTTAGATATTCAAGTTGACTAAACTAAAAATTTGTTTGTTATACTTATGTGTTAAACTGTTAAAGGAACACTCCACTTTTTTTTAAAAATAGGCTCATTTTCCAACTCCCCCAGAGTTAAATAGATGGGTTTTACCGTTTTTTAATTCATTCAGGCGATCTCCGGGTCTGCCGTTAGCACTTTTAGCATAGCTTAGCATAAATCACTGAGTCAGATTAGACCATTAGCATCTAGTTTAAAAATGACCAAGGATTTTCGATATTTTTCCTATTTTAAACTTGACTCTTCTACAAAGACCGACAGAAATTGAAAAGTTGAGATTTTCCAAGCTGATATGGATAGGAACTATACTCTCATTTCAGCGTAATAATCAAGGAACTTTGCTGCCGTACCATGGGTGCAGCAGGCGCAATGATATTACGCAGCGCCTGAATATAGTCCCTAGCTATTTTACTATTAGCCTAGTGGCTTAGTGCTGGTCATGTTGGAAGTTACCTAGCTGGGGACTATTTTCAGGTGCTGTGTAATATCATTGCGCCTGCTTCCCCCATGGTATGGCAGCAAAGTTCCCTGATTATTACGCCAGAATAAGAGTATAGTTCCTATCCATATCTGCCTGAAAAATCGCAGTGTACACGATGTAACTACAGAAGAGTCAAGTTTTAAATAGAAAAAATAAAGAAAATATTTGGTCATTTTTGAACGAGATGCTAATGGTCTAATCCAGGGGTGTCAAACTCAATTCCTGGAGGGCCGCAGCCCTACAGAGTTTTGTTCCAACCCTGCTCCAACACGCATACTATGCAGTTTTCAATTAAGTCTGAAGGACTTGATTAGTTGGATCAGGTGTGTTTAATTATGGTTACATCGAAACTCTGCAGATCTCCGGCCCTCCAGGAATTGAGTTTGACACCCCTGGTCTAATCTAATTCAATGATTTATGCTAAGCTATGCTAAAAGTGCTACCGGCAAACCCGGAGATCGGCTGAATGGATTCAAAAATGGTAAAACTCATCTGTTTAACTCTAGGGGAGTTGGAAAATGAGCCTATTTTCAAAAAAGTTTTTTGAAAATAGGCTCATTTTCCAACTCATTTCCTTTAAACAGCTGTTTGTTACTCAGCTGCCTTAAAATTGTAAGTTGAATCAACTCAAATATCTAAGTTGTCACTTAGTAAAACGTAACATTTCAAGTTAACTAAACTTTTTTTGAGTTGACTGAACTTAAAATTTGAAGGCAACCAGGTAACACATTATTTTAACATAGACGTGAAAATGCAGAAAATGCATCATTTTTTTTATGCAACCATTTAGACAAAAAAGGTTTTCTATGGCATTATGAAGCACCTTTATTTTTAAGAGTGTATGACATAGATTTTTGAGGTGCACTCTTGTCATAAATTAATCTATTACTTTTCCTGCATAATTTGTAATGCAAAAAACTGGTAAAATATCTATTTAGGAGTCTTAGACCTTTTCAACGATATATAGTTTGTCATGATTAGATTAGGATTTATTTGTAAAATAATGAAGTAAACTTTGGCGTCCCACTGAGAGCACGGGTGACAGTTAAAGGGTTAAGTGGGTTGCACATCATGAAATAACATAATTAATCAAAAAAATATGTTGTACTGGCCCATTTTAAAGAGATAGTTTGCATTAACTCTTTCCCCGCCAGCATTTTTGAAAAACGTTGCCAGTCACTGATGGCTTTTTTGATTATTTTCACTCAAATTTCATGCCCCCCAGAATATTTTGTTGTATGAATATTTGAACATGCAATATATCAAAATAAAACACAGAACCTCTACTTTTATTCTAGCTTCAAGGTTTCTTTTTATCAACACTTGAGCTTTTTTGAGCAAAAAGCTGAGAAAATCAAGTTTTTATTAAAGAGTACATCTGGATCGTATTCAGTGCTATGATCAAAGCAAAAATGCAGTAGATCGCTTCACAGTCCTTTACCATATCCTGGATCAACATTTTACTTGGTAACATTAGGCAGTTTTTATTTATATGCTGTTTATTGTTGATGACTGCATTATTTTTTAAACCCATAAGACCTTCATTCAATTCTGGAACACCACTTCTGGTATTTTAGAAGTTACTCAACACGGGTAAAATGAAATCAAGGTTTTTTTTTAAATCTCGAACTGTGTATTCATTTATATGACATCACCACCTTGTAAAAAAGTTACTTTTGGGTTGCTGGGGCATAAGCAGACTGTACAAAAATGTACGACTAAAGTCATTAGAGTTCATACAAATTAGCCACCAATTTGCCAAAATGAAATAAAAATAATTCAGAGTCATTCCGTGTCAAATCAAGCCAATTTCAAAAACGTACCCAGCTCCAATTTTTGATTTTGCTAGTATTTTTTCTGAGGTAAGGTAGACATGTATAGAGATGAAAAGCCAAAATATTAAATGTCATTGATGAATATTTACTGAATAATCCACTATTTTGTAGAAGGAGGTCAAAATGGCAATTTTCACCTGAGATTCAGAGTCAAGTTGAAAATGAGTTGAAAATGACTTCAGAAAGATGGCAGCATCATAACGTTATTTTTACAAAGAGATTGGTCGCTTTATTAGTACATAAATTTGACTTTATTAATCTTTGTTGCATTATGTAACAGTGGTGACCATTCAAAGGTTTTCAAGTCTTTGGAGAAAAAAACTTGAATAGTGTTGTTTCCCCATTTTTGAATGGTCACCATTGGCACATAATGCAACAAAGATTGCTAAAGTCAACAGATTTTACTAATAAAACTACCAATCTCTGTGTAAAAATAACATTATGATGTTGCCATCTGTCTGAAATCAGTGTTAATTTCATTGACGAATAATTTTCGTCATCAACTTCGTCAACGACATTTTTTTTCACAGACGAAAACGAAACGATAACGAACTAAAATTCTTCTTCAATGACAAAAACTATAACAAAAATCTACTGGCATTTTCGTCAACGAATAAAAACGAGACGAAAAAGTTAGGGAGGGACGATATGGAAAGAGATTCATTCAGAAAAATCTGTTGCGTAGTAGGAGGTTAGATGCATACAAACCGGCGGGACACAAGCTAAAATACACTTGCTGTGCGTCTTATAAAACGTTCAGAAATGTCAATATGTGGGAGAAGTGCAGACATATAGATAAATTTGACGACGCAAGAGAGAACTCAATTCAGTCTTGTTTACTGAGCGCAGACACCAAAGCATACACACAGAAAACATGTCTCACACTCTTTCGCGTTGCATGAACTGAAAAATACACACAAAATTATCTCGAATTGTCCGTTTTGACGAGTATTCATGTAAACACAGCCGATTACGTCTTAAATGAACGTAAACAGTAGAGCGAAAGTGTATCAGTACATTGCATCCATTGCATTCGTGCATTTGTTTTTAAAGGGATGGCAGCCACATTTTGTTGCTATTATTGTCCGAGTCACAGACGTTAACCAAGCAACAAAAGAAAGAGAGAAAAGCACACACTGCTCTTGACTGAATCACTTACGTAGCCCTAAAGATGAATATAAATTAATTTATAGAAATAAATATGTCTGTTTGAAAGAATGAAGAATATGGTAAACAAGTTACTATAAAGAATGCATAATTAGCCGATATAACCATTGGCTTTTCATTGATTATGAGCAGTGGTTTTATTTAATTTTAATTTAAAGGCATGTTGTGTATCACCACAGTTAAATTGTGTGTTTATCATGATAAAACCTTAATATCAAACCTATATAATGAGATTGGAAATTTTAGAGAAATTCTTAATAAATGCATTGCACTGTAACTAAACCCATTACGTTTTAGCCGACTAAATTTATTGTAGATTTAGTCGACTAAAATCTTATGATATTTCGTCGACTAAAACTAGACTAAAACAAAACAATTCAGATGACTAAAATATGACTAAAACTAAATGGCATTTTAGTCAAAAGACTATGACTAAAACTAAATTAAAAATATGTTGTCAAAATTAACACTGGTCTGAAGTCATTTTTAACCCCCTGTAACTTGACACTGAATTTCAGGTGAAAATTGCCATTTTGACCTCCCTCTACAAAATAGTGGATTACTCAGTAAATATTCATCCATGACATTTAATATTTTGGCTTTCTTCACATATACCTTTTCCTGAGAAAAAAAATATTAGCAAAATCAAAAATCTGAGACAGGGACCTCTAGTTGAGTTGACACGGAATGACTCCATATTTGAAGTAAGAACTTATGCCATGTCTATTGACCAGAATATTATAGAAATTTTAAGATGCACTCTTTAAACTATATGTTGAATAGCTTAACATCCGCATATAGGAACACACAGGAATTCCACTTAGAACTTCAAACATCTTGTTTCTCAGAGTGTTGTTGAAAACACCAAGATATTCCACAGTATTTTCAGAACAATGTCTGTAGTTTCATACTGTACTAGTAGCTGAGCTTAAGCCATAAATGTGTAATATGTGTGTGTGTATATATATATATATATATATATATATATATATGTCCGTATATATCCTTCCCATCTTTATGTGTTTCATCTCACCCCATTTCACCCACTGGCACTGGAATATTTAATATCTGTTTGTGCTGAAGGGAATTTGTCCTCCTGCTGTGCTAGTAACGGCATCTTACATAAGATCTCAACCATATGCTTATCAATATTCCTTCTCTTGCTTTACCCAGCTCTTTTTCTGAGCAGGGTCTCAAGGCTGGCGCTCACAAATCAGACAAAACAAAGCACAGGCGTAGCGATCCTTCAGATCATAAAGTCTCTCAAAGAGGTCTCTGAAGACTTTAATCAGATCATAACATGCATAAATGCTTATATATGACGGTATACTGTTCAGATTGCAATCATTCGACTGCACTACTTGTCAATATTAAGCAGCTTAGTAGGTTATTTATGACGCAGTTATATTTGATTTCTCAGGGTTTTGATGATAAAGCACTGCTCGGATTGAAATACCCCAGTTATTAAAGACAGCTTGTTCTGCATTTTGCTGCTGCCAAACTTTCTCATCATATTCAATTGCAGGATGTGGCGTTCATGATATAGCAGATCGAGCCACAGGCTGTTGGCTGTCAGGATTCGATAATGAGCAGTCAAACATAAACAGGAAGAGCCCAAATGACAGGCATTCAACAGTCGAATATCCATTCACAACGCACCTGCTGCTCGAAATCACACATAATACACAAACAATGCCAAGCTTTTTGCAGTGCAGACTGTGCAAACATTATGTACTGTATTTGCGAGTATGTATCGAACCCTGCCAAGTGCGATAAGCGATAAGATAAGATACATTTTTTGGGACTGCACCAAAAGGCTCCTGTCTGGAGGAGGTATTAGATCATCTCTCGTGGGGTTGTGCCCTGTGCCGCTGCTGTCAGACGGTTCATGTTTAATGCATTCCTGCCAACTGCGCGCTAAATGATTGGAGATCAGAGTGCCGCTCGATTGAGACCAGCTGAAACAATTGCCACCTTGTGAAGGGCGGTTTGACTTGAGGAGACTTGCACCTAAACCTTGCAAAGCAGAAATGCTGACCTATAGAAATCCCCAAGTGTTGTGATTGTTGTGGGAGGCACTGCTCATGACAAGTGGCTAGAGCTCTTGCTGTGTACTGTGCACTTGTATGCATGTGGATGATACGCGTTTCTGTAGATTAGTAAGTGCATGATGTGCGCAACACCAAGGATATGGTTTTTAATCCCTATGCATGATGCACTAAGTTTAGTTGGATAAAGTGGCTGCCAAATGCATCAAAATGGTGAAACTGTAAAAAAAAAAAAACAGGCAGAACTAATTATATGTGCTGCAATTATATATTTATTTTTATTAATAAATAAAGAAATCAATAAAATATTAATAATAATGATAAAAATTGCAATATGAGCAATTATATATTTTTTGTGTTATTATTAATATTTTATACATTTATTTTTTAATAAAAAAAAATATCACTATAATACTACTCAACTGTAAAATAATTTGGAATTATGTTATGTTTTTAGAATTATGTTAGAGTATTATTTAAATTTATATTTTTACTTATTATCATAATTTGTGTGTGTATATATATATATACACATATACACATATATATACACACATATATATATATATATATATATAAATAAATAATCACAATTCATTAAAAATCATTATTAATATTTTATTAATTTATTTATGAATTAAAAGAAATATCACAATAATATTATTCAATTTTAACATATTCTATAATTATGAAAAAAAAAATTATATATATATATATATATATATTAGTATTATTATATTTTATTTTTTAATATTTGGGAAATTTAGGGAAATACATATAATTAAATTAAATTGAATAAAAAGAAAAATCATTATAATACTATTCAACTGTAACATTTTAGAATTATGAAAAAATTTGTAATTTATATTATTATCATCATTCATCATCATCATCATTATATATTTTTTTTAGTATTTGGGAAATTATGGAAACACATATAATTGCATTTTTAATCATTATTATTATTAATATTTTATTTATTTATTAATAAAAAGAAATATCACTATAATACTATTCAACCCTAACATATTTTAGAATTACAAAACAAATCATTTCTATTATTGTTATCATCATCATTATATTTTATATTTTTTTTATATTTGAGAAATTATGGAAACACAAACAATTGCCTTTTTTATTATTATTTTTCATATTTTATTTATTTATTTATTTATGTATAAAAAGCAATATCACTATAATACTATTCAACTGTAACATATTTTAGAATTATAAAAAAAAATATTGTAATTGTAATTATTATTATTTTTTTATATATATATTTTGGAAATTAAGGAAACATATTTAACATAAACATTCATTTTGGAACGGTAGAAAAATAGTGGTTCCCCACTAACAGCTGTACTCAAAGCATTTCTTGTCATTCTATCCCCAAATTTATAACCTCTGGAAATTATAATTAAGACTTTCTTGTACTATTTAAGACATTTGATATTCCTTTTTTGCACTTTAATTTTTAACAGATGTGTTTCACAGATGTTTTACAAAATACAAAAGTTATATGTATCAGAACTTATAATAAAGAAACAAAAAAAGCGAAACAAAAGACAGAAAGTCCATTTGGAAGATTGTCTGGATCTCCTATCTAAATCTAATTAGGAAGCTGGTGCAACAAATCCCATGCCATTCTAAAAGTTACAACCCATAACTTTTTTTTTTTATCCGATTTGTCTCACAGTCATCTTACCTGCGCAACCCCGGGTCTTAGAGTCAGATAATTGCCAAACCTTCCCAGAAGGCTTTTAAACAAAATGTGTTTGGAACAGAGTGTGAGTCAGAACAAGCATCTGACCAATTTAAACTTTTCTAAGGGGAAGCCTGATTTGAAAGCAGTAAGAAACAGACCCATCACCGCCATTGGGCTTCTTAAGCGATTGATTTTCACCTGGAGTCTGGCTGGAGACTCCAAAACATCTGATAGAAACCATTAGATTCAAAAACAGATGCTAACCTCATACATTTTTCATCATGTATTGCTGCCTTCCCCGTAAATTCGCTCTGAAAATAATCTCTGTATACATTATCATATCTATCTACATATATATTTATGCATTTGGCAGACGTTTTAATCCAAAGCGACTTCCGTGGCATTCAAGGTATATGTTATATAAGCTAGCATTGCCTTCGTTTTGCTAGCAGCATGCTCTACTGTTTGAGCTACAAACATGATGTTTAGCAAAAGAGCTCAAGGTTTGGCTAGTTAACTATGCATGGTGAAAAAACGTCTTACTAACTTAGTTCTACCAGCTATATTCTTTAATGTGACAGTAGGCCAATGTCTCGTTTTGATTACAGTATTCAAGCACTTTTGAAAAAGCAACACTTACTAAAAAACTTTTTTAAAAGTGTGGCATAGGAACTTATTAGAAGCTTGTAGCTTAGCAACTAACATTTTCAAAAACATTAGAAACAACATTACCTTTCTGATCAATGTTGTTTACACTATTGTACTATAAATAATGAAAATAAAAGTCAGTCTGGTTAGAATAGTTGATATATTTCATATATACAGTAAAGTTTAAGGCCTTTATGGGATCTGTGCATGTGCTATTTTTGGCGGGAAATCGATAGAATTCCACAAAATTTATTTAAACATGATTCAAATGTGTTAAACACAGCTGGAAGTGCTTTTATTTGCTATCTGAAAGCATGAACAAATTAGCCAAGTTATTGAATTACATGAACACAACCAGAACTTTATACGTCATAATTCTAGTGTGTATATTAAGTGAGAGTCTGTAAGTGAGCAGTGTACTGGTTACACTTGGCAGCAAAGAATTCAGAGTCGTGACAAATGTTTGGCTGTTATCCATGGAATAAGAGACAGCTGAAAGACAGATGAGCGTGTGGCAAAACTAATAACCATAACAAGATGTCAGTATTAACAATAAGGCTCTGCTGCAAGGTGTGAGTGACAGATGGAGGTGTTAACTCAGGCAAGAGCGGCAGAGCTACCGGTGATGCCTGAACTTGGCCAAGGAGACGAATGAGACAAATCCAGCGGAGCTGTGACTGAAATGATGAGACAAATGCCAGTCTGGGACACTCATAGACTTGGTGACAGTAATGAGGCAGATAGATATCCACCCGAGGAAAGAGATTAATTAAGGAGATGTCCTCTCACATAATGCTATAAGCAGTCGCCCAGCACAAAGAGAGATAACTGCAAAAAAGATGAGACGTTGACAGGTGAGAAGATGAGGAAATCAGATGCGCTCCTGCGCATGCCGGCCCATTGTCTGATTCGTCGGGTGATAATTAGGCATCACAGATGACATCTTGCTTGTATGGGGGTGTCATCCTGCAAGTCCTTCTCCTTGTTAATCTATCTGTTGGTTGCTGTTTGGGTGACAAGCTGTCCAGTCAACAGCCGCTAGGTGGACGTATCACAGGGGCATGTGTTTATGACCTTGTGTATCTTTATGAAAGTTGCCACTGTGTTTGTGTCTATTGCGTTTGTATAGCTGGGAAATAGTCAGTCAGTAGTCACATTTAGGTCAGAAACAAACTATGAAAGTATACAAACGTGTTTTCATTAAGCGTATTTTCATTTTGCAATTTAAGGGGTAATAGAAATGCAGCTAATGAGGCAGTCGTGGCCTAGTGGTTAACGAGTCAGACTTGTTACCCAAAGGTTGTGGGCTCAACTATGTGTGTTTCCATTACAGATTTGCTTAAAATGTTGGTGATGTTTTATAAATGTTGATAAAACACTGCTGCGAAATGACCGCGTCTCTATTAACCAACTTTATGCGACTAAAACAGCATTTTTTTCTCTTGCGATAAGTCATGGTGATGGATGTTGGTAGGTTTACGTATGTCACAGCCACCATATGTGACCGTAAAAGCTTTCTTGCGATATTTAAAGGAGACATATTATACCTTTTTTTAAATAAGTTAGAATATGTCTATGGGCTATAAAAATCATGTTCATGAAGTTCTTTGCACAAAATCACTCCCAAATAAAGAGATCTCACCAGCTCTATACTTGCCAGTTTCAGTCCCTTACCGAATGAATCGTTTTAAGGGCTGTCACACTGGCCACGCCCACTCACCCCTGCCCCATGTTTACGCTGCGCGTTTACTACACGTGAAAATGACCGAAAACAGAGGCGCTATCCAAACCTACATGTTTGACCCCGATTCAGACTCAGATCAAGAGGAGCCACCTGCACAAACACTACGATTGCGGCAAGCAGTTGAATGGTTAGTCAACTTTATAAATCAACTTCTGTACTCCTGAATGTGTGGCGCGTGTGTATGTGTGTGCGCGCGCGCACGCGCGCGATCTCCAGTCTGGAACGTGTGATGCGTATTCACGCAGCTTTAAGTTAGAAAGTTTACATCTAAAGTTGTCAGTTTTGTGCTTTTTTTTACTTTATCGAGCTATAAAAATGACTGGATTGGCGCATTTGCAATTTGGAATGGAGAAAACAGAGCAAGCAGTAATGTTAGCTTTAGCTTGTGCTAAATGGCAAAACACCAACAAGCCAGTTCATGCTTAACTGCGATAGAAACACAAAACTCATATGAATATCTAATCTTGCTATTCCTGCTGTGCACTGTCCGAGGTTTTCAAAGCAGTCCGCCTTGAAATGGTTCGCACACACCGCAATATTCTTTCCGATTGTTGCTGAGACATGGCCATCGTAAATGAAATGGAGCCATGCAATTTTTCAGTTCTTTTTAGCTGGCAGACGGCATAAGGATTGGTGTTGTTGTGTGCAGCCAACAACACAACACTTTATGTGAGACTTGCTTGTCGATCCTCGTAAAACCGGTACACCAATGGCGGATCTTCAGCTAATCTAGTGGGTGGAGACTCGACTGGTGAGTGGGTGGTTCTATGCATATTTTCCCTATCCTGACGTCAGGTTAAGGGAGATATTCAAAAGAGTCATGTAAGCATATGATTCCTGAGTCAAAAATCTTTAGACTGATTGACATAAAACGGATGGATGTTATTTTTTTGCGCTTGGAGGGTTTATAGGAGCAGTAGAGACGCAAATGAAAATACTAAAACACGCAAAAAATGAGTTTAGTATAATATGTCCCCTTTAAGGGAGTTTTTACGAAATTGTGTTTTCAGTTTGCAGTTTTACTTTGCACAAGGGTAATGGAAATGCAGCTAATGAGGCAGTCGTGGCCTAATGGTTAAAGAGTCAGACTTGTAACCCAAAGGTTGCGGGCTCATGTCTAGGTACTGGCAGGGATTGCAGCAAATTTCAGAATGCAACACTAGGTGTGTTTCCATTACAAATTTGCTCAAAACTTTTGCTATGTTTTATAAATGTTGATAAAAAATGGCAAGGAAAGCCCCTTATTCAAGCATTGTGTAGTTTATGCTTGTGTAAGCGGCCACATGCAAGGTGTTTTTTTTAGATTGTAATACATTAAAGAGTGATTATGTGACTTATGTATGCAAGGTGACTTGTAAATGTGAAAAAGCTGTTTCTATTGCAGCTTTGTGAAATATTAATTTTTCAGATTGCCTGAAAAACCACCTCATGTGAGCGTAAAAGCTTTTTTGCGATATGTGTGAGATTTTGCACAATTGTGGTTTCATTAGGTGTATTTTCAGTTTGCAATTTCACTTTGCACAATTTGAAGGGTCATGGAAATGCAGCTAATGAGGCCGTTGTGGCCTAATGGTTAAAGAGTCGGACTTTCCTTAATTTCACAACCCAAAGGTTGTGGGCTCAAGTTTCGGTACCAGCAGGGATTGCAACAAATTTCGGAATGCAACACTAGGTGCGTTCTTATGTATGCAAGGTGACCTGTAAATGCAAAATTAAAGCAATTTCCATTGCAGTTTGATGCGAGTGTTAAATGTGAGTTTTTGCAAAATTGATGTGCCGTATTTTCCATTCGCAATTTCAGTTTGCACAATTTGAAGGGTAATGGAAATGCAGCTAATGAGGCAGTCATGGCCTAATGGTTAGAGAGATGGACTTGTAACTTAAAGGTTGCGGGTTTGTGTCTCGGCAGGAATTGTAGGTGGGGGGAGTGAATGACCAATGCTCTCTTCCACCCTCAATACCACAACTGAGGTGAGACCCTTGAGCAAGGCACTAAGCCCCCAACTGCTCCCCACATTTGGATGGGATAAATGCAGAGCACAAATTCACTTTGAGCCTGTCCCATCTCTCTCCTACTTCACTCAACGTATACTGTATACATATATATGGTCCTGGAGGGCCAATGTCCTGCAGAGTTTAGCTCCAACCCCAATTATACACACCTGAACCAACTAATCAAGGTCTTACTAGGCATACTAGAAATTTCCAGATAGGTGTGTTGAGGCAAGTTGAAGCTAAACCCAACAGGACACTGGCCCTCCAGGGCCGAATTTGGACAACCCTGGTGTATACTAACCTTGCTTAATAAAGACAAAAATAAAAATCTTACAGGGATGTCAAATCTTACTCCTGGAGGACCGCTATCCTGCAGTGATTAGCAATCTTAATCAAACACACCTGAACCAGCAACTCAAGATCTTAAGAATTACAAGAAACTTCCAGCTAAGTGTGTTTGTGGCAAGTTGGAGTGAAACTCTGCAGGACAGTGGCCCTCCAGAAATGAATTTGGACACCCATGGTGTATACTGTCCTTTCTCAATAAAGGCAAAAATAAAAATCTTAGAGGGATGTCTAGTCCTGCTCCTGGAGGACCACTTTCCTGCAGCGATTAGCAATCCTAATCGAACACAACTGCACTAGCAAATCAAGGTCCTGAGGCAAGTGGGTTTGGGGTAGGTTGGAGCCAAACTCTGCAAAACATTGGTCCTCCAGGACATGCTTGGGTTAAAACCTACAACCTTTCACTTACCAGATCTCCCCATCAGACTGTGCCTTTTAACAAATCACTCCATTAACCTTCAAAGCAGGCCTGAAATGTGTGCTTTACCTCCCGGAGCTCTTTTGCCACGTCCTTGAGCTCAGCAAGAACTTCCTCCAGCTGTTCCATGACCATCTTAATGTGCCTGCGGATCTCTGCTCTCCGGTCAGGACTCTGGCTCGATTCAAACGGTCCTAGCACTGTGCCGTGAAACATCCTTCACATGGGGACGACAGCAGCAGCGGCAGCCAGGAGGGGACAGGACACTGGGCTTCATGTCTGAAGCTCACCACAGTGTTGTTTGGCCCTATCTGAATGAAAGACCCATTCTCTGGTCTTAGCATAGTTGTTTGCATATGTTAGGAAACTTTGAAATCAGTCCAGGAACATCTAGTATCTCTCAGTAAATTCAAAAGGAAAACTTTCAAAAAGAAAGAGACCATCAAGAAAATTGGAAAAGTTTCAGCACTGAAACAAACAGTTCTCGGCAAAGCTTTGATCTTTTCCGTATGATGTTAAAATTAAATCAAATGGTATCATTTTTGGCATGAAAGAAGCTTTGTTCTTAAGACAGCCAGCAAATAAATAAATAAATAAACACCCTTTGAGCTTCTATTTTGAGAGGTTTGTGACATGCCGAAAGTCAGTCTACTACCTTATGTGGGACATCTGCCAATCTTTTTACAGATTCTCCAAATCTACATATGCATCCTCCGTCGCACCTCCACTTATTCAAAAACATACAGCATAAAGTATATTTTCCATTGACGAGAAAGCCTTCAGAGAAGGAGCCATCAGTTTTTGAAGTGCGGAATACATGTATCCAAAAAGTGCACTGAGAATAGTAAGAACAAGTTACAATGCCAATCGAGCTGGCAGAAAAAGAACACATCCGATGTGACACCTGGGAGGATGAGCCAAAAATTGCTTCCCTCAGAGGCAATCCTGACAGATACCGCTATGAAGAACCATCACCCTGAGACGAAGAGCGCTCCGGACATCCAGTTCAGCTAACCCACACCAGAATTTCAGTATAGCTTGTCTTCTCTTGGCTTTTGTGGCTTGGGTCCAGAATTGATGCCGTTTGGACTTATTGCTGCTCCATATGTCTATAAAAAGCTTCCGCAGAGTTGCCAGGCTTTTCCCACTGTGCCCTCGTGCCGCGCAACGTATCTCCTACCCCATCTGAGCACGCTCAGATAACAGCAGAGACGGATGCATGCTCAACACCTCTCTTGCAATGTTGTCCTCTATCAGTCACTGATGCTCAAGCACTTAGGAAACCTCCCCCTTCCCTCTCTCTCTCTCCCTCATTCACTCACCCTCAAACACTCGCATTCGTTCTCTATGATCTCTCTTCCATAACTCTTCCCTCCTCTTTCATACTTGCTACCATACACACACTACCCTTTAGTCCCACTCACCCTTGTCCTGTCACTTCCATCCTACTTCCGACAAACACATCAATTCATGTACACTTCCAAGCTCGCTCTCTGCTCAGATCTTTTCAACCACTTGCCACCTCAGTTGGGGAAGCAAATTAATTCAATTCAGTGTTGCAGTGCAGGCTCGTGAATTGTGAATGCGACGGCTCTGCAGCAATAGAAGCGGACCAGATTATCCCATTTAGATCGGCAATGAATAGAACACAGACGCGAGTACATCGGGAAAGCGCTCGCCCTAACCATAATTATGTGCAAGAGATGCTTCAGCCTCCTGTATTCATTTTCCTGTTGCTCTCCTCAAATCACGAATCGGCCAGGGGACTGTGTCAGCAAGTTTGAAATTCTAATTTACCTTTCCATAATGATTCTTCAAAACATCCTGTGAGGCTTGTCCCAAACAAAGGCCCTCATTATTTCTTAGGTGCCTCTGGTGGGAACTCTGATGAGAACTATCTGTGAAAAAACAACAGGGTTTAACACAAAACAAGCAGTTGTTTGAAAAGTGTATTCAGGCACATGGTGCTGAACACTCAGCTAGAATAACAGATACAATTTGAGATGAAAGAAGCAAGGGAAAGTAACACGACCATATGTGCTGTGAACATTAATGATACCTCAAATAGTGATACGTGCTGGGGAGAGGTGTGCTGTTACTTTTTGTAGCGTTTGGACAATTTAAGCTTTGCAGATGGTAAAACAGGCAAAAATAATTTAAAGGACAGAGCTGAGTCATATCTTGAGACTAAAATATTGTATCAAATATCAGATATTTCAGGGTGATATTTTAAATTGAAGTTAATGAGCACCCACCTAAACACCCTAGCAAAAGCATTGGTTAGGAACTCCAAAGTCACACAATGAAAACAACTCCTAGCAACTGCAAAGCAATGCAGTAAAATGCTCAGAACACCCTAGCAACTGCAAAGCAACACAATGAAAACCCTAGCCAACTGCAAAACAACACAATAAAATGCACAGAACACCCTAGCAATCACAAAGCAATGTAATGAAACACTCAGAACACCCCAGCAATCACAAAGCAATGCAATGAAAATACTCAGAACACCCTAGCAACATAATAAACACCCTAGCAACCGCATAGCAATGCCATGAAAGCTCAGAACACCCTAGTAACCACAAAGCAACACAATTAAATGTTCAGAACACCTGAGCAACCACAAAACAATGCAAAGAAATGATCAAAGCACCCTAGCAATCGTAAAGCAATGCAAGGCAACACTCAGAACACCGTAGCAACCACAAAGCAATGTACAAAAAACACCCTAGCAACCACGATGCCATGCAATGAAATACTCAGGACACCCTAGAAACTGCAAAGCAATGCAATGAACACCCTAGCAACCACAAAGCAACACAATTAAACACTCAGAACACCCTAACAATCACAAAGCAATGCAATGAAAACACACAGAACACCCTAGCAACCGCATAACAATGCCATGAAAGCTCAGAACACCCTAGCAACACAATTAAATGCTCAGAACACCTGAGCAACTGCAAAACAATGCAAAGAAACCATTCAAAAACACCCTAGCAATTGCAAAGCAATGCAAGGCAACACTCAGAACTCCCTAGCAACCACAAAGCAATGAAAGAAAACACCCTAGCAACCACAAAGCCGTGCAATGAAATGCTCAAAACACCCTAGAAACTGCAAACCAACACAATGAACACCCTAGCAACCACAAAACAACACAATGAAACACTCAGAACACCCTACCAATCACAAATCAATGCAATGAAAACACTCAGAACACCCTAGCAACAAAATAAACACCATTGCAACAGCATAACAATGCCATGAAAGCTCAGAACACCCTAGTAACCACAAAGCAACACAATTAAATGCTCAGAACACCTGAGCAACCACAAAACAATGCAAAGAAATGATCAAAGCACCCTAGCAATCGTAAAGCAATGCAAGGCAACACTCAGAACACCGTAGAAACCACAAAGCAATGTAAAAAAAACACCCTAGCAACCACGATGCCATGCAATGAAATACTCAGGACACCCTAGAAACTGCAAAGCAATGCAATGAAAACACACAGAACACCCTAGCAACATAATAAACACCCTAGCAACCACATAACAATGCCATGAAAGCTCAGAACACCCTAGCAACCACAAAGCAATGTAAAAATGCACCCTAGCAACCATGATGCCATGCAATAAAAAAGCTTAAAACACCCTAGAAACTGCAAAGCAACACAATGATCACCCTAGCAACCGCAAAGCAACACAATTAAACACTCAGAACACCCTAGCAATCACAAAGCAATGCAATGAACACCCTAGCAATGTTATGAAACGCTCAGAACTCTATAGCAATCGCAAAGAAACACAATGAAACGTTCATAATATGTTGGTATCGCAAAAAAAATACAATTAAATGTTCAGAACACCCGAGCAACCACAAAGCTATGAAATGAAATGCTCAGAACACTCTAGCAATCACAAAGCAACGCAATCATTCACTCAGAACACCCTAGCAACCTTAAGCAATGCGATGAAATGCTCAGAACACCCTAGCAATCACAAAGCACAGCAATGAAAAACCTAGCAACCGCAAAGCAACACAATAAAACCCACTCAGAACACCTTAGCAAAAAAAAACAGCGACACCTTTGCAACTACCCTAGCACTGTAGTGCACAAAATTAGCATGTTCAAGCACTACTCACATTTGCTTTAGAAAATATTCCTAGTTTTTTTAGCAGTTGTTGTTTAGCCGCTTGACACTTTCAATGGCAGCATGTTCACAGGCACTAAAACTTATTGAAGTGCTCCGTTTTATTAAAAGTTGGAACCGAGGACTAAATGCTGTGCTTTTGAGATTTGCAGAAAGCTAATGCAATCCTAATTGCATGTGTGGCAATTTATGCATGCATTTAGGGCTAAGTACAAGCTGTTGGAGGAAACTTATTTCAATGCCCTAAAATGGTGATGCAAATGGCTTTGTTTTCATTCACTACTAACTGAATTCTTGTCCTTGAAATATAATACCAGCTCTGAAGATTTTTGTAATCCGTTCGTCTCATAGTTAAATGCATTTTTTTCTGAAAAGACTGAAACAAAAGCACAGTTCCTGATTTCATACGGTCTTTTTACTGAATGCAACTTTAGTGTTTCAATGAAATTTATAACAAGGTCTTTCATTCAGTAAGATATCCTGTAAAATCGGTTTCAAATAGTAGTATGCTAATGTTGTATTTATGTTTAGTTGAATGAGTAGCATAGTAACATCTCATAACTGGTTATTTTGCATTTTTATTCAAGTTAGTATGCATTTAGTCAGTTTAGTCGGTGGACCAAGATGCTAAGGAAGCCCATTTTCACCACTGATAAAAAAGGTAAAAAGTTATTCAACTTTTTATCTCACAATGTTCCTCAAATTATTACCGTGATACAAACTCACAATTTTGACTTTTTTCCCAGAATTGTGAGATATAAACTCTGATATAAATTCTGACTTTTTTTCTCATAAATGTGAGTTTATATATAACTTTTTTTCTCAGAATTGAGAAAAAAAATTGAGAGTTATAAAGTCAGAATTGCAAGATAAAAATAATTTAGACCTTTTTTTTCACAAATGTGAATTTTATCTCACAATTCTGACCTTTTTCATAAAATTGCGTGACATAAACTTGTTATTGCAAGTTATATAGTGAGAATTGTGAGAAACTCAGTCGCAAGTTATAAAGTCAATATATAGTCATATTTGTAAAGTCAGATAAAAACTCACAATTTTGATTTATTTTGCAATTGCAAGTTTGTACATTGCATTCTGATTTTTTTCACAGAATTGCATGATATAAACTTGTAATTGTGAGTTATAAAGTCAGAATTGTGAGAAAAAAACTCACAATTCTGACTTTTTTGAGCAAATGCAAGTTTTATCGTGAAATTCAGTTTTTTTTTTTTCTTAAAATTGTGTGATATGAACTCATTATTGCTAATTATATAGTTAGAATTGTGAGAAACTCAATTGCTAGTTATAAAGTCAGAATTGTGAGTTATAGTCAGGATTGCGAGATAACTCACAATTCAGACATTATTTGTGCAAATGCAAGTTTGTATCTTGCAATTCTGACTTTCTTTTCCCAGAATTGTGTTTTATAAACTAATTGCCACTTATATAATTAGAATTGCGAGATAAAAACTCACAATTCAGACTTTTTTCTCATAAATGCAAGTTTGTATCTCGCAATTCTGACTTTTTTTCTTAGATATAAACTTGTAATTGCGAGTTATAAAGTCAGAATTGTGAGATAACTGACCTTTTTTTGCAAATGCAAGTTTTTTTGCACAGAATTGCGTGATATAAACTCATAATTTCGAGTTATAGTCAGAATTGTGAGATAACTCACATTTATAAGAAAAAAGTCAGAATTCTAATTATATAACTCGCAATTAACTTTTTTTATTCCACAAATGAAAGCTTCTATCTCACAATTCTTTTTTTTCTCAGAATTGTATTTTATGAACTCGTAACTGTGAGTAATATTGTCAGAATTGCGAGATAAAGACTCACAATTGAGACTTTTTTTTCCACAAATGTGAGTTTGTATCTCACAATTCTGACTTTATTCTCATTACTCGTAAAATGTAAGTTATAAAGTCAGAACTCACAATAAACTCGTAATTGCAAGTTCTTAAGGTCAGAATTGCAAGATAGAAACACACAATTTTCCCAGGATTGTGTTTTATTAACTAATTCTGACTTTTTGCTCAGTACTCACAATTGCCAGTTATAGTCAGAATTACAAAATGAAAACTCAATTCTGACCTTTTGTGCAAATTTGAGTTTGTATCTTCAAATTCTGACTTTTTTTCTCATAAATGCGAGTTTGTATCTTGCGATTTTTCGTTTTTTTTTCCCATTGCTGACATAAACTGGTAATTGCCAGTTCTAAAGGTTAGATTTGCAAGATATAAACTCACAATTTTATTTGACTTTATTTGCAAATGCAAGTTTGTATCTCACAATTCTGACTTTTTTTTCTCAGATGATATAAACTTGTAACTGCGAGTTATAGTCAGAATTGCCAGATAAATGTTTTTTTTTTCACGCAGAATTGCGTGATATAAAATCACATTTCTTTTTTTCGCAAATGAAAGTTTGTATCTCACAATTCTGACTTTTTTCTCAGAACTGTTTTATGAACTCGCAAGATATATTGTCAGAATTGTGAGATAAAAACTCACAATTCAGATTTGCAATTTTGACGTTATTTCTCGGAATGTCAAGTTTATTTCTCAGAATTGCGAGTTTGTCTTGCAATTCTGACTTTAGAACTGCAATTGCTAGTTTATATCATGCAATTCTGACTGTATAACTCACACTTACAAGTGTATATCAAACAGTTCTGACTTCATTTCTCAGAATTGCAAGTTTATATCTCACAATTTTGACTTTATAACTCACAATTATGAGTTTATATCTCACAATTCTGAGAAAAAAGACAGAATTGCCAGTTTGTATCTCACAGTTCTGACAAAAAAAGTAAATTGCAATTGTGAAACCGAAAGTCTGAACTGTGAAAAGTCTTTTTTATTTTTTATTCAGTGGTGGAAACAGCCTTTCTAAAATTCCCAGATTCCCAGTTCCCCAGTTTTTTTTTTAAATGACAGTAAGCATTACTTCAATTTGGCATTATAGACTTTAAGATACTAACCCTCACTTACAAAGCTGTTTATAACCTTGTTCTTTCATATGTATCTGAATTACTTCAACCTTTTTGTAAATTTAGTAAGTCAAGTACCATTCTATACATACAAAATAAATAATGCTGAGTATACATACCATATATTGTAAATAAGTAAGTGTTGCAGTGTGGTAAAACGCTTTTGCCATAAGTAGAGGCCAGATGTGATTCACCCAGGCTTTTAGTGCCATCTACTGGTGAATGTGCTATTTAAAACAAAATTAAATTACAAGGTGCAGTGTTATTTTAGTACCATTGAGATACTATTATGGTTTTTATTAATATTTTAAATAAGTTACAATTTTAGTATTAGCTCATTTTAATTTGAATATTTTGTTTCAATTGAATGCTAGTTATTCCAGTTGTTGATTAGTTTTTTCTATATACCTGGACCACAAAACCAGTCATGAGTAGCATTGGTATATTTGTAGCAATAGCCAAAAATACATTGTATAGGTCAAAATTATTGATTTTTCTTTTATACCAAAAATTATTAGGATATTAAGTAAAAATCATGTTCCATGAATATATTTAGTAAATTGCCTACCGTAAATATATCAAAACTTTTTTTATTAGTAATATGCTTACCTAAGAACTTCATTTGGACAACTTTAAAGGCGATTTTCTCAATATTTAGATTTTTTCGCATCCTCAAATTCCAGATTTTCAAACTGTTGTATCTCACCCAAATATTGTCCTATTCTAACAAATACATCAATGGAAAGCTTATTTATTAAGATGTATAAATCTCAATTTCGAAAAAATTGACCCTTATGTCCAAGGTCACACACACACACACACATAATTTAAGCTAACAATTAAAAATAAATAAAGTGATCAAATGTTATGATTTTTTAGCAGACTATAAAAGTTTCATGACCCTGAGTGGACACAGAATGCAACATTATATGTTTATTATCCATCAGGGAGAGACAAAATAATATAAAAGTAATACAAAATAAACCAAAAAAGAATTCATTTGAAACTTCAAAAACAACCACCTTCAGAAATCACAACTATTGAGCTTCGTGTTTGCATGATTGATTGATTTCTAAGTATAGCTTTTCTCAGGAAACCTAACATGTTAAGGTGTTTGCATTGCATTAAACACAATTTAAGTACACTACACAGAGTAGCTGAGGGACAAAATATGGCTAAATTGATATTAGCACAAAATAATTTAAACGCTTGACCCTTGTAAGTCAAGAAAAAAAATTACAAAACAAAAAGAGAAGTCAATCAAAATGGAAACCTGTAAAATGTACTGGACTGTAGTTCTTGTCTTCAAGTCAACAATACATTCCACTTTAGACTTGACAAAATAATGAACATTACACACATACAGAGTGCCTTTGTACACATGGCACAAGGTTTGGTTCAATTCACAAATTTACCAAGCACCACACACAACTCACTATACAAAGACAACTATCTGTTTTGTGTTACTCTACTGGCATCTTTCCACTCACTTAACTTTACAGTATGAACAAGGCTTTATCTATTATCGGGATACAGAGGCATGAAGATCAGGGCATGAAAAAAAGACATGGTGGGTCTTGGAAAGGACAGTGACCTTAGCTTTTGCTGGTGCGGCTGAAATATGACATTCACACTTGTTGATGTGATCAGATCATGCGTGACAGATATCGATATTGCTTCTGTCAGTGCTTCCTTATTAGGTGACTGTTAGAAAACAAACAGGTAAAGTTGTATACATCCAGTCCAGTAGAGGGCGCAAAAGGACTGTGGATGTCAGTTCAGGACTAAACCTTAGCCAAAGCTTTGCACAGGAAGTCCTGTCTTACCAAACCCCACAATAGTGTACTAAACATCACATTGTGGAACAAGTTACACTCAAAATACACACATTATCGAAATTTCAACAAAAAATCTTTACAGAAACAAAAAAGCACATAGAAAACTCCCCAAACATACATGAATTGAACGTATTGAAGTTTCACAGTTCTTGAAATGACTGAAAGTATTTTACAAGCCTTGATAGAGACACTGAGATGACATATTACATATACTGTACACTATTATTTTAATCTATTTCATACTTTATTTTCATATAACTATGACCCAGTTCCACAGCCATCCATCTATTCATCGCTAACCAGCTCCTCAGACTGTAAATTCAGTTGAATTGGAACAACGGATCTAAATAAATGTTTTACTATATATTACAAATCCATAATTTTCAAATCTGAAAGAGTTACATAACCTCTAAATATCTGTAATTCAGGAATTTTACACGGAAATTGCTTTTTGATGCATAATAGAGCAAATATTTTCTGAAAAAGTATCATCAGACATGAATGTAACATCACTATGAGAGCGATCAATAATTAATATGATACCGTATATATATTGTACTTGAGACAATATTACTTCATAATGTGCTTTACTTGTAAGGAATAAACCAGTTAGGAATAAACCAATTTTACAGAAATTACTGAAATTCAGTCTGAGATTATAATTAAAACAACACTTACGATTTCTGTGACAATGAGAACGTTAAAATATCAGCCTTCGTTGCAGATTTCATAATGGATTGAAATATATAACAAGCCTGTAGCTAAGAGCAGATTAAATATTTACTCTGTTCGAGAGCTAATGTACAAACGTACAACATGTACACATACAAATATTTCGTCCGAACGATTTTGCTAGCCGAAGTTCGGCTACAGTACATCAGCAGTAAAATGAGACGATTAAATCCTGAGGTAAAGAAAACTATGTTAAAAAAACACAACCGCACACACTAAAATGTCAATGACCTTTAACGTGAACGAAAATACGTAACAACTAAAACAATGTAAACATATGGCTTTGCTTGTACCTTCGCAGAAAATGAAAACAAACTTCCTTTGCACATGCACTTGACGTAAAGTGCTCAACAAAAAACAATGTGATGTTTGAAAACGTCCCAGCTAGCAAAAATATGTTCTAAGAACGTTTCGCTAATGTTACCATTAAGTTACGAAAACGTTATTTTAAAAAAACATTTTTTTTCTTGGTTATACGAATGTTAACGGAACATTATGGGAATGGGTTCCCTGAACATTCTTAAGTAGTAATATTTAAAAAACGTTAGACGAATGTCTAACTTAAGAATTGTAGAAGAAAAACGTTCCGTGAATAACATTGTGCAAACTTTTGAGAACATTATTAAAAGCCAAATAACTTGAATGAACATTGGGCCTCATTCTTGAAACTTTCATCACTTTCCAGATTCACAAAGCTTTGTATACCACGGATTTGGTAGTTAGACGTGTATGTTAATGAATTCGAATAATTCGTAAACATGGCGCACATGCACGCTTTTTCACAATTAGCATTATCCCCGCCTATAAATTACAACTACGTAAATTACGTGTCGAGGAACGCAGTCAAATATTCTAAACTCCCTTCGCAGGTTTGGCTCATTTGACTAATAATTCATACAACTAACAATAAATAGATGAGTTTTACCATATTTTAATCCATTCAGCCAATCTCCAGGTCTGCCGTTAGCACTTTTAGCATAGCTTAGCATAAATAATTGAATCTGATTAGACCATTAGCATCTTGTTCAAAAAAGAACCAAATATTTTTGATATTTTTCCTATTTAAAACTTATGCAATATTCAGCCGCTGCGTAATATCATTGTGCCTGCTGCACCCATGGTACAGCAGCAAAGTTCCTTGATTATTACGCCAGAATGAGAGTATAGTTCCTATCCATATCAGCTTGGAAAATCGCAACTTTTTATTTTCTGTTGGTCTTTGTACACGATGTAACTACGGAAGAGTCAAGTTTTAAATAGGAAAAATATCAAAAAATCTTTGGTCATTTTTGAAAATGGCCAGCTGGAGGCATCATCTAACATTTTCAATAATGTGAAAGTTTTTATCAGAACAGATTTACACAAAAAATCTACTTGTGTAACTACTAAGTACATAAGTGTTGAGGAAAGCAGTGGAATATTCTGGACTCCCTTTGCAGGTTTGGCTCCAGTACATTGCATAAATAAAGCATAAATAATTGCATAAATAAAGACTAATAGGCTATATGACTAACGTTAAATATTCAATTAACATGCTTCCACCAAAGCATTTTGGTCAAAATTAAAGTTAAAGTTAAAATGCCAGGCGCTCTTCTGAAAATGAAAGTTTACGTTAGAATGCTTTTACAAGTGTTTTATGCAAAAATTTGTTCTGCTTGTATTTTATGAATGAGGCGTATGAATTACAACTACGTAAGTTGCGTATCTAGGAACGCAAACGAATAGTCTGGACTCCATCGTCAGTTTTGATGCCAGTATATTGTATAAATGCAAAAAAGACTACTAGGCCATATGCCTAACAATAAATATTTGATTAACATGTGTCTACCAAAGCGTTTTTAGCTAGCTAAAAAAATGCTATGCACTCTTCCGAAAATGGCCAGCTGGTGGCGCTTGACACGCTTTGGTTGCTATGATGGAGGAGGTGTACATTTCTTTCGTACCAACTAACATTTTGAAAATACAAACATTTTCGCGAATTTGAAAGTTTACGTCAAAATGGCTTTACAAGAGTTTTATGCAAAAATTTGTTCTGCTTGTATTTTATTAATGAGGCGTATGAATTACAACCTACGTAAGTTGCGTATCTAGGAACGCAAACGAATATTCTGGACTCTATTGTCAGTTTTGATGCCAGTATATTGCATAAATGCAAAAAAGACTAATAGGCCATATGCTTAACAATAAATATTTGATTAACATGTGTCTACCAAAGCGTTTTTAGCTAGCTAAAAAAATGCTAGGCGCTTTTCCGAAAATGGCCAGCTGATGGTGCTTGACACGCTTTGGTTGCTATGATGGAGGAGGTGTACATTTCTTTCGTATCAACTAACATTTTGAAAATACAAACATTTTCGTGAATTTGAAAGTTTACGTCAAAATGGCTTTACAAGAGTTTTATGCAAAAAATTGTTCTGCTTGTATTTTATGAATGAGGCGTATGAATTACAACTACGTAAGTTGCGTATCTAGGAACGCAAACGAATATTCTGGACTCTATTGTCAGTTTTGATGCCAGTATATTGCATAAATGCAAAAAAGACTAATAGGCCATATGCTTAACAATAAATATTTGATTAACGTGTCTACCAAAGCGTTTTTAGCTAGCTAAAAAAATGGTAGGCACTCTTCTGAAAATGGCCAGCTGGTGGCGCTTTATTTGCTATGATGGAGGAGGTGTACTTTTCTTTTGTACCGGCTAACATTTTGAAAATACATACATTTTCAAGAATTCTAAAGATTACGTCAGAACGGCTGTACAAACGCTTTACACAACAATTCGTTCTGCTCATGTTTCGTGAACGAAGCTTATGAATTACATGCACAAGTTACGTGTCCAGGAATGAAGCGGAATATTCTGGACTCCCTCTGTACGTTTGGCTCCAGTATATTGCACAAATGCAAACAAAAAATCATAATAAGCCATATGACTAACAATAAATATTCAATTAATGTATGTCCACCAAAGCGTTTTTAGCCAGCTAAAAAAATGCCAGGTGCTCTTTTGAAAATGGGCATCTGGTGGCGCTTGAGAACGTTTTGTTTGCAGTTTTGTTTTGTTTTTTCAGCTGAGACATTTTGGTTGCTATGAATCACTGCAGTAACATATTACTGTATTACTATACTATGACAGTAACATACTATCAACTACAGTTGGTCAATGTAGTATTTATCCCGCAACTCCATTGATTGGATGGCTAGGTAAAAAGTGACAGCGATGAGCATTGCGTTTTACCCAAAGTTGAGCAGTTACCATCAATAAAAAAGGCAAACAAACTTGTGAAATATTATTATAGTAGTGAATCAAAATTCAGTGTCGAATGTTTTGCAGTTGATTCTTTCATACTAACTAACATTTTAAAAGTTTGAAAAGTTCGAAAGTTCGGCTTTACGAATGATTTACGCAACAAAAAGTTCTGCTTGTGTTTCACGAATGAGGTCCATTAAACGTTACTAAAAGAACATTTGGTCATAACTTTGAGAAAACATTGCCAAAACGTTCTGAGAACGTTTCCTGTTAGCTGGGTTTATACTTTTTTTAACAGCGGGATCAAGTAAATACCAGTCAGTTTATTCCCAAAAGCTGATCCTTTCGTCTCTCTGTGCATAAAACGTACGTTTATCCGTAAGACGTGAGAGTAGAGATGCGTTTGCTAAATAGTCGAAATGTGTTCTTGAATACCAACAGCCAAACAAAATATAGAACTGGCTTGCAAATACCACACAGACGAATCTGAGAATCTAGTTACTATAGAAACATAGTGAGCTTTGGAATGTTTCCTTATTGGTGCTCTAGTTCAGCCATGTTTGAAATACGTCGATAAGTGGAGAAACACTACATAACCATTAATTAAATCTGCTGTTAATACCACATGGCAAGACTGAGACTTTCCTATTGAGGGGTTCTAAATACCAAAAGCAACTCCTTAAACTATATCACACAGTAGCTTATGTGTTGTTGTACTGGTGGAAACTTGTTTGAATTCAAATTGGTCTGATGTATCTTTCTTTTCTCCCTTCCCCCGTTTCAACCACTGACATTATCCCTCTGGAGCACCCTCCCGAATACCCTGTTTCTGTCCCCTCCCCCCATCGTGGGTGAAAAGGATCTACATTGGCTCGTCATAGTTGTAGGTTGGGGCGGCCGAGTACTGTTGTCCCTGCATGGCCCCCTGTGCAGCGCCCATAGCTGCCTGCTGCGCTGCCTGCTGGACTTGAGGGTTCTTCCAAGCGCCGGTGGTCCATTCTTCCTGAGCCTTGCTCATGCTGCCCCCGCTGCCACGGTAGAAGTTGTGAACCTGAGACGGGAAAACAATTTATTGATCAAAAGTTGACCTTTTATAGCTCAGCAGAGTTGTTTATTTAGTTTAGACAAAATCTGAATATATTTGATGTTTAATATAGAGACTTGCTGTCATTTAAACTTGAACTTTGCTAGAAAATGTCTACTTTGCTCAGGAATTCTAAGAAAAATCTACCAAACATGTGATAATTGTCAGTTTTTGGAGGATACAAATTTAGACACAGGGATATTTCTATTGTGGCCGATATGTTACTAGTGTTTTTAAATATCAAAAAAGTACTATGTAAGCCAATACTTTCATACAACCAATAACTGATAAATGGCAGATATTAAAAAAAATCTAAAATAAATCTAAAAAATCTAATTTTAAGTGAATTTAGGCATCACAACATTATAATGTACAGTATAAAATGGATATTCATTTCAATAATTGTTAACGATTGTTACTAAATTATTAATGTTTTTAATTGTGGCCAACATACAATCGAAATATTATTTTCATAGAACCAAGAAAATAAAAATATTATTCTATAATATTTTATCTAATATATTTTTAGATATAGCAATACAACATACAGTATTAAAAAATAATATTGTTCAGTTTTGGAATTGTTAAAGATCACTGTAGTATTTTTACATAATCCAAAAGTTATTTTCATAGAACAAATAATCAATAAATAGGAATAAAAAAATAATAATTAAAATGCAAAATATTGTTCTGTAAAATTTTAAAGAAATGTTATTATATATTTGACATTATTTTATATTCAGTATAAAAATGGATATTCATTCATTCATCATTATTAATGTTGTTAAAAAAAATGATGGCTAATACATAAGCCAATAATAATTTTCATAGAACCAATAATCAATAAATAAATAATAATAATAATAAGGATTAAAATAAAAATATTGTTCTATTATATTTTATAGAAATTTTATTATATATTCAGTTATTTTTCAGTATAAATATATTATATTTATATTATGCAGTATAAAAAAATTGTTAACATTTATTGTTACTAAATTATTAATATTTTTAAATATCAAAAGTTTTGACCAATATGTAAGCCAATAATTATTTTCATAAAATCAAAAATGGATAAAGATTTAATATATATATATGTATATATATTTATATAGTGTGTGTGTGTGTGTGTGTGTGTGTGTGTTATTCTAATAATATTCATACATAATCCAATAATTATTCTTATAGAACCAATAATTGATAAATAAAAAGAATGATTCTTTAATAATGGTTCTATAACATTTTACAGAAATTGTGTTATATTATTGAATTTAGTAATATTCTATATTATTTATATACTCTGTATAAAAAATGTATATTCATTTCAAGAATTCTTAAAGATCACTGTTTCTAAATTATTATGGTTTTACAGATTAAAAATCTAAAAATGAGCACAGTTTAAGACATCTATTCATAAACTAAAGAAAATTTTAATTACTGAGGATTTTTATAAAGGAGAAAAAAGAGAACAAGGAGACTGTATTTAGTGTGTATGAGAACAATTATGTTAATCAACAAAAAAGCAACATTGTTAATATTGACAATATTAACAATTGCATTAACAAGACAGCATCATTTTAGGAAATATAATGAGATCTGTGTATATTCAAAACAATATTGTTGGAGGAACAATAACAGGTACCTTGGTGAGGGCAATGAACGAGAGAACAGCCACGGCAGTGAACATTATAGTAGGAATCAGCATAACAACAGCAGAGCCAATATTAGTGCTGAAAAAAGTGATGGTGGCCAGCCAGCCGCTGTAATACAAACACATAAAGAAGACACATTCTCCTCATTAACATGGTACTTAGAAAGCAAACTACATGCAAATACTGCATAAATTCAGAATATTATGCAACATCCTAATATAATCTAAACAGACCATAATATATGTGCGCTAAAAATACTATGTGACGCAGGAGAGTACATGAGTCATTTTAGTTTCTATAGAATAACTCAAACTGGAACTGACCCAGCTTTGCTGTATGTTGCTACACTACCACTGGCTTGAAAATAACCCAATTTGGGCCGTTTTTCAACCCACTGCTGGGATAAATATGGACAAACCCAATTGTGGGTTATTTTGGGTTTATTTAACCCATCATAATGTTTTATCTCTCTTGTCTACCTATCTATCTACAGTTGAAGTCAAAAGTTTACATGCAGCTTGCAGAATTTGCAAAATGTTAATTATTTTACTAAAATTTAGTACTGACCTGAATAAGATATTATGACATTAGATAATTATGTTGACAATAATAATTAAATTTATAAAAATTACCCTGTTCAAAAGTTTACATTCATGTGATTCTTAATACTGTGTTGTTACCTGAATGATCCACAGCTGTGTTTTTTTTGTTTAGTGATAGCTGTTCATGTTTTTCAAAAAAATCGTTCAAGTTTTTTCAGCATTTTTGTGTAACTGAACCCTTTCCAACAATGGCTGTATGATTCTGAGATCCATCTTTTTACACCGAGGACAACTGAGGGACTCACATGCAACCATTACTATATAAGGTAGAAGGTTCAAATGCTTACTATGCATTAAGAGCTGGGGTGAAAACTTTTAGAATTTGAAGATGAGGGTAAATTTAACTTATTTTGTCTTCTGGGAAACATGTACAATAAGTGTCTTTTGTAGCTTCTGAAGGGCAGTACTAAAAAAAAAAAAAAAAAAAAAAGATATTTAGACAAAAAAAGGAAAATGTACACGTCTTCATTCTGTTTAAAAGTTTTCACCCCCGGCTCTTA
This sequence comes from Cirrhinus molitorella, assembly GCA_033026305.1. Taxonomy (NCBI): domain Eukaryota; kingdom Metazoa; phylum Chordata; class Actinopteri; order Cypriniformes; family Cyprinidae; genus Cirrhinus; species Cirrhinus molitorella. Next base: position 19,215,478 of record CM065141.1, on the reverse strand, counting down.
ATGCATTGTGTTTCCTTCTGAAGCATCGGTGAGCATTTGAACCTTCTTTAATAGTTGCATATGAGTCCCTCAGCTGTCCTCAGTGTGAAAAGATGGATATCAGAATCATACAGTCATTGTTGGAAAGGGTTCAAATACACAAAAATGCTGAAAAACTGAATAATTTGTTGGACCTGAAAGATTTTTCTGAAGAACAGCAGGCAGTTTAACTGTTCAGGACAAACAATGGACTCATGAATAGCGTTGGGTATCGAGAACCGGTACCATTTTAGAGCCGGTTCCAAATTTCCAATAACCGTGTATTTAATAAGACACATGCATTTCGATTCCACTGAACGATTCCCACGTTTGCATTTTGATGTGATTTTTAAACTATTTAAGTGCAGGAAGGAAAAGACTTGCACTGTTTCTGTGCAGCGCACATATCTGAAGTGCGAGCATGGAGAACAGCGGTGCTGACGCGGGTTCCCGCCCTGTGTCCGTTCTCGAACAGTTTCGTGCTTTTTAACTGCAGAAAATAGTTGTTCCAGGCCGTAACAGACTTCTCTTTCACATTTATTGACCAGTATGCACAAAATACGTCAGTCTATCATCATAAACACAGCGTTCTTTTGTCTTAAGTGAACATAAACAGATGAGAAAGAAACTAACGTGTAACAGTGTTTTTAGAGCTGTGTTCGGTGTTAAAGAGAAATCTGTCTAATAAACATGGCGCCTGTCATTAATGTTAATCAGAGAACAAAAGAAAATCATTAACTGACTAAATATCTTTCGTAAATTTAATGAGGATTAATTACTATTTTATTTATGAAAAGTAAACTATGCAGTGTTTTTAACATTTTGATTTCAATTTCTGTACCTGACATTAGTTCAGTTTTATTTATATATGCCATTGCTAATTGATTTGTTTGATCCTATGTTATTACTTGTCTTTAACAATTTAATGTTTGCAATTTATATTAGTCTAGTAGTTTTTTCTGTGGTATCTTTTTGGTAAAACCAAAGGCAAAAGACAGAATAAATATGTTTGACATCTAAATATTTGACTTAAAACGTTTTAATGGATTTTTTTTTTTATTCGTCTTATTGGAATCAAAATTAGGAATCGATAAGAATTGGAATTGATAAGCAGAATCGGAAACCGAAATCAATAAAATTCAAACGATACCCAACCCTACTCATGAACAACTGTCACTAAAAGAAAGAAAAAAAACTCAGCTGTGGATCATTCAACACAGTATTAAGAATCAAGCGTATGTAAACTTACGAACAGGGTCATTTTTATAAATTTAGAAAATATTATTTTCTCTTATGGACTATATGTACATCTTTTATGTGAAATATCTAATTCAGGTCAGTACTAAAACAAAAATAATATGCATTTTGTATGATCCCTCTTATTTTGGTCAAATAATGAACATTTTGCAGTTCTGCAAGGTGTATGTAAACTTTTGACTTCAACTGTATATCTAATTTCTTATGCACAATAAGAAGTTCTTACCACACTCCCCATCCTGGAATTCCTACAGTCTGAATGATGCTAATCACCACCTGCGCCATGAAGACGAAAAAGAACACCATGAAGTTGAAAGAACTGTCTGTCCTGTGAAAGAATGAGTGAAATGTATTAGGATTGTGCACAATGACAAGATTTCTAAAGACTATTTTAAAGCATTTCGGAAGCCACAACATTGATTGAACTTACTTGAAGGCCTTGTAGATGGGCCTAAACCAGCACACATATGAGCATGGGGTGAACAATATGAGCCACAGAATGGCCATCCCAAAATTGGTTGCCCCGCCTCCTCCGCACATCCATGCTAGACAGCCAATCAGGTTCACTGCTAGGGTGGCACTATTCACTGTACGTGAAAAAAATAGTAAAATTTAATAAATTAAAGGATTATTATTAATGTCATCCAAGATGTTCATGTCTTTGTATCTTCAGTCGATAAGAAAAACATTCCAGTATTTTTCTCCATGTAGTGGACTTCAATGGTGTCCAAGGTCCAAATTGCAAGTTCAACATAGCTTCAAAAGGTCATATCTAGCAAACCGATTGGTCATTTTCTAAAAGAAAAAAAAATAGTATACATTTATATACTTTTTAACCACAAATGCTCGTCTTGCACTAGCTTGACTTCACGCATTACGTAATCATGTTAAAAAGGTCACGTGTGACGTAGGCGGAAGTTTCTTCACGACTGAAGGAAGAAATACATGAACATCTTCAATTTTATTGACATAGGGGTGAATGATTTATCAGGAAATTTTAATTTAGGAGTGAACTAATTCTTTAAAATTAAAGTAAAAAAAAAAGACATTTAAATGTAAAAATCTGACTGCATTCCCTTCGAATGTACAGTTGTGCTCAAAAGTTTACATACCCCTTGCAGAATCTGCGAAATGTTAATTCTTTCAGCAAAATAAGAGTGATCATACAAAATGCAAGTTATTTTTTATTTAGGACTGACCTGAATAAGATATTTTACATAAAAGACATTTACATATAGTCCACAAAAGAAAATAATAGTTGAATTAATAAAAATGACCCTGTTCAAAAGTTTACATACCCTTGATTCTTAATACTGTGTTGTTACATGAATGACCCACCTGTGTTTTTTGTTTAGTGACAGTTGTTCATGAATCCCTTGTTTGTCCTGAACAGTTAAACTGTCTGCTGTTCATCAGAAAAATCCTTCAGCTCCCACAAATTCTTTGGTTTTCCAGCATTTTTGTGTATTTGAACCCTTTTCCAACAATGACTGTATGATTTTGAGATCCATCTTTTCACACTGAGGACAACTGAAGGACTCATATGCCACTATTACCGAAGGTTTAAACACTCACCGATACTTCAGAAGGAAAAAACATGCATTAAGAGCCGGGGGTGAAAACTTTTGAAATTTGAACGCAAATTTGTCCTCAGTGTGAAAAGATGGATCTCAAAATCATACAGTCATTGTTGGAAAGGGTTCAAATACACAAAAATGCTGGCAAACCAAAGAATTTGTGGGAGCTGATGAACAGCAGACAGTTTAACCGTTCAGGACAAACAAGGGACTCATGAACAACTATCATTAAAAAAAAACACAGCTGTGGGTCATTCAGGTAACAACACAGTATTAAGAATCATGGTCATTTTTATAAATTCAACTATTGTTTTCTCTTGTGGACTATATGTAAATGGACTGTATGTAAAATATCTTATTCAGGCCAGTACTAAATAAAAAATAACATGCATTTTGCATGATCCCTCTTATTTTGCTAAAAGAATTAACATTTTGCAGATTCTGCAAGGTAAACTTTTGAGCACAAATGTGTATCTAAATTTCATAGATTTATAGTATTGCATTTGATGCATAATTTGATGTACTGTTGGTGAATACATTACAAGGAAAATTGAAATGATCTACTGCAACAGGGCTAAATGTGCACCAAAAAATATGCACATTTATGACACACAATGACTAAAATCTATTTGCTAAGTAATCTACCCCAAAACTAGAATATGTTTTAGATACTAATACAAATTTGCATTTAGCTCAACAAGCACTTACTTTCTCAACTCCCAGACCCTTTTCAAAAGAGTTCCCAATTAGTGAGCTAACAAAAAAAAGGATTTGTGAAACTCTAATGCTTGTGATTTATAGTATAGCATAGTAAACTGGACAATAACACACTAGTAATATGACACCTCACATTTTTACTTGTGGACTGACAGATCAAAATACAAAACCTGTCTGTACAGGTTTTCCGGTGCCTGTTTCTCTCAGTGTTTACAGTGAAAACAGGTGACACTGTAGTGGCAAATAAAGACACATGATTGCAATCTACTCAGTGCACACACCACAATGTGAATGTGAGAATATCACAAAGATATATGTTGAAATATGAACGTACGTATCCAAAGGTAATACAGCCGCTTGCACATTGTACGCCATTGGTCTGGGATCTCATTGAAGTCTTGATAAAAACATGGTTTCAGTGGGATGAACCGTGGAAGAGGAGGGAAATTGTTTTCTGTGGGGAAAAAAATGTAAATTAAAGCTTAACTTAGTTCTGGATCACCAACAAAACTAATGGTATAACATACCATACTGTTATTTAAAAGACCTTTGAAATACCTTACAGTACCATGTAAATACCATAGTACTTGAATATAGTAACAATTCAGTTTGGTTTAAGAAAATTATAAGCTCTCACCTGCCATGGAGATTCTTTTTTCAGGTCACCAACGACAAACTTGAATATTTAAAAACCTGTAAAAACACACATTACAGATGAAACACTGTAAAAAGTGCTTGTAATACAACATGCTATAACCTCATTAGTACATTCCAATTTGAAAGGGAAGCTTGTCCTTTGATATTTATCTAAACTTTGCTAAATAGAACCATACAACAGCTTAGCACACAAGCTAGATTCAACAGCATCCCTAGTAAAGCAAAAAATGAAGCCTATTATTCACTATAATAAACATGACACCTATAAACCTTAAGCAGCCTATTAGTACTTTTGAAAAACTGCATTTCTTTCTCAAAGCGTTTGAGCGTTTGGTATAGTGTATGATGTTACAAAAGCTTTTTATTTCAGATAAATGCTGATCTTTGGATCTTTCTATTTTATCTTTGTAATTTTATTAAATTTATTTAGAATTAAAAAAAAAATGTGTAAATGTGTAAACTGTTTTAAATACCGATATTAATAATAAATGTTTAATAATAAAAACAGCAAATCAGCATATCAGAATGATTTTTAAAGGATCATTTGACACTGAAGACTGGAGTAATGATGCTGAAAATTTAGCTTTGATTACAGGAATACACTGCATTTTAAAATATATTCAAACAGAAAGCAGTTATTTTAAATAGTAAAATATCACAGTAGTACTGCCTTTGCTGTACTTTGTATCAAATAAATGCAGGCTTGGCTTTTGCTGTACTTTGGATCCAATAAATGCAGGCTTGGTGAGTAGAAGAGGCTTCTTTAAAAAACATGAAAAATCTTTCTGTTCAAAAACTTGACTTGTAGTGCACTTTGTGTTTCTAGAACAGAAGGTTAAAATATCAAGTAGTAGCTAATGTTTAACACAAAATGATTTCATAAATCCAAACCTATATCTAAAAACCCACAGGAAATTCTCAAGTTGGCCTCCAACCTGACATCACAGTGATTGAATAGCTTTGTTTTTGCATCTAAAATTACTTCTGTTTAGAGAATCACATAATATATAAATTCACTGTCCAAAAAAGATTAATATTCCAAGTTCTGCTTACTATCACATTTTATAATTTTACAAATGGTTTAATTTGTTTATGGCAGTCATGCTTTTTGAGTAATACTGGAATATTTTCTAACATGTAAACATCATAATCTCTGATTTGATGCTTTAAATTTAAAAGGAATACAGGTTTATGAGGCCTGGTAACTGAATCATCCATTATTTAATCATACATTAACTGTCAGAACGACACGATTTAAGTTAAAAGAATGAAATATGATTCGAACAATTCGAACATTAAACGAATCGTTTGGTAGCGATTATTATAAACCGTTTATTTGAGGCGAAAAGTCACAAAGGTTTATTCGTAGCGACCGCATTTTAACCAATTATTATGCCGCGATTATTCCTAGCGATTATTATCAACCGTTTATTTGTAGCGATTATTATCAACCGATTGCATGTCGGTTTTTCTCGCTTGGATCTAACGTTAGCCAAACCCGGTTGCAATGTGAAGGGCATGTCGCCGGGGTGGTTCACAGATGTGAAACGAAAATCTAGCTACCATTGCGTTATATTGCATTCATCCAAACGGGCTGTATAATTATAAAAACGAAAGATAAGTCTCGAAGGAGAAAACAAAAACAAAAGCATATTTAACAAAAACATCTCTCTCATTTCAAAGCGGTATCGAGGTCGAGCGGAGCGCCCTTCAAGGGAAAAGATGGTGCTGAACGGGGAGGTGTTTTATTCAACACTCCAAGCAAAGATTGCATGCATTTCCGATTTTCCCTGCATGTAAGGCACGATACGTTTCTTCTGAGTGCATAATTGTGAAAACAAGGTGTGAGCGAGTGAAAAGCATCGGTGGAAAGCGTTCCCCCTTACCTTCTGGCGCGTTCACCCAAGAATACGTTGCCGATGCAAGCGCCCACTCGCATCTACTAAACCACTTTCCATTCAATGATCGATGCACTTGTGATGGTGATGTTTTCCAAATCCGTTATCTTACGAGGTGATATTGGAAATATGGGAGTGAAAACAATCACGTCACGCTACTCCTACACACGCAAGCGCGTCGATGAGCATCCGCTCCGCGAGGGATGAGTGTGTGATGCTGAATAAATCAACTCGTGTGAGGCCTCTACACTCGCGATACTTCATTCCTTTACTCCCACTAACCATGAGGCCGCTCTCCACGGTACTGAAGCATATATATTAAAAGAAAAAAATGAAAAAACAAAAAGCAGTACTACTAGTAATTCCTGGTGTGCAGTCAGTTCAAAGGAGGTTATGTGACGTGACTCATACACATTTTCTATGGTGGCTGAAGAAAAAGGAAGTGAATATTATTAAATCATTTTACAGTGTAATTCTCACACTTATCACACATAGTTCATAACATATAAGGGCCATTTTACAGAACTTGTGCAAACTGCTGTCCCACAACCAAAAAAACACATTTAAAAAGCATCATAGCAAGTATCTTATATGTTTACTAAGATCTTTTTATTATCTGTTGAAACCCACAATAATAAAGTAAGCTTAATATATATAAAATCATAATTTATTAGAAACTTTCAATTTTCATGCAAAAGTGTTCAAAAGGAACGTCACTACCGAAAACCTTCATTCTGCGATTAAATACTTTTTATGTGAGTTTCTATGTTAGCTAACCAATCTAAAAATTGTTACTATCGAAACATTTGATGAAGTTTCGGTAGTGACATCATTGTTTTTGTTTTTTTTTCTCCATAAAATCTAGTTCTACTGAAACAGTCACGAATGAAAAATTGGCTGAAGTTTCAGTAGTGACATCATTGTTGATGTTTTTATTTAGGAGTTATTCCATAACATTTCGTTTTTTTGTGTGTGTTCAGCTGTCCAGAACTGTGCTAGCTAACCATGTGCTGATTAGCATCTTTGAGCTAGGCTCAAAAGTATCTAAAATTGTCACTACCGAAACGTTCACGAATGAAAAATTGGCTGAAGTTTCAGTAGTGACATCATTGTTGTTGTTTTTTGGGAGTTATTCCATAACATTTAGTTTTTTGTGTGTGTTCAACTGTCCAGAACTGTGCTAGCTAACCATGTGCTGATTAGCATCTTTGAGCTAGGCTCAAAAGTATCTAAAACTGTCACTACCGAAACGTTCACGAATGAAAAATTGGCTGAAGATTCAGTAGTGACATCATTGTTGTTGTTTTTTGGGAGTTATTCCGTAACATTTAGTTTTTGTGTGTGTTCAACTGTCCAGAACTGTGCTAGCTAACCATGTGCTGATTAGCATCCTTGAGCTAGGCTCAAAAGTATCTAAAATTGTCACTACCAAAACGTTCACGAATGAAAAATTGGCTGAAGTTTCAGTAGTGACATCATTGTTTTTGGATTTTTTTGGGGAGTTCTTCCATAACATTTAGTTTTTTTGTGTGTGTTCAACTGTCCAGAACTGTGCTAGCTAACCATGTGCTGATTAGCATCTTTGAGCTAGGCTCAAAAGTATCTAAAATTGTCCGAAACGTTCACGAATGAAAAATTGGCTGAAGTTTCAGTAGTGACATCATTGTTGTTGTTTTTTGGGAGTTATTCCATAACATTTAGTTTTTGTGTGTGTGTTCAACTGTCCAGAACTGTGCTAGCTAACCATGTGCTGATTAGCATCTTTGAGCTAGGCTCAAAAGTATCTAAAATTGTCACTACTGAAACAGTCATGAATGAAAAATTGGAAACACGGAATGTTTTGTCAAAAATAAAGTATACTGAATTATCAACTAAGATGTTATGATTGTGTTTGGTTCATAGTATATTCAAAGTAATGAATTCTTAACTTTATAATTGGTATGGTCAACGTTTTGCCTTTTACAAAGAAAAATTGGATTCAAAATACAACAAATCTTATAAATCACACTTGAAATATTGTTAAAATTGTAATTGTTATTGATTTACTTCTGAAAACTTTTTAATAAAATAGCAAAAAATATATTTACATGGAAGATGTAAGCAAAATGTTAATAGGTCAATATAACCCTTCTTATTAAATTATATATTACTGTGTTTCGGTAGTACAAATTTGGAGAGAGGACAATTTTTCCAATTTACACGATGAAAATTAACTGCACAATTACTAGAAATGTGTACCTTGGATATTATACATATTGCAAACATACAAAATTTGTGAAAAACGATAGTTCTAACTCCGACTTTGCACCAATTTTGTAGTATGGCCCATATAGTATATACAATATCATATTAATTTTGTTTTATATTACAGTTGTAAGTGTTATCTATGTAATATGATATTATATTCATGTCTATATTTAATACATTTATATATACAGAAAGTTAGTACAACTTACTTATATATTTCTAGATATTTAATACATTTATCACCTTTATATGTACACAATATTATTAATTAAAATAATTTGTACACTTAAGTCCAGAAGACCACTAGTAACAGTGTTTCTAATTCTTTATATATATATATATATATATATATATATATATATATATATATATATATATATATATATATATATATATACTTTATAATACAAGATAGTTTCATCAGTATAAGTGAGCAAACTGCATTCTTAATTATTGCATCCAGTGTAGATTCTAGGCCAATTATATGTTGGCCTTTTTTTCCAGAAACCTATCCCTCAGCAAAACACTGACCTGATTTTTTCATACATAATTGATCTCTAAGATTCCTCTGGCAACAATATTAAGTGCTCTGTAACGTTACAGCAAAATGAGAACAACAGCACTCAGCCACTTCTGGTAACACAACGCCTAACCTAAAATGCTTCTCACATCATTTCAAGTGTCACTTTCTTGATAGTAAAAGAGCAAGACAGACAGGTAGAGAGATTTTAGATCATGTAAGACAATACATGCATTGATCATTATCACATAGAAATTACATTTATATTCAAGAAGGCTGTGGAATCACAAACACCAGAGAATATCCACCCTTTTTCCCATAAGAGCGGACTTGGCCATTTGTAAATTTTGCGGGGTGGCTTCTGGATTGTGGCTCTTGTACTTTGTTTTCTCGCAGAGGTTCTACATTCAGCACTACATTGTCAGCAGCCATTCAACTACAACCACATTAACTTATTACACTGATTTTACATAGTTGAGGCAAAGTTTGACTATTACGCCTGGTTTTGTTGGGCATAAAAGGATATTTTAACATTATGTGCATTTATGGTCGTTTTTCCTTAACTGGGAAACGGCATATTCTTCTGGTTAGTAAAAAAGTTAGTGTGCTGCTTGAGAAGAGAGTACATAGAGTACATACTGCGTACTATAAGTGCACAGTCTATAAAACGTCATTTGGGATACAACTAGAGACTAGTGGCCCCAACATGAGCTGCTTTATGACAGATCTTACTTCATGACCATTAAAAAATTATGTTCTATAAAGTATAAATATGCACATGTGACGTCAGGGAGCTTTGGCTATGACAGGGTAGACCGTTGGCTAAGACAGAAACTTCAGATAGGCAATATCCCTGACAGGAAGTTCAGCAAACAGCAGCCATTAAGCAACGGCACAGGTATCTTAGAAGCCATGGCAAGGTCAGGTACCTCAGGGACGAACCTCAAGCCTCTGACTATGGCTTTACTCTTAAGAAAACTTCGGTCAGCGCTTAACAAATTTGTCCTGCAGGCTCCACAACTGTACATTATGTGTGTCAGTGACTTTGTTATTAAAAATCTCAATTCAGATCTCCAAGTGTCTGAATCAGGTGTATAAGTTAAGAGACAAATAAAATGTGTAGTGATGGGAGCTCCAGGACAGGTTTGGGAAGCACTGAGCACTGTTGTAGGTGAAAATGGTGGTTCAGGCATCCTTTAAGGTTTAATTTAAATGATTATTGAGGCCATCTACCTGAACACTTACTACCTGTACACCTGTGCATTCTTACCTGTACTCTACAACACTTACCTTTGCTATATTACTCTTACATATATTCTACAACTCTTACATTAAGCTCCAAACGTAGGTTCTGGAGGAGCCTAATCATTCAGTCCTGTCGATCATCAGTGTGAGCAGCAGTCACTGCGCCATCCTCGTGTCAATTCTTCTGGCATCCCTCCACCTCCCTGTTTCCTCTTGTATTTTGTATTGTATTGTATATTTATGTTATTCTTTCTCTAGGTGGTACCACAATGTGGGGGTTGAATTTAGAGCTCAAGTTGAGCCTCAGGTTTGAGGCCTGAGCCTCCATTGAGGACAGCAAATCAAGTTCATTTGCTATTATCATCAGGACTAGATGGGCAGGCAAACTGGAGAATAGCATTTTTCCATCCGTTGGTTTTCAGTTCTGGTCCAGTCCTGTTGTATGTGTCTCTTGTCTGTCACACTCGTTTCAGTTCATGAAGCTCTCTCAGGATTGAAAACCACTGCTATGGTGAAATACTTTTTTCCTACAGCACTTACCTGCTCTCTGATGAAAGTACCATTCAATGTAATTCTCAGCAGTGACTGAATCACTTACACAGTGTTCAAGCACATCTCTGACTCTAAAGCAACATTTCTGGAAGATCCTCATAATTAAAATGTGCAATTTGGCAAATAAATATCTTGAATATATAAATGAATATAAATATTGTATGTGTGTTTACTGTGTAATGTCAGCGACAAGATGCTGAGCTTGTGTCTGTATCAGCATGCAAACCAAACATCTTTAAAAATTCAAAAGCCTTTCTTGTTGTGAAGTTGAATGTTTATTGATTAAAATCATGAGGTAAAACATACCATACAGAGCAATTTGTGAAGCAAAGAACAGAAAAGAAACTTTAAAGGCCACGAGGCTTAAAAACAGCATAATTTTTATTATACGACTTTTATTGTCCAACAATGCAGTATACTTGGATCTACCGGGGTGGTAACAGCCCTCTGCTGGTGGAATCAGGCGCCTGCGCAACAGCAGTTGGACACGTTTAGCTTCCGGTGGCTGTCAGATGCCTGAGCTTCAGGCACATAAGGTAAAATACATACATGTATGACAAATATTATTGATATTTTATAACGTATTTACAAGTAGGGTGATGAGCTCTCTCGCTTTAGACTGTTTGTGTGCTGAAGCTTAAGTGAGTTTTGCTAATAATGAGACAGAAGTTAAGCTAGCCAGCTAACATGCTTAACATGTAAACAAACACAGCTGTGATGAACAAACGGACTATTTAACGAACTATTGAATTAAAAGAGCCAAATATTGTAGCTTTAGAAGTCTTAGAGCAACTGATAAATAAGTTTATATTATGGGTTTGGTTTTCGCTAGCTGATATTAACTTTGTTAGCAGTAAATCTGCAGGCTAAGCTATCAGTCTTACTGAAAACAAGTTATTAAATGTTTTACATGAGTTTACGTACATCTACTGAAAGTTCACATAAAAAAAGTTCACAAAAATAAGATTTTAACATGCGTTAATTCGTTCATTTTGTTTTAGTCACTTAAATCTCAAAAGAAAAAAGTATTTAGATATTTAGTGACTACAGGCAGATGTAACTTTATCTTGCTAGTAACTTAAATGTATTTAAAATCGTTTTATAAATCATTTCAAATATTAAAATAAATGTAAAACTATATATACAAATAAGTATTTATAAAATATAATAAACAAAATCTAAAATATTTTATAAAATAATAATTTATAAAATATAATTATTTATAAAATGTTTTACGCCAGAGGTCTCAAACTCAGTTGCTAAACTGTGCAGAGCTGTGGCCCTCCAGGAATTGAGTTTGAGACCAGTGTTTTACGCATATAAATATTTTAGATAGATGTAAAATAAAAATATGAATTTTCAAATATATTAAAATATGATTGATATATATATATATATATATATATATTGAATACAATGATTAAATATATAAGTAGTAAAAATGTGAAGTAAACATGTAGAATTAATTTAGCAAATATAATAATGATTATATTCCTATATCATTCAATAGTTTTTATAGTATATATATATTTTTAATAATTTATCAATTAAAATTCTGATTAAAAATATATATGTAGTTCTATATAAAATATAAGTATAACATATATATATATATATATATATATATATATATATATATAGATAGATAGATAGATAGATATAGATATAGGTAGATAGATAGATAGATAGATAGATGTATTATATATATATAGATTATATTATTGTTATCAATAATACTATATATATATAATTATTTATTGTCTGTTATTGTGATCTGTGTGTGTTTTAGTGTTGGGAATGCAGCCGCCTCTCCCGACAGCAGCGGTCAGAGAGCTGGTTTGCTCCTGTCTGCATCGAGACCCTGTAGCGGCGGATCTGCGCTGCAGCCTCTTTGTTGCCGCCGTCCAGAGCTACAAACGCGATTCAGCGCTCAGACCCTTCCCTCCTCGCTACCTTAGAGGAGAGGTCAAGGATTTTGAGGACCTGGTAAGACGTTTACAGATATTGAGCTCTCCATGTTGTTGGTCTTCCAAAACATACTTTATAGTTTTTGATTCTACTGTGTTCCTCACAGCAAAAGGATGTGGATACTTTGCCAAACGTGAGAGATCTGGTGCGTCTAGGACATGGTGATGGAGATCATCATCTGGCTCTCGTGCACTGGGTTCTCTCCTCCAAGAGTTTTGCTGTGAAGACCCTGCAGAAAGAGGAGGTATTGCCAAACTTCATGTAGATTTAAAAAGAATCGATTGATGAGAGTCATTTGTTCAGGGTGCATCAACACTAGAAGCACTCAATGTTTATGATTTACTGAAAGTTTCCAGCTCATAAGAATCATTCTTCAGAGATGGAGCAACACTTGATTATGCTCTGTTTCTGATTCAAAAACAAAAATAATTAAATAAAAAGACTCTTATTCTTCTTGAGTTCGGACTGCAAAACGGCTTTGATTCACTAAAAAGAACCGGTTCATAAAAATCATTTGATTGAGTATGAAGCAACAGTGGTAGTGCCCTCTGTTTCTGATTCACTAATAAAAACCATTAGTCAGACTAGTGTATTGTATGATTTGATTTAATTAAAAAAATTAAATAATTATAATAATTTAAGAATTATATAATTAAAGAGCCGTTCGTTTGGATTACACAGCTCACACTGTATGTTTGTGATTTACTGAACTGTCTAGAATAAAATAATAATTTGTATGGGGACAGATCCACTCCAGAAGCTCCAGTGTTCCAGAAATTGGACTACATTGCACTGATTCATTAAATCATTTGCTACTTGTATGGACTAGTCATTCGGACAACATGCATACTACTCTATTAAATCTCCCTCCATCAGTTTGCCAGACTCAGCCAGCTGACTCAAAGCGAGGGCGTTTCAGCTCCGGCTCCGGCTCCAGACTTCCTCTTTGAACTGCAGTACTGTGATTTGCTCAACTCCAAGTTCGAGCGGACGCGGGCCGGACGCGAGCTCATCTATGCATTCCACGGCAGCAGACTGGAGAACTTCCACTCCATCATACACAACGGATTACACTGCCATCTCAATAAGGTCAGGACGTGCTGTGCGGGTGGATGACGCTCTTCAGACCTGTTTTGGATGCTGTCCAGACAGGCTTTTTGATTATTATAGAGGGCCAGATGTGTTTGACTCTCGCTTATCATCAGTTATTGTGTAGATGATATGTGTAAAGATGATACTTATATTACAGTGTTATCTGCTTAATGATTTAGCAGTTACACTGTAATTATAAATTATGTGAGCCACTTATCTTTTGGTTATTTGATATTTCAGACCTCACTGTTTGGGGAGGGCACATACCTGACCAGTGACCTCAGCATGGCTATCCTTTACAGCCCTCATGGTAACGGATGGAGGGAAAGTGTTCTCGGGCCTTTGATCAGCTGTGTTGCTTTGTGTGAAATCATCGATCATCCTGATGTGAAGTGTCAGGTGAAGAAGAAAGGTAATGTGGCAAAAGTCTGGGGTCCGTTAATTTTTGTATGTTCACCTCAGCTGCATTAACTTGATCAAAAATACAGTAAAAACAGTAATATTGTGGAATTAGTACAATTTAAAATAACTGTGTGTTTTATTTGAATATATTTGAAAATGTAATTAATTCCTGTGATGCAAAGCTGGATTTTCAGCATCATTACTCCAGTCTTCAGTGTCACATGATCCTTCAGAAATCATTCTAATTTGCTGATTTACTGCTCAGGAAACACTTAATTATTCTCAAACAGTTGAAAACAGCTGCTGCTTTGTATTTTTTGTGGAATCTGTGCTACATTTGTTGTTGTTGTTTTCAGGTTTGTTGTTTTTTTAGTTTTTTTTTTATCTTTTGTAACATTATAAATGTCTTTACTGTCACTTTTAATCAACTGAAGGCATCCTTGCTCAGTGAAAGTGTTTATTTAAAAAAAAAAAAAAAAAGCTGTTGATGTATTCATTGATGATCAATTCAAAAATCTAAATTTTCGTATCTATGACAATTCCCATGTGCTTAGAATTGAATACTACTGTATTCTGTAGTATATAGAGGTGTGTGTGGGGTAAGATGTGCCACTTTTTATTTACGTTGCCCTGTAGGTACTTTTTAAAATAAAGAGAGAAATCTTCTTTTATCATTATTATTTAGATTTTCAAAAACCAGGCAAAAGGTTTGGTACAAAATATGTATGGTATTACAATTCTGGCTGATACAGAACAAGCTAGTCATTTTTGTGTTGTTATAGCCAATCCTTTTTTCTTAAAAATAAAATAAAAGGCATCTCTGTCAAATTGTCCCTTTCTAAATATATGGTTTTGTGACCAGTTATGCATAGTTTGCTAGAATAAGTGAATGGCACATCTTACCCCACTTTCCCCTACAATGTTTTTTCATATGTGAAAAATTAAACTTTGGCATGCGATTGTCCTTTGTACAAGTAAATCATTCATCCACTTGTCCGAGTAAAAAGATATTTGTCCAGGGCCAAAAAAAAGCCATATTTTCTTTGCCGTAAATGTAATCCATTCTGAAGCAATAGTCTCATCACTACTCTATGAGGTCTTACTTTAATCAGCATATTTGTGATATTTGCCTTAAATTGATTTCTAGGACACTTTTTAACTTTATAAAGGGCAATATTTTACTAACCTAACTAAATGTACGTGTTATCATTTGTCAAATTCTTACATTTCAAATTAAATCTGTATCAACAAACTCCACCTTTCCACTGCAGAGGAAAAACCGAACCTGCATCGAAAGTGCCATTTAAATGTATTTACTCAGACTGTTTAATGAAGATAAGAGGTTGAAAAAATGCATTTACACAGTAAAATTGCAAATACATAAATAATGTTATAAGATTAATGTTTTACTTTTTTTTAACATAAATCTGAAATGTTGGAAAAATACAGTAATTTTTTTAAATATGAAACCAAGCCATCAGTAGGTGGCGGTAAGTCACTGTTTTAATGAGTGAGTCACAGATTCATAAAAAAATTACGCAACTTTGATACTGTCTGTTTTCAGTCACTGTTTACACTGTAAGTAATACAAACAGAGATCATTCTCAACAAGGTTTCAGTGCTGCGCTAGTTATTGTTTGTTATTGATGTTTTAATTGGGTTACTTAAGTTAAGTAAAATTCTCTTTCACTTGCCCTTTCACAAAATCAAGCGTTAATGTTGAGCCCTGCAGTATGCAACAATCTTTCAAACAGTAGTATGTCTCATTCTTTTCAACTCAATAAATATAAACCAACACTGATTAGATTTTTATTCCAATTTTTAGTGTAAAACTACCATCCAATAAGATCCCATCCCAGCAGATTCATCTCAAATTCATCTCTCATTGTGTGTTTTAGACTCTGAGAGCATTGATCGCAAGCGTCTGAGGGCCAGGAACAGTGAAGGTGGTGAGGTGCCCGAGAAATACTTTGTGGTGACCAACAACGAGCTTCTGAGAGTAAAGTACCTGCTGGTGTATTCTCAGAGACGCTACCGATCACGGTGAGACCGGAGTTGCGCAGATTTAAACGGATATACTTTCATAATTCAAAATGCTTACTTTTTAGTAATAGTTCGCTTAAAATAAATTTGCTGTCATCTTTCTATTTTCTGTTTAACACAAATGGAGACATTTTGCATAATGTCTCAGTCACATTTATCCATACAGTTACAATGAATAAGAGACTAAAAGTTTAAAAAGGTGCATAGTTTTGTGTATAGAATAGACAACTACTACAGAAATGAAACTTGGATATTTTGGATTAATCAATGTGCAGCTTGTATAGCAGTATAGATTTACTGTCCACTGAAAATAACTCAACATACAGCCATTACTGTCAAAATAGCTGGCAACAAAAGTGAGTACACCCTAAGTGATAACATCAGTATGTTGTTAAACCATGCAAATCCTTGCCTATGTCACATGTGATGTTTATGTGTTTGTCTGCTTGACAGGACAATACAAAGTTGTGTATCTTGTATTAAAGCAGTTAAAATTTGGTGCTTTAAGTACAATTCTCTCATACTGACCACTGGATGTTCAACATGGCACCTCATGGCAAAGAACTCTCTGAAGATTCGAGAGTTAGAATTGTTGCTCTTCACAAAGATAGCCAAAGCTATTAGATAGTGCTGCACGATTAATCGTATCACAATCGCGATGTCAGCAATTATATTATTTTATATTAGGCTAATTGTGTGCACTTGAGGACACATGCTTTCTGAGAACAGTTTGCCTATTTTCCGTGCTGCGAACAAAACAAAACAAAAGACTAAATAAATAAATAAAAATAAAAAGATCTGACAGTCTCTCAGCATAGGCAGTGCACGTGTGGCGTGCATGCGTGCGCAGCGCTGAGAGACCAGAACGAAGATGAGTGCCGAGGAGACTGATCTGGTAGGCAAAAAAACTCTACCTCTGTATGACGATATTTTGGATTTGAGATTACTGACACTGAGCAGAGACATGTATTGTGCAATACAATGTCTTGTATTGTAGAATGCACGCTCAGCACCGCCGAGCGCTTCCTGCGACAGTTAAAACGAAACCGAAAGTAAGACTCGCGCGCGCATTGAAAAGCAGTTTTAAGAGAGCGACTCCCCAATGCGCGCAAATTAGGCTACATGACATATCTAGGCTGTTATTAGCATGTAAGCTATAATAGGTTGTGTAGTTGTCTATAGCTCTGTATCATGCTTGAAAAAGTCTGTCTCTATTGGCACTTTGAATATTAAGAGAGTAGCCTACTTTTATGGCAACATTTATTGTTTGCACTTAATAAGACTAAGAAAGAACTGTGTTGTTTATTTTTTGGTTATTTATACTGTTTTAATTTATGTTCAGTTCGTGAAAAGAACTTAAGTTAAGAGGTGTTCTAGAAGCTCATAATTCATGAACCCCCATTTTGTGCCCCCAATACAATTTATTATAACCGTAATCGCAATCACATAACGCAATATTGACCTCAATAATCGCAATATGAAAATTTTCCCAAATCGTGCAGCCCTACTATTAGAGGTTCAGTAACACCGTGAAATTGAGTTTCACTACAGTGGTCAGGGTCACACAGAGGTTTTCCAAGATGGGTTCTATTCAGAACAGGTTTTGCAAGGATCGATCAACGAAGTTGAGTACTTGTTCTGTGTGTCAGGTGCAGAACTTGGCTTCAAAACACAGATGCATGAGTGCTGCCAGCATTGCTTTAAAGGTTGCAGAAGTAGAAGGTGCAGAAGGAAGCCTCTTCTGAAGCTGGCTCACAAGAAAGCCCAGCAAACAGTTTGCTGAAGACAACCTGTCCAAGAGCATGAATTACTGGAACCATGTCTTGTGGTCTGATGAGACTAAGATAACTTTGTTTGGCTCAGATGTCCAGCATGTGTGGCGATGCTTTGGTGAGGAGTACCAAGAAAATTGTGTCTTGCCTACAGTCAAGCATGGTCCTGGTAGCATCATGGTCTGGGGCTGCATGAGTGCTGCTGGTACTGTGGAGCTGCAGTTCATTGAGGGAAACAAAGATTTCATTATGTGCTGTTCCCAGCAACAACCTGTGCAGTTCCACGCCCAGAATGATTAATGGTGCTGACACTTTGGGCACAGTTTTGACAAGTTCACTTAGGGTGTACTCACCTTTGTGGCCAGCTATTATGACAATAATGGCTGTATGTTGAGTTATTTTCAGAGAACAGTAAATCTATACTGCTATGCAAGCTGCACATTGACTAATCTAAAATATATCCAAGTTTTATTTCTATAGTATTGTCGCTTGAGAAGATATAGTAAAATGGTTGCTGAAATGTGAGGGGTGTACTCACTTTTGTGAGATACCGTATATAGCATAGACTAATAGCATATTAGTGGAAAGATTTACTTTTAAAATACTTTTATGTTGCTTTTGTATCGTTTTGAAGCTTGATAGACCTAGTTGTCATTAAAGGAACAGTTTGCCCAAAAATGAATATTTGCTTAACATTTACTCATCCTCAGACCATCTAAGATGTAGATGAGTTTGTTTCTTCATCTTCAAAAGATTTGGAGAAATTTAGTGTTGCGTTACATGCTCACCAATGGATCCTCTGCAGTGAATGGGTGCCGTCAGTCCAAACAGCTGATAAAAACATCACAAGTAATCCACACCACTCCAGTCCATCAGTTAACATCTTGTAAAGCAAAAACCTGAAACTAATTCATCATAAAGATGTTTTTAACTACAAACCTGCTTCTGGCTAAAACATGAGTTAATTCTGAAGTGAAAAATGTCGGCTTGTCTGAATCAGGAGAAAATATGCACAGGTCAAGCACCGTTTAAAAGCCAAAACAGAAACAAATATGTGGGTGGATTTTGATGTGAGAGGACAACAGATAATGGATGTTTTTTCAAGTTCAAGTTCAAGTTCAAGTTGAGCTTTATTGTCATTCCGCTACATGTGTGGACATACAGTGGAACGAAATGTCGTGTCTCGCAGGACCACAGTGCTACATAAATAAACAAATATAAACATACAACACTAGACACAGGAACAATTTTTAAAGCTAACTTACTGAAAGTGGTAATCTAACTATACATATACTATAAATAATTGACTATATACAAATAACATAAGACAGACTACATAAGTACTTTACATAATAACTGTGCATGGTATTGTGCAAAAGAGCTTAGGAACCAAATAGTGCAATTTGATTTGTGGTGCAAGTAAACATTCAAGTCCTTATAACATGAATTGTTAATATGAAAGTGTCTGGTGCAGAGAAGAGTGTTTCTACAGGTGGTTTGTCCGGCCCACTCAGAATTGCACAGTGTTTGAGTTTTTCAACAGTTTACATTTGGATAAGAGGGGGGATGGGGTGGCTGGAATTGAGGGCTCTCACAGCCTGGGGGAAAAAGCTGTTGAGTAGCCTAGCAGAGCGGGCTTTGATGCTCCTGTACCGTCTTCCTGATGGCAAGAGCTGGAAGAGACTGTGGGAGGGATGGGTGGGGTCCTTCACGATACTGGCGGCTTTACTGGAGCATCGTTCAAGGAAAATGTCCAGAATGGAGGGGAGAGGGGCACCGATGATCTTTGCAGCTGTGTTCACTGTCCGCTGGAGGGTCTTGCGGTCAGCAGCACTGCAGTTCCCGTACCAGACAGTAATGCAGCTGGTCAGTCTGGAGGAAGCGTTATATTAACTCATATTTTGGCTAGAAGTGATGGAAATTTTTTACAAACATGCAGCTTTCCACTTCAGAAGATGTTAGTTGATTGACTGGTGTGCTGTGGATTACTCTTGGATTATTGCGATGTTTTTATCAGCTGTTTGGACTCTCATTCTGATGGCACCCATTCACTGCAGATGATCCATTGATGAGTGATCCAATGCTACAATTTTCCAAATCTGTTCTGATGAAGAAACAAACTCTTCTACTTCTTGGATGGCCTGAGGGTGAACACGTTTTCAGCTAATTTTAATTTGTGGGTCAACTATTCCTGAATTTTCATGTTTTTCTATTTGTTCAAATAACTTGCTGTATGAAGTGACATTGTGTTCTTATTCCAGACGTGCTCAAGGGACATCGTGGCTCGTCAGACATCATTTTGCCATCATGATGGGCCTCTATCTCCTGCTCCTCATATTCATCGGTGCCTTCAACTCGTCCGCTTTTCAGTCGTTCTGGCACAGAATGTTCCGGTGACCCAGACGGAGCACACATTACATATAAACGTTAACGTCCAAAGTGCCTTCTACTCACAAAGACTATCATGAAAGAGGGAAAAAATAGACTCAGGAACAATCTTCTTCAACTCAACATGACATTCCTTGATTTTTACATTACATAGATTTGCATAAACACTGTGCGTCTGTCAGAGGCAAAGCTGCAGTATGAACAAAAATGTTAGCGTTTTGCTCATGAGCAAATGCAGCCGAGCACCAAGATTGTTACATGTTAGCATGTAGCCGGTTTGGATGATGGGTTCACTACATTAGTTACCAAATGATCAAGACAAAGCGCTGTCTTTACCTGCCTTTCGAACCTAGACATTGGCATAATTGCTGCTTATAGTAAAAATAATCGTGGGGTGATCTGTCTGATTTATATTAGATACATTTTCAGTTTTGGGGCAAGTTCACATGTTCTTAGACTATCTCTAGATTAAGTCAACTATGCAGAAGACCCATGCTGTGGTGGTCAGTATCATTAAAACTGTAGTCTTGATATTCTATAAATGTCTCTAACTTGAATAATCCAGAGAATCTGTGAAATTATTTAAATAAATAAATGGGACAACGTTACAGTGTGTTTGCAAAGGCACAGAGTGTAATATTTGGCGGCTGCTGTAGTTTACAGCTCTTGGCGCGCTGAACATTTAGTCTGGCCATTGTTTTATCAGTAGAAAACAAAAGAAGTTATATACTACTGATAACAAAAGCGGCGTGTTTTTCATCTTGACAGGCGCAGACTCATTCATGTTCACCGTAGATTAGCTCTGATGACTTTTTACAAATTTTTGCAAGTGATAGCCATAAAAAAATGACTTTTCATGCATAAAATAAGTTACTAAATTAATCACTTGTTACTTTTCTCTGTTATTCTTCAGGCTGTTCCATGTTATAAACAGTATTCGATTTCAATGCATTTACCAGAAGTAACCATTTACTTTCTTTATGCAGCTTTATATGAGACAGACATCAAACGAATTGTGAACAGGTTGATCTATTATGGATCTGGGCTCTGGATGGACATGTAATTGCAGGCTCATAAACGTATTGTTATTCAGTAACAGGCCAGACAGGAGTGGGAGCGTGTTTACGGTGGCACTTTTTTCTAACGGTGTCAACCTGACCTTATTAGTCCATTTTTTTATATGTAAAAAAAAAAGAGCTTCCTGAAAGAGTTTTATTCATTTAACATTTGCACATACAAATATTAAAATACATCATTTAAAAAATTAAAATGACTGACAAAAAATATTGGAAATGCAATTTTAACAAAAACAGGTGTTTTAGGTTGTAGTTATCAAAAGCTGTACAACAGTAATGCAAGTAATTTCACAGCATTGTTTTTTTTTTTAAATAGTAATAAAATGCATTAATAAATTGAGCTGCCTTTTATGCTACATTTTATCACTGGATTACATTATTTGGATTCCTTTTAAGATGCAGAACCAGTTTGCTTAGCTGCAGTTGGACAGGCAGGAGCCAAACACACAAAAAATCCCTCAGAGTTGTTCTGTTGAAAGAATATTGAAATAAATAAATAAATAAATAAAAAGAAAGAAAATAAAAAATACAGACATTTTTATAAAAATGAAATACAAAAATGACATTAAAAATACATCAAATTAATTTAAGTGAATTTAAAAGTCAAAGCGTTTTGTCATTAAAAGAAACTTTATTGTAACCAATATAGAAATCAGCAGAAATATATTTCAAGTTTACATCAAAAAAGAATGGTACGATGGCGTTTTAGTGCCACATTAAAAAAAATGTAAAAATTGAAAATTACGTTATTAAAGTCAATATTTTTGAAAAAGTCAAAATACTACATTTAAGTAAAGTTGAAATTACGAGAGTAAAATCGAAATTACAAGAATAAACTCAAAATTACAAGAGCAAAGTCGAAATTACGAATAAAGAAATCCAAAAAAATGTAGAAGATTACAAGATTAAAGTCAATATTTTTAAAATAGTCAAAATCACGAATAAAGTCGTAATTACAAATAAAGTCGAAATCACGAATAAAGTCGAAATTACGAATGAAGTTGGAATGTTTTGAGAATAAAGTCTAAATAAAAAAGGGGAATTAAAAAGGGTTTAATAAGAAAGAAGGTCCCCTTCCAAAGGAATGTTGATTGGGTTTGTGAGAATAAAGTCGAAATCTAAAAAAATGTACCAAAAAATTTTTTTTTTGAAAATTACAAGATTAAAGTCAATATTTTTAAAATAAAGTTAAAATACTACATTTAAGTAAAGTCGAAATTATGAGAGTAAAGTGGAAATGCAGGAAATAAAGTCAAAATCACGAATAAAGTCGAAATTAAGAAAAAAGACTAAATAAAAAAGGGGAATTAAAAAGGGTTTAATAAGAAAGCTGTTCCTCTTCAGTCTGTTAATAAATATCATATTCTTGATATTAAGCTGTTTCCACGAGAATTACTCTTCCTTATCTCAGTAAGATGATGTGGCCACTTGGACGCAACAATTTTAAAATAAATTCCGGTGGCCTGGCAACTTCTCCCGGTGCTCCCAATCTGAGCCATTTGCATGCATAATATAGGCTATACTCTCAAAATATTATAACTTTCATTTTCACAATTTAAATTCTCAAAACATTTGGACTTTTCTTGAAATATTACGACTTTAATCTCGTAATTTTAGATTTTGATATATTTTTTTAAAGTGGCACTAAAACGGCATCGCAGAATGATAATGCGTAACTCAGGACTCAAATTCACCTGTAGGTTCTGATGGCAGACGGATGGGTGTTTTTGTTCGGTCAGGTGTCCGCGCACACACCTGCCGAAGCGATGCAGGCACACGTGGTCTGTTGGGGAACAGGACTGGGGACAAGATGGAGGTCTGAGAACCAGGCAGCTGGAGCAGGTTGTGTGCTGGCAGTGACCTCCACACTCACGCCTTTCTAGTGATACAGACCTGTAGCGAGAACAGCTCATTCATTAGAAACACTAGGGAATGGATGAAAATGATGAGAAATCAAGACTATAAGACGAAGTTACCTGGCTGAGCATATCTCATTGGGATTTGCCTTGCAGAACTCCCATGTGCACTCAGGTCTGCAAGTGTCGGCTTTGAGAACCTCCAGCACTGTTTGGAAATCCAAAATCAACAATATTGGCAAATAATAAATACACTGTGAAATATTGTTCTGCAGGTCAAAGACAAAGACAGACTATAAAGTTGATGGGATCCCATTACAATACGGATGCAGTTCTTCAGGAAAGGTTGTGGATTTCATCACCGTCTAGATAAGAACAATCAAAGCCTTGCTTTTATGGGAAAGTGCTCCGAGATCAAAGGAATCCTTGACTGCCGTATCTCTTTTCACAGTTCATAAATTATATTAACCTTGATGGTGCCATTTTCAGGAGTGTGAAGATGAATGTAAAAGTTAATCCATAAACTCACATTCTGCATGAATAGATTGTACCACAGGGGTTTTCAAACTTGATACAATGAATATGATACAAGGGAAACCACTCTTAAAATATGTCTAATTTCTAATTAAATTAATATGAAAAAATATTTCTAATTAAATATACATTTATTTATTTATTTATGTGTGTGTGTGTGTGTGTGTGTATGTATGTATGTATATATATATATATATATATATATAAACAAAAATATGTAAATATTAGTAAAATATGTAACTTTTCGTAGATGTATAGCAAAATAAAAAATATATATACACATACATTCTAATACAAAATATTGATTAAAAAGTGATAATGTTAAATTGTCATTCAAAACTTTTAATGTCAACTTTTATTTTATTTCTCAGAATTTGTGCTCCATTGGGTCCCTGTACTCCAGTTTGGAAACCCTTGTTGAATTATTATATTTGTTCTTGTATAATTCACAGGGATCCCACAAAAAGGTCTAGTACACTTAAAAAGGGCTATTCTTTGGGGGAAAATAAATAAATATTGAATTCAGAAATTTGCTATAGAAATATTAGGGTTTTTTTATTATTTATTTATTTTACTAATTTCCATGACTTTTCAGACCTGGTATATGTATGAGAACCCTGAATTTAAGAACCAACTTTTTAATGTCAAGTTTGCAGAACATTTTAATAATCTAAAGAAACTTTAAGAACCTTTTTTGCAATGGAAAAAGCTCCATTGAAGCCAATGAAGAATTTTCAAAAGCGAAGACTTTTAGGATTGTATGTAAACATCTAGACATTAACTTGGTATCTCCAGCTTCAGTGGTACCTGATTTGCAGGTTCCCTTGCGTCCTACGTCTGCTTTTCCATCTGGGTTTCTATCTTTTTCTTCTGGATAAATGCAAATCAGCCCTTCGTCGCACTTCCCCAGGTAGTCCCAGGTGCCTCCACAGCTTTCTCCTGCAAGTTTGGCACAAGCTGGGCAACAACCGCAAATCCCAGTGGTGATTCCACCCTTACACTGGAGCTTCAACGCTCGACGAGGCGAACAATGGATGCGTTCGCAGGGCGGACAGTGCAGGGCTTGGAGGATCTGCTGGCCCTCCAAGGTGGAGGTCTCCAGAGCCATTACCAGCCACAAAATCACAGAGATCGAGAAGACGCACCGACTCATGGTTGGACTAAATGTCACTGAGTTGGCTCGCCTTTTATATAACGGTCATCAAAACCACGCAAACTCAAAGAAATCATTCTTCACACCAACAAACCTCCTCCCTTCCTCACAACCAATGGATGATGGAGTGTTACGTTTGTTGAGTCTGGATTTGCTGTTAATTATCCCCAAGTCTTATCTTTACAATCGTGCTGTTGTTTTCATTTTGTCTGAAAACCAATAAGTTGGACCAAGCGAAGAAGACTGGACCCTTTGTGCACAGGTCACATGACCAATAGCAGGGGGTGTAATTCACGGTGTGATTGAGATAATTACCCATGAGTAACAAGGACAAGATTAGGACATTGGCAGGTTATCTGAGAAGACCTGTGTGTGACTTTTTCATAAGCTGGTACGCAATAAAATGCCGCTTTCCGTCTGGCTTACGGTTTTCAGAACAGA
Organism: Cirrhinus molitorella; assembly: GCA_033026305.1. Taxonomy (NCBI): domain Eukaryota; kingdom Metazoa; phylum Chordata; class Actinopteri; order Cypriniformes; family Cyprinidae; genus Cirrhinus; species Cirrhinus molitorella. The sequence continues at coordinate 19,190,065 of CM065141.1, read as the reverse complement.
ATGGTTCTTCAAACAGTCTCAAAGGTCATACCCTTGACCGCTTTAACCTTAATAACCGTCTGCTGTAGATAAAATATTAATGATAAAATGAGTGAAAATGCTTGTATAATTAATTTTTTTTAAGACTTTTGGTTGTTTAACTTAATGCAAAGTACAATAAAAGATTGCACTATTTACAAAGTCCTAGTCTTACTGTGAACAGTTTTTTGGTGATAATTTTTTAAAGAATAAAAATCTGTGAAATTGAGTTCATCGTCTGTATGTTCTGGTTCAAATAAACAAGACTGAGACAAAAATTGCAAGTCATCCTCTCTGATGAAATCTTCAATTATGATTACGAAGACTGTTTAATGTAAAGCTTGAGTCTTCCTCTGCTAATAAACAAGGTGCAGCGCATCAGAAGCACCACACACGTGTCTTGTTACTTTCTCGAACACGTTGAAGACTGACACGGAAGATAAGAAATTGTTGAATAAACTCGTTATTTTTGAGTTCTTTGCACATAAAAAGTATTCTCGTAGCTTTATAACATTATGGTTGAACTACTGATGTTACATGGACTATTTTATCAATGTCCTTACTACCTTTCTGGGCCTTGAACATGTCAGTTGCGTTGCTGTCTATGCAGGGTCAGAAAGCTCTCGGATTTCATCAAAAATAACTTAATTTGTGTTCCGAAGATGAACGAAAATCTTACTGCTTTAGAACGACATGAGGGTGAGTAATTAATGCAATAGGGTGGAGTGTTCCTTTAAAGGGACAGTTCACCCTATTGCATTAATTACTCACCCTCATGTCTTTTTTGAAAATAGGCTCATGACAAAAATCTAGTGGCGTTTTCGTCAACGAATAAAAACGAGACTAAAAAGTTAGGGAGGGACGATTTGGAAAGAGATTCATTCACAAAAATCTGTTGCGTATAGGTTAGATGCATACAAACCAGCGGGACACAAGCTAAAATACACTTGCTGCACGTCTTATAAAACGTTCAGAAATGTCAATATGTGGGAGAAGTGCAGACATATGGATAACTTTGACCGCAAGAGAGAACTCAATTCGGTCTTCTTTTCTGAGCGCAGACACCAAAGCATACACACAGTAAGCACGTCTCACACTCTTTCGCTTTGCATAAACTGAGAAATACACGCAAACTGATCTCGAATTGTCCGTTTTGACGACTATTCACGTAAACACAGCCGATTACGTCTTAAATGAACGTAAACAGTAGGGAGAAAGTGTATCAGTACATTGCATTCATTGCATTCGTACATTCGTTTGTAAAGGGATAGCAGCCACATTTAGTTGCTATTGTCTGAGTCACAGATAGACGTTAACTAAGCAACAAAAGAAAGACAGAAAACCACACACTGCTCTTAACTGAATCAATTACGTAGCCATAAAGATTAATCTAGATTAATTTATAGAAATAAATATGTCTGTTTGAAAGAATGAAGAATATGGTTAACAAGTTACTATAAAGAATGCATAATTAGCATTAATTAATTAATTATTAAGGCATGTTGTGTATCACCGCCATTAAATTGTGTGTTTATCATGATAAAACCTTAATATCAAATTTTAGAGAAATTCTTAATAAATGCATTGCACAGTAACTAAACCCAATAAGTTGTAGCCGATTAAATTTATTGTAAATTTAGTCGACTAAAATCTTGATATTTCGTCGACTAAAACTAGACTAAAACTAAAAACAATTCAGATGACTAAAATATGACTAAAACTAAATGGCATTTTAGTCAAAAGACTATGACTAAAACTAAATGAAAATTTGCTGTCAAAATTAACACTGCTTCCAACGTGACCAGCACTAAGCCACTAAGGTAATAGTGAAATAGCTGGGGACTATATTCAGGCGCTGCGTAATATCATTCCTTGATTATTACGCCAGAATGAGAGCATAGTTCCTATCCATATCAGCTTGGAAAATCGCAACTTTTCATTTTCTGTCAGTCTTAGTACCTGATGTAAATACAGAAGAGTCAAGTTTTAAATAGGAAAAATATTGAAAATCTTTGGTCATTTTTTAACCAAACGCTAATGGTCTAATCTGATTTTTCCACTCAATTAGGTCAAAAATGTCATTTTAAAGACGTTTTTTCTTGTAAAAATGTTATGTCGTTTTTTTCTTGTGAAAACCACAATTATCTTGTTAAAACAATATCTTTTCTTGTAATAACAAGATGTTTTATCGCTAAAATGCCTTTTCTCGTAATAAGGAGATAGGCTATGTATTTAAGACGACACATTTTTTCTTTAAAATGACAATTATCTTGTTAAAAATGACATCTCCTAATAAGATTTTTTCGTTAAACACCTTTTTTCGTAAAAACATGTTAAAATAACTTTTCTCATTAAAACAACAATTACCTTGTTAAAATTACATCTTTTCTCGTAATAGATGTTTAAACAACATCTTTTCTCGTTAAAATGACAATTATCTTGTAAAAACGACATCTTTTCTCGTAATAACGAGATGTTTTTCTTGTTAAAACATGTTTTCTCATAATAACGAGATATGTCTTTAAGACAGCATTTTTTCATTAAAATGACATTGTCAAAACGATATCTTGTAATAACAAGACTTTTTGTCATTAAAACATCTTGTAATAATGTCTTTAAAACAACACATTTTTTTTAAAGCGGCAATTATCTTGTTAAAACGACATCTTTTCTCGTAATAACGAGATGTTTTATCATTAAAACATATTTTCTTGTAATAACAAGATGTCGTTTAAACAACATATTTTCTCATTAAAACGACAGTTATCTTGTTAAAACAACATCTTTTCTCGTAATGAGATTTCTTGTTAAAACGACATCTTTTCTCGTTAAAACAACATATTCCCCCGGCTTCACAGACAAGGTTTAAGCCTAAATCCTAGCTTAAAATGTAAGTCTGAGGTGTTTAAACTGAAAGAAACGTGCACTGACTGATCTAAAAATATATATCAATGCATTTGTTTTGCCTCAAGATTCACACCAGTAATGTTTTTTCTAAGCCGGTTTATAAACAATATACGTCCTAATTGAACTATGGCCTAATCCTGGCTTAGTCTAGCCCTGTCTATGAAACCGGGCCATTATGTCATAAAAAACGATGTTTTTCCCGTTATAGAAGATATATTAGGTAAATTATGTGAGCAACCTAAGCGACTGTCCGTGATGCTGTCACCACAGCCCTGACATGATCTGCAGAGGGGTAACAGAAATACACTGTTTTAAAGGTATTTTGATGTAATGGTTTTAATTGTAGCGGCATATTTATTAGGATTACTCTCCAATCTGTCTACAATATAATTAGTGTTTGAAATGAATTATGCTCACATAATGTAACCATAGGCCTGTATCTTCTATAACGGGAAAAAACGTATTGTTTCTATGACATTATGTTGCTATATGAGAAAAGATGTTGTTTTAACAAGAAAACATCTCGTTACTAGATTGATATCCAATTGAGTGGAAAAAAAAAAAATTATGTGTGGCAGCAATGCGTCACCGTGAATGCAAATAAGTTATTGGGTAGATCATATTTTTGTCTTTCAGCAATTTTTCTGGAAAAGGAAAGAAAAATGAACACTGAGCTGAATTATATAATAAAACGCAATATTACATAATAAAAAAATAATTAATTGTGTTAGTGTTCAACTTTCACTAACACAAATTACAAGAAGTACACCATTATTGGGGGGGTTTCACTGCAAAACAACGCACAAGATGCCACAAATATTGCCATGTCTGAGAAAAGCCAAAGTAAATTCTGTCATTTTAAGCCACAAAAAGCCAGTGAAATCCTGGACTGTTTATGTGGAATAAACTATAAGAGAAAAAACTTAGTATACCATTATTATTGGCGTTTTTTTTACTGCAAAACAACGCAAAAAAAATGGAAGACATTGTTCGATATGCGAAATCTCTGATTGAAGTCCTTGGTCCATTTCAGAGTAGAATTATATAGCATTAGTTTTCAGAGAAACCGTAAACATGTTTCCTAAATATCTACAAACATATTTTTTGGCTTAAGAAGAGTCAAAAACTTACAGCACCTTTAAGAAGAAAAAGGTGGATAAAGGCAACATAAAAAAGACAAACAACAGAGGATTTTAAGCAACTTTTATTAAATTAGATCTTTATAAAACAGTGCAGAGTCCTATCATCGTCTTTGCTGATCTTAAGTCTCTTTGAAGCATGTCTATCACTGCAAGTTGTCGAGAAAATGGAAAGCCAAACGACACCTGAAACGACCCTACGTCAACGTTCAGTCCCTTATACATCAGCAGACTGCGCGTGAGATCACACTCATTCATTGCTGGCATGGTTGAGGTCAAATGAGTAACTGCATAATGTACTGCATTGAAAACACAAGTAATATTTGTAAATATTCGCATAATTCGCTCTGCAAAAGTTGAGGTAATCCTAATAACGCTGCAATGTATTTTCAAAACGGTTCATTTAGTGATACTTTTGGTCTTAAACTGTTCATGGAATGCGTTACGAGCTACAAACATAACAGCGTTATTTTCGAAGCATTAGGTACGCTACACTAGAAATTTACCTTATCTAAACAAATGAGCTCGCTATCATCTACAAACAAAAGAAAATGATTGTAGACATGATTAATAAACCATGTGACTACCACTTCATCACTTTAGGTTGTATAGGTTGAGTTAATCGGCCACGTATGCAAAAGGAATATCTCATTCAAAAATGATACCGACCCCAAGCCGATCCAACGAGAGATCAATCCGGACTGAAATTTGCATAGAATGTCATTTATTTCCAAGAAATAGCAGTTACCGAACAATAACACTCTTTGTTGTCTGGACTGTGACGATTAATCGATACTGAGACCCCGTTTTAATCAGGTTTGTTATTCCGACAAACATTGACCTAAATTCACAAACCAGAGAAAAATACCGCAGATTCTCTGCATAAACCTCTTTGAAGGGAGAGTGTGCATTGCGTGGGATGGCGTTCAGTTATCTAGCATGGTTCTGGTAGTGGGCCTGACTGTGGGGTAAGGTCATGCTGTTAAGGTGTGTGGTTCAGCAATCAGCAAACGCTATCAATGGGTTTAGCCTTGGTCACATGAAATCCTCGTAGTCTTGTGCATAACCGCCATCGAACTGCCCGTAGTCTGCCAGATCATCTTTCATTGTGGCTTTTAAACCTCCTCCTGGTAAAACTCCCTTCTTTTTCTTTTTACCTTTGTTTGCCTATTGTATAAAAAAATATGATATTTAGGACTACAAAAATAAATAATTACAATAAAATAATACAAAAATGACATATGGTTTGTAAGAGTGAACAAAAAGTAAGAATTTTACATGTAAATACACAAGACCATCCAAGATTTAGATGAGTTGGTTTCTTCATCAGAACAGATTTGGAGAAATTTAGCATTACATCACTTGCTCACCAATGAATCCTCTGCCCTCAGAATGAGAGTCCAAGCTGCTGATAAAAACATTACAATAATCCACTCCAGTCCATTAATTAACGTCCATCTTATAAACGTACACGTTTATAAGAAAAAAAACAGTTATTAAGGCAGGTTAACTTTAAACCGTTGCTTTCAGTTAAAATCAAGTATCCACAATCACTTCCTCTAGTGAAAAGTCCATCTCCTGTTGTCCTCTCAACATGAAAGTCTACCAACATATTTGGTTTAGAGCTGTTTTGGACTGTGTTCGCTTGTAAGTATTGCTGTCAAACGATTAATCACGATTAAATCGCACCCAAAATACAGGGACCATACAGATGCTATAGAATGAAATTCCACGACTTAAGGACTTTTTTAATTTTCAAGGACTTCAATCAGAAATCTCACTTATCAAACAATGTCTTATCTTTCAAAAAAAAAAAAAAAAGACAAAATTTACAACTAAAAAAAGGCAAATAAAGTGAAGCACATGCAAAGTATCACTACTGAAGTAATATAAAGTATACTATACTTTTACTATAATAAAACCATGGTTAGTTTGTTTTTTTTCTTTGTTTTGTTTTGTTTTTATAACTGTACTGCCTTAATAGTTTGATGTTTTCTACCATTTACACAAATTATTATTATTATTATTATTATTATTATTATTATTATTCACTGATGATTGGCCATACATGCTCCGAAGTCCTAATTTGTATCAAATGATTCGCTATCCGCACTCCAAAGTTCCAATCTGAAAAATCATTCGCGGATCATAATTTCATATCACAAACCATTTGACTTAGATTGAAACTTTGCGTATTGCAAATCATTTGTTTTAGATCGGGACTTCAAATCATGTATCGTGAATCATTTGATTTGAAACGTTCAATTTGCAAAATGATTCACGAACCCGTTAAGCAATTCGCGATACGCAATCATTTTGCGACGCTAACTGATTCTGAGTTTTGAAAAGCTCTATTTCACCCATCACTACTTTTAAGATCATTACAAGCGGCACTGAAATTAGAAAATAAATTGTTCTTTTAATTTAATCTGAAGTTTCAATTGGTTCCAGCTTAAATGACTCACTCAATTGATTAATTCAATTGATTTAATTCCGTTCTGCTTGTCGCGTCTTCAGCCATGTTTACACAACATTGTCATTACTACTACTGTCTTAGCTTGCTAGTTATGACATTAACTGAAATAAGCGAAAAAGGTATAATTTTTTTTTCATTGCGTGACAAGATCTGTGCTTACTAAAAAAAATGGTTCATAGATACATTGTCTTTTAATGATTCAAATACTTTTCAAGTACCGCTTCAGGAATATTGCTATTTATAAGGGTTTTCCAGGTCTTAAATTTCTTAAACTTCAAGCACCTTGTACAAACCCTGCAAATAGGTGTTTTTGTTTACATAATACATATGTGTACTGTATATAAATATATATTATGTAAATAAAAACTTATTTTGGATGCAATTAATCGTTTGATAGCACTACTTGTAAGCAGTGCTTGATCTGTGCATATTTCTCTCATAATTCAAGCGAGACTGGAGAAAGTAATATTATGGATTACAGACTCCTATTTTAACTGGAAGCAATGGTTTGAAGTTTAAAACATTGTAGTGATAGATTTGTTTCTTACACACATGCAGCTTTTCTCTTCACAAGATGTTAAAGTAATGGAGTGGTGTGGGTTACTTGTGGATTATTGTGATGTGTTTATCAGCTGTTTGGACTCTTATTCTGACGGCACCCATTCAATTCAGTGAACCCATCTAAACAAGTGATGATAAACTTTTCCAAATCTGTTATAATGAAGAAACAAACTCACCTACATCTTGTGGCCTGAGGATGAATACATTTTCATTTTTTGGGTGAACTATTTTTATAGACGAATTTCATACCTTTTCTTGCCTTTGCTTTTCACTTAGTAAGACTGTTAGTGAGTTGTTAATTTTCTTCAAGTCGTCAACTTCCACTGCAAAACCGATTCAAAGCATCATAAAATAATACAAAGATTACAATACAAATGACTGAAGTATGCAAAAACGAAGCACACTTACATGAAAGACACAGGTCCCTAAACAGAGTCTCTAAAAAGCTGGAATAGTGTATTGACTTCTCATAGGAAGATATTTTTTCTTTTAGCAACCGCTCGAACTCTGTGAAATCTTCTTTTGTAGAGGGACTCATCGCATCAATTCCTGTAACATTATTTGATACTACACCTACAAATGAGAATATTGGTTAATGATTTGGCCTATGAGTAGAAACAGAAATATGGTAAACAAAAACAGCACTTACCGAACGCTTCTTTTGCTAGTTCTAAGTCTGAATCCTCTTGTAGTTTTTTCACTCTAAGTTTTTCTGCCAGCTCCTCTTCTGGTGCGAGTTCTGTGGGGGTTTTTGACTCCTCTGTCTATTTAAACAGTAAATTTAGTTAGTGAAATTGACGGTATGTCCTTCTACCACACTTATGCTATTAATGAATGCACAAGTTGACATGATAGATAGATAGATATACATACACAACCATTCAGACGTTTGGGGTTAGTACGATTTTCAGTATTTACTTGATTAAAAAATGCAGTAAAAACAGAAATGTTGTCAAATATAATTACAATTCAAAACAACAAGCTTCTATTTGAATATATTTTAAAATGCAATTTATTCCTGTGATGCAAAGCTTAATATTTTTAGCATCATTACTCCAGTCTTCAGTGTCACATGATCCTTTCAGTAATCTTTTAAAATGCACTGATTTTATGATGTGCTAATTTGAAAAAACATTTCTTAATATCAATGCTGAAAACAGTTGTGCTGCTTAATACTTTTATGAAAAGTAATTTTTGCTGAACAAACAATTCAAAAGAACAGCAATTATTTGAATTGGAAATCTTTTTTTACTGTACTTACCTCAAACTTTTGAACGGTAATGCAAGAATATTAAAAAAAATGAGAAATATGACAGTTACAAAATGCTGTAAATAAAACAACGGTTTTAAAGTTTGGAAAACATTCAGCATAACTTGTTACAGAGCAACAGGTAAAATTAAATACTACTATGTCTTAACTCACTTGTTTTTGGAGCTCCTCTTGTTTTTTTCTTTGTAAAATTTCCTTTTCTTTTATTTTTTCACTGAGTTTCTTCTTTTCTGTAGGTTTAGCCTCTGTATATATATATAAAAAAAACACTGTTAAACCTCAAAGTGTAACTTATAACTTGAAGTACAGCTGAAGATTCATAACTGCTTTGAAGAATGTGAATCTATCACATAATTTTCAAGTTTTTACAGCCTCACATTAATTAACTATGATCAGTCAAAATAAATCTATACTTAAATGTTCTAAATATATCTGTAACACACAAAACTATTAAAGTCGACTGAAAAAAAAAATTACAAGAGGTTAAAATACACACATTACCAGTCAAAAGTGTTTGGACAGTAGCATTTTAAATGTTTTAAAGTCTCTTCTGCTCACCAAGCCTGCATTTATTTAATCCAAAGTACAGCAAAAACAGTAACATTTTGGAACTTAACTGTTTTAAATATTGACAACAATAATAAAAATGTTTCTTGAACAGCAAATCAGCATATTAGAATTATTTCTAAAGGATCACGTGACACTGAAGACTGGAGCAATGACGCTGAAAATGTAGCTTTAATTACAGGAATAAATTACGTTTGAAAATATATTCAAATAGAAGTTATTTTAAACAGTAAACATATTTTAACATATAATGCAGGCTTGGTGAGCAAAAGAGACTTTAAAAAACATTACAAATCTTACTGTTCAAAAACTTTTGACTGATAGTGTATATTTTCACTATGCATTCGTACCTGTCTTTTTTTCTTCCTCCTTTTCTTCCTCTTCATCATCATCATCCCAATTATCCTAAAAATGCATTTCAAACCACAAATTGGGACATTCCATCATGACAGGTAGCATAAATCGAAAGGTTTAGCTGGAGATCATTCATTTCACAGTAATAAAGCATAAAGCAAACTACTTTGACAAAGTAATTTAGGAGCAACAGATGACAGTCATATTTGGCATTGAAAAGCACAAGAACAGTAAATTACTCACCAATCCTAGGTATATAAAGGTGTTTAAGACATGGCACTAAATTAATATAATTACTATGACTTCATTGCACTTAAACTTAAGCATCTTTAAGACAGCAGGTATACGCCTATGCTAATAACTAACTGGACACATTTGCTAAGACAAATCATCTCCACGCTGTTTTGACACTCTTGAGTTAGCAAGAGCAGCTAGGTTAGCTAGACTTAGCTGACTGTAACTTCTTGAAAATGGAGACTTTCTCAAATGTTGAAGTAATAAACACACTGTTTGATTTGCGAACGACAAATGCGTTACTAACTTTCACGTCGTCGTCTTCATCCTCGCCCTCCCATTTGTCATGAACTGCCGCCTTTTTGATAGGCTCCTCGGGCTCGAAACTATCAGCATCTGGACAATAACAGCGCGTTTAGACTGATTACTGAATGACAGCCGTGATTCATGACGACAGTTTATTCGACAAAACATATTAATATAAAGTCGTACGGTCAGGAAAGAAAAATAACGGTAGAGTTTAGTCAAATTCTCACCCCAAGAATCGGCGTCCGCCATGATGTCGGAGTCGCTGAGGGGAATGAGGGCGTGAAGCTCAACACACTGCACGAAGACTGCCAAAACTTTCAAAATAAAGGTCCACATCACATATATCCAAAGCTTGACTTTCTTAAATGCAAATAAATTGTGTAATATAGAGAAGAAAATTCTTAAATATTATTAGCTTATTAGATTTTTGTGGCTTTTGAACCACTTGTTAGCTTTTAAGTCATCCATATGCTAATATACTCATAAACACAGACATATGTACTTAAAGTCCGTTTTCTCTTCTAGAAAATGGACCAAAATATTCATTCTGCACTACACTAATTTTGCACAATCAAATTCTCACAATCCTTGCTGAAAAAAACAAAACAAAAACAGATAAAACCAGGCTAATCTAGGTTTTAGCTGGTTTAAGCTGGAAGTAGCTGGTTTTAGCTGGTCTCCTAGCCTGGTTGTTCCAGCAAGCCTCAAAGCTAAGGAAGTGGCCAAAACCCCTCTAAAACCAGCCTGCTGAGTCCAGGCTGGATGACCAACTAAAACCAGCCAACCAGCTTAGGCTGGTTTTAGCTGGGGGGGTTTTCAGCAGCCTCCACCTGTAATTAACTAAATGGTCACAACGTTTGCGAATGCTACCAGGCATTTTAATAGGAATCCAGATTTTGTATTGAGTTCATGTACATTTGCCACGTGTACCAAGAGAAAGTTGCTTGGTTTAGTGACTTCTGTTTGAGCAGTGCTTCCCTACTGAAAAAAAACCCCAGATAAAACCAGCTGGTTGGCTGGTCTTAGCTGGTTTAAGATGAAACATCCACACTGGTCTTAATTGGTTTAAGATGGTCAGGCTGGTTATAGATTGGGTTTGGCCACTTCCTTAGCTGTTTTTTGATGGTTTTTGTCCAGCAGGATTGTCATTTTCATCAAAATTTTGCTAATTTGATGACGCCTGGACATGTAGCAAATCCCACTCTCTTTGAAATGACTGCTTATACCCTTTTAAATAGCACACTTACGTCTGCAAGATGTCTGTTAAAGATCACTTGATCTGGAAAGCATCTGCTGTGTACAAACGTCTGAAAGACGTCTTTAAGATGTCAGTTTTAACATAGATTCTAAATCATAAACATCTTAAAGACATCTAATAAATGTCTATTTGACATCTGATTGGAAACGTCCTATAGATGTATTGCAGAGGAGCAAACACTTGCAGATGTAAATACAGACGTCAAATAGACGTCTCTGTGATGTACGTGACCTATCATGGTCATAGCTAATATAATGCAGTCCCTGATAGCACACATACATTACAGAGATGTCTATTTCAGATGTTTGTACACGGCAGATGCTTTCCAGATGAAGTGATCTTTAACAGACATCTTGCAGACGTATGTGTGCTATCTGGGTTATTTAAGAGAACAGTCATTGTAGAAATGTCCGAAACCATAAAAGTGTCTGCTAAATGACTAAATGCAAGTAATGCACTCATTCAATCCCATAGTACACTGCAATAACTAATGTACAATCAACATACATTCAACAGCTAGCAATTAGAAATACCCATGTACTGCGTGGGTCACACTGTATAAATTTCAGTATGGGGTTTTCATGGTTTTTTTTACTCTTTCCTACATTACTTCACTAATATAGTCCACTGAGTAAATGTCAATAATGGTTTGGTACATTTGCAAGATGTATTTTTAGAGTGTTTGCTCATCTGCAAAACATCTATAGGATGCTTCCTATTAGATGTCTAATACAGTGGTTTTCAAACCTGTCCTGGAGGCACCCCTGCCCTGCACATTTTGTATGTCTCCCTTATTAGACACACCCAAATCAAGTCTTGGAGTCTCCACTAATGACGTGATGATTTGAATCAGGTGTGTTAGATAAGCGAGACATGCAAAATGTGCAGGGCAGGGGTGCCTCCAGGACAGGTTTGAAAACCACTGGTTTAATAGACGTCTATTAGATGTTTATGATTTAGAATGTACATAAAACTGACATCTGTCAGATGTTTGTACACAGCAGATGTTTTCCAGATCAAGTGATCTTTAACAGGCATCTTGCAGGCGTACATGTGCTATTTGGGCTGTTTATTATTGCACACTACCCCAATAGTCACTATTTGATCAATACAATTGTCCTTTTGTATTATTATTTATTTATTTTTACATTTGTTGACATCGGGCATGAAATTTAAGTTGAGGGATAGTATAAATAATTCATTTGTTAGTACTCTGTAATGTTTGACTGTCTCTTTAAAAAAAACTCATAAAGCGCCTCACTGTCCCGGGATGCTGAGGGTGTGTGTATAAGCTACATCCACGTTCCTCAGCATCTGTGATTCATCAAAGATATGTCCTAACATTTGCTCTGTAAATGTCTGAGCAATACAACGACAAATATATATTTGGCTGAGCAACGCCAAACTGGCTCCGGTAAGCACTTGTTCGTTTTAAAAGCGTATCCTCGGCATTAAAGTATATGTTAGCCGTTTCGATTTCAGTCAGTTTTGTAATAACTGCACTAAAAAGACGAAATACACATCATGCTAATTCTCATCGCCACACATTATTGTCGTTGTGAGTGAGTGCAGGTTTTAAGCGCGTCCACATGCATGTAGCGTCTCAATGACGCTGAAACGGCGACGTATCTTTATATTCTCTGGACATGAGGCGGGCTGATGTTTCTTGTGATGTTATGTGCAGAAACAAAAATATTTAGTCTGTGATGTAAAGGATTACGAGCCGTGTTTTTGATTCATTGGGGCTGTGAGGGGTCCGGGTCGATGGATGTTGCAGTAGGCTAATTCAGTATCGAGATCACTGGAAGAATGGAGTGTGACGTCAGAACCGCTGAATAGGAGGCTTATTTGGTGCTGAAGGATGTTCTTTTACAAACTTTTTTATGAAAAATATTTAAAATTGAAAGCTGAACGAATGTTTTGTGAAGATGTTATATAGGACAATAGCTGTACAAATGCATTTAGATAAACCTGAGGTGTTTTCTGAGCATACAACCATGCTGAAACGGCTTAAACCAGCATAAACTACTTTCATGGTCTTTTGTTGGTTTACAGGGGTTTTGGGGAACTTAGTGTTGGTCACACTGGGCACACTTAGAGACCAGCTAATACAGTTTAACGCCAGGTTTGAGATCAGTTTAAACCATCTAAGACCAGCTCAACACCAGCTTGGCCAAGTTTGAGGCCAGGCCAGTTTAAACCATCAACAAAGCTGTAGTTCTTATACAAGCTTAGGCTGGTTTAAGTATTTTTTTTTAGCAGGAAAGTGTTCAGACAAAAGCATTTACATTTAGATGAGACTGCAATTCCCTGCAGGTCTAGAGGTTTACTTGTACCTTAAAATTTCAGGCCATGTCTGGCAGACTCTGTGTTTGTGTAATTATCCTTTACCAGTCCATTTACTTTGTTAGATATGAGCACATTCTTAACAAAATTTAGATTTGTCTGAATAATAGTAATGGATATGTAATTTTTAAAAGTAAAGTATATCATGTTCCACAGAGGTATTTTGTAAATTTCCTATTGGGTTTTTTTGCACCCTCAGAATCCAGATATTCAAATAGTTGTATCTCGACCAAATATTATCCTATCTTAACAAACCATTTATTTTTTAAAACATTTATCCAGCTTGATGATAAACCTTAATTTCAGAAAATTGAGCCTTATGACTGGGTTTGTGACTCCAGGGTCCATAAATGGTTTTTATGGCTGGAAAGATTCATGAAAATGCAAGATTTTTAGATTGTAAAGATTTATGGAAATTATAGATTTTTTTTTAGAAGTATATTATTTTATAAAAAATTCTGTTCAGCTCTAAAAAAAATTTGTTAGAAATTGCACAATTTAAGGGCAGTCTGTATAATTTAAGCTAGTAAAACCTGGAAACATCAGGGCTTTTTCTGTGATATTCTAGTTCTAGAAAAGTCACTGAAATGTGAATATATATGCTTATATTTATTTTCTGCTCTAAGGTTAGAGACTTGCTTTGTGCAGTCTCTATAAAATGATTTTAAAAAATTGTCCCATAATTATGAATAATCTGAAATGTCATGGGAAAAGCATAGAAATTTGTTTAAATGAATAGAAATTTAGCGGGCAAAAGGTGTGGGAACCCTGCTTGTAGTTCAAGTGACGTCAAGGAACATAATCTATTTAAATCCAAGTTATAGTGCATTCAAATACTGAAAATTGTGTTTATTTTGAGTAAATGAGCTTCACAGACAAGCTAATTAAGGCACAATTCTGCATTGCTGAATAAGAAAGGTGTAGACCAAAAAGAAAAAAAACCCTCTGCAAATTCATTGATATTCACTGAACATAAAGGAACATTGAGGAAGACAGGTATATTGGACAGCTAGAAGTTGCTTGCTGATCTAATAGCGATACTAATGTGTTCGATTACATGCTTCGATCAAGATCACATTTTCAGCTTAGGCTTGCTGTTTTTTTTCTTTTTATGGTCTGGGCCAATTTTCACAGTTTCTCTAGAGTTGCAGACTGTGAGTTGGCTAATTTATGAGGAATAAGAATCAATTTACTTTGCAGCTTAAGCTTCATTAATTGCAGATAGATTAGCAAGCTAAAACATTATACTGCTACCCCAGAATCTTCATGCTTAATACAATGGCCTACAAAAGTATTCTGACACTTAATATATGCTTAAAGCTTTGTTTTCATGCTTGGTTTAGTTGCTTAAGCTGAACCCAAGTTTGATTCCACTCCCCTCAAATTGCTTTTTTGGACTTGGATCACCTGTTTTTTTTTTGTCCCTGAAATAAATAAAAACTTATATAAATAAAAATCATTAAGATTTGAAACTAAAAATATAAGGCGATAAATAAAGTGAGTCACAACCAAAAGCAGAAGGCTGCATTTCCACTGGGAATCTGATGCCTCTCATCAATAGTGAGAAATCCCTAGTGCAGGAAAATATCAGCATGTTTCCTGCTGATACACCTGCTGAATTGTGCAGATCTGTCTCCCTGATGCTGTGGTGTACTGAGCTTGATTTGGATGAGGTTATTTTCCTCAGAGGTTTTAACTACAAAGTCAAGGCGTTGGTGTAAATTGCATATAGACTGATGCTGTCTAATAAGTTTTTGGTATTAGCACACTTTATTGCAATGCATACATCTTGTCTCAAATATTGGATTCACACATTTTTTACCATTTTTTATCTCTTCTTGGTTATCGGTATATGTTGCACTATTGATTAGAATTTAGCACAAAGAGAGCAAAGTTTAATTTTGGACCTGTCAAGTTTAGAAAATGTACAATTTACTGGCCATGAAATTGTACTTTGCATTGCGTTCATTATATGTTACCCCGGATCACAATACTGTTCATAAGAGTCAATATTTCGCCCAGATACAACTATTTGAAGATCTGAAATCTGAGGGTGGAAAAAAAAAAACTAAATATTGAGAAAATTGCCTTTAAAGTTGTCCAAATTAAGTTCTTAGCAATGCATTTTATTAATCAAAAATAAGGTTTTGACATATTTATGGTAATAAAAGTATAAAATATCTTCATGGAACATGACCTTTACTTAATATCCTAATGATTTTTGGCATAAGATCTATACAATGTATTTTTGGCTATTGCTACAAATATATCTGTGCTATTTATTTAATGGTTTTGTGGTCCAGGGTCACATATATATTTCTGTCTTTAGGATTATTTGGCAGATTTTTTTCCTACATGAATGTGCAGTCATCCATTTACCATTGTTCAGCTAATTTTCATCGTCAAAATCCAGTCAGCCAATGGGAATCCACACAATCAGGAATTTCATTTGAGGACAAAAGATTTTCCCATGCATTTTTCACAATGGGTTACGAAGTTGGTTACAATGACCAACAGAAAGGTCACTTGGTTTAATAGTGACTTCTGTGTGAATTGTGTTTCATACATCACCACACTATTGAAAATAGACGATGTATCTTTTTTCCCACTAAATTTAATGATACTGCACCTTAATAGTGAAATCCTTGTCACGGCCATTGTAAAAAGACATTATGATTTCTGTTGAGAAAGCTTCCTTTTGATGGTAAGTAAAAAAAATAAATGAGTAGTTAAAAGTAGTTTCCTTAATAGATGGCTTATTAGTCTTTTATTTGAATCGATCATATCTATAGGCGCTTTCGCACTGGAGGAACCTTTATAGTTCCTAGAACTATTAGCGGAAGTTCCCGCTTTTTGGCGTGTTTGCACCGCAGTAACTAGGAACATATTTAGTTGTGGAAACTCCAATTGGGAGTAGGGTCTAAAATGCTGATTGGCCAAACACATATGCAACACCGTAAATAAAGACGCCACTATTGGCCACATCAGAGTTCCTGCTACCGGTGCGAATGCAACTAGGAAAATGGCCCGAAGGGGAAATTGGTTCTCTAGGAACTGATGTGGTGCAAAAACACCCAATGACATTAGTGACTACATCGGTCTTAACTTAACCTAAAACAGTTCCTTATACAGTCACCAAGTTACCCAAGTAAGTAAATACCAAAATTTTAATCACAATTGGCACTTTTTACTTTAATTCTGAACTTCTTGTTTCAGGGCTGACAGAATCCCACTTCTGTGGGGCTGATGAAGCCAGTCATGGCTCTCAGGAGAAGACCGGGGACCAGAGCCATTGTTTCAGAGCCCACCCCGTTAGCCTCTATCACTGCACCTGAAGGAATTGAAAAGCTCTCTGGAGTTGATCCAATTCCTGAGGAACTTGGACAGGAAAAGCTGGACATCCAGCCACCCTCACCTACGGCAACTAGGTTCTCTCTAAGTGATGGGTCTGGGGACGACTCCGTCCAAGGCGAAAGTCCTCTTCAGCAGGACAGCATGGAGGAGGACTCACTGTCCGAGTATGATAATGTTGTATCTGGGGAAGAGGAAGAAGAAGAGGAGCATGATTACGAGGAAGATGAGGAACTGCAAACCGAAGCAGACAGGATGACCTACTATGTCCACTGCTGTCCTGAAGATGAAAGTTATATGGAGGGAATGGACTGCCATGAAGGTGCGGATGGTGCCGAGTGTCCTGGCACATCTCGGGACATACAGGATAGCCGTAAACCGGAGGAGGCTTGGGAACACTTGAATTCAGCACTTCAGCAAGATTCAACAACGATGGTCTACAAACGACCAGAGCCTATCACGGAGACAACCTTCGTACAAGCCCCCATGGCTGAGGACGAAGAGGATGAAGAAGAAACAGAGGAAGAAGCAGAAGAAGAGGACAGTGAAGAAGAAGACAACATTGGGTTTTTTCACTACAAAGGGAAAGAAGTAGAATTGAACAATAATGAAATCCCACATAAAGGTGTTGATGTCTTTCCCAGAGATGGCAGAAGTCATCCTCAGGAGTCCAGTTGTGCTAAAGTGGGGCAAGAAAGTGATGCAGTTAGCAACTATACAAGGAATGAAGACCTCCCCAAACACCCAAGGGATGTCCCTCCAGGGTCAAGTTGTCCTCGTAGGGATCGAGCAGAAAGGGTTCGGGAAGAGTGTGCAAGTGACTGTCCAAAAGATTGTGATGTCCCGGTGGTCAGAGAAGTTAGGGGAGAGCCTAGACAAAGTTTCAAATACAGAGGACATCATTCTGAGAGAGTACACAACAAAGACACTGCTAACCAGGATGTTAGCGGGGTCAGCAATAAAGCTAAATTCGCAGATCCAGAGGACAGAGGTGTTTGGAAAAAAAGACATTTGCTAAAATACTCTAGAGAGGACAACAGGGACGGAGATGGGAAACATTCACATGAGCAAAGTAGAAGTCCTGGAGACAGCAAAAACAGAGGACAGGACCATCCTCTTTGTAATCACAAGCCAAAAGGTGGAAAAGAGAGGAAAAGCATTGGGGATGTTGAAAAAGAGCAGATTGAGAACGGAGTTAAGGCCAAACTCAAAATTGCTCAGAACAACTCAGGGAGGAACAAAGGTGCACCTGATAAGACAAATAATGGGAAAGGAGCCCCAGACAATTCCAGGGCCTCTTCAACTTCATCAGACAGGAGAAACAGCCAATCTAGAGCTCATGTTAATACACCTGAACAGTCCCCAGACAAACGGCTGCATAAAGACTTGACCAAACCTGTGGAAAAGGAGAAGACAAGGCCTATTCAGGAACAGGTAACTGTGCAAAATTCTTCACATACTGTCAAGAAGACTTTGCTTCCTCCTTGCAATAGAGCTTTCGCAATGATTGGATCCATATGAGTGGATCCTTGTTATTGTGGTAGCATTTCTTCCTGATTGACCCATGAAAAGATGCCATTGTTGTAGGGATGTATGTAGCGCTGTTAGATTACCTCATGTCTTATTCACCTACGAAGTGCATAATATTACAATAACAACACCTCTATTCTCACTCTGCCTGCAAATTGCATAATAGAACACGCTAATGATGTGTCATGTCTGCATGAACGATGCATGGAGGTATGCAAATACATACACTGACAACCAGGTAGGACAGCCTATCATAGAATATGATTGGACGAACATTTTATGGTCCTACGCCTTCCACAGATGATATAAATACATTTAGACCACTTAACTTAGTAATTGCTTTTGGGTTGCAAAGAGACTTTTGGGCTTTACACGACAAAAAAAGTGAATGGTCGTTTTGCATGTCAATCATACAGCCTGCTCTTGTCTTGTTTGGAGGCTCCTGACAACATTACACCAGACTTCTACCAGTGGTCTGGCTCCTTCTAGGCAAGCATCAGACAAACGTCTCCAAAGAGATTTCAAGATTTCCATCCATTCTTCAAACGGCTTGTCCTCTGTAGGGTCGCAGGGATGCTGGAGCCTATCCCAGTGTCTCCGACCAATTGCGAGGGTAGCACCCTGTACATGGCCAGTCAGATTTTAAGATTTGTCCTAAATGATAGACTAGATTAGGGGCAGGCAAATTCGGTCCTGCAGAGTTTACTAAGCCTGTAAGCAGGTGTAGTTTTTTTTTTTTTCAACATTGGAGATGAACTCTGAGAACTCTGAACAGTTGACCAATAAGGAGTGGAAAAGTGTTTTTTGGGAAAACAACTTTGTTTTTTATACAAACCAAAAATTAAAGTTAGTTATTCTAGTGCTAATTGTACTAAATGCTATTTGCTAGTGGATACAGGGGCACAAAGTCCCTGAAAATTGAGTTGTCCTGCTCCAGGTTATATATATATATACTCCTCAGTTTTTTTATATCCACATCTAAATCATCAGTTGTTGAGCTCTTAAAAGGTGAAATTGTAACTGCTAAAACTGGCTGGCTATTGACAATAATACCACTGCCATCCACTTATTTTTTGGTTGCAATCATGTTTTTAACAATTATTATGTCTTATCATGTTAATTATAAATTGAACATATAATCAAAATGTAATAATTGTCTGTTTCATTGTTTCTACAGGTTTCTCAGAGTAGTCCAGAGGACAGTAGTAGTACAGGGCCACCATTTGGACAAAAGAAACCGGCAAGTTACATAGTTGAACCTAGTTGTTGAAACCAGCTACCATGCTTCCAAACATACAGTTGAGTTTGAAAGTTTACATACACCTAGCAGAGTCTGCACATTTTTTCAATTATTTCACAAAAATAAGAGAGATCTTACAAAATGTATGTTCTTTTTTATTTAGTACATGACCTGAATAAGATATTTTACATAAAAGACCTACATGAAGTCCACAAGAGAAAATAATAGTTGAATTTATAAAAATTACCCCATTCAAAAGTTTACATTCACTTGATTCTTAAAACTGTGTTGCTACCTGATGATCTGTTTTTTTTGTTTGTTTTGTCTGTTCTTCAGAAAAATCCTTCAGGTCCCGCAAATTATTTGGGTTTCCAGGATTTTTGCGTATTTCTTTCCAGAAATGACTGTAAGATTTTGAGAGCCATCTTTTCAAACTGAGGACAGCTGAGGGACTCGTATGAAACTATTACAAAAGGTTCACACGCAGAAGGAAACACAATGCATTAGGAGCCAGGGGTGTAAACTTTTGAACAGAATAAAGATGTGTACATTTTTCTTATTTTACCTAAATATCATATATTTTTCATTTAGTACTAACCCTTCAGAAGTTACAGAAGATACTTACATGTTTCCCAGAAGACAATATCACCCTGATCTTCAAATTTAAAAAGTTTAATGCATCATGTTTCCTTCTGGAGCAGCACTGAGTGTTTGAACCTTCTGTAATAGTTGCATATGAGTTTCTCAGTTGTCCTCAGTGTGAAAAGATGGATCTCAAAATCATACAGTCATTGTTGGAAAGGGTTCAAACACACAAAAATGCTGAAAAATCAAATTCCTGAAGTGGGCAGTTTAGACTGTTCAGGACAAACAAGGGACTCATAAACAACTATCACTAAAAAAAGAAAACACACAGCTGTGGATCATTCAGGTAACAACACAGTATTAAGGGTGTATGTAAACTTTTGAACAGGATCATTTTCATTTCATATTACTTTCTCTTGTGGACTGCAAGCACATGTCTTTTATAAATATTCAGGTCAGTGCTAAATAAAAAATAACATGCATTTTGTGTGATCCCTCTTAATTTGGTAACGAAAATTAACATTTTGTAGATTCTGCAACTTTTGACCTCAACTGTACCTGTTTTTCAACAGGAAATACATCTTATGGTACAAGTTGTAACCTGAAACTAAATCTGTAACGTAAATATTGCTTTGCTTTTCAGCAGCCACAGAGAAATCCCTCTTTCCCAAGCTTTGTGGATAGTAAGTTCTGTTTTATATAAAAACAATTAAATATATTATGACTTAAACCTTTAAAGATTTGAAAGATGCATCTGTTTGTTGATAATCGGTGTATGACTGATATTATATCTATATCTAGCTCAGATATCAGCTCAGGTGTTTATTAGTCAAGTTGTTTATCCAGGTCTTTGCATTTGTTTTTAGTCCCTGGTCCATGTGAGCCAGAAGATCTCATCAATGGAATAATCTTTGCCGCAAACTACCTCGGCTCTACCCAACTGCTCTCCGACAGAAACCCATCCAAAAGTGTTCGCATGAAGCAAGCGCAGGAAGCTGTGGACTGCGTTAAGGTATTTTAGAAGATTCTCCACACAAATATTGCTTGAAATGTGCTTTATGGTTTAAGTCCACTAGATGACACTGTAACCTTTGTGAAACCATGTTTTTTAGTCTGCAGAGGGTGAAGCTCTGAGTTTAACAGAGATTGATTTGTTCATCTCAACCAAGGCTATCAAGGTGCTCAATGCTGACACACAGGTAGGTCAATTGACTGAATATATGCACTTTTTTTGTCATAAATAGAGTCAGAGTTGTAGTGCAGATGGTCTAGAAGGTTTGAATCCAGCCTGTGTTAATTCTGTCAGTCTCATTGTTCTCTTTCTGTCCTAATACTTTCCTGTTGCTTTTCACTTTACTGTCCATAAAAGACAAAATGCACTATTAAAATACAATACAAGAACAAAGTTCAGAATTAATACTTAGACTTTTCTTTCCATTGGCTGACTCTGAACCTTGTTCACAGGAGACGATGATGGACAACGCCCTCAGAACCATCTCATACATCGCAGACATTGGTAACGTGGTGGTCCTGATGGCCCGCAGACGTCTGTCAAACTCCTCGCTTGACTGCACAGATTCAGGCCTCAGCACAGAAAATAGGAAGCAGTACCGCATGATGTGCTATGTCTTTGAGTCAGAGGATGTGAGTCTGATCTTCTTTCAAAATAATGAATTTTCGCAATTGCAGTTGCAGGTTTTTTTCACTCAAGTTGCACAGAAATGACACACTTAAGATTTAATCTCAATCAAAAATGCAGAATAAATCTGGCCTCATATTAGTGTTGGTTGGTACCTTCTAACTAATAATATGTACCCATAAAATTAGTCAAAAATCCAGATGGAATATTATGACTTTTTCTAAATTTATGCACTTATTTAAAAAAACTTCTCTGCAAGTTAATAGATTTTAAAGAAACGTAATATGTAATAAGCTATATTTAATGTTTAATAAACAAACGCTCTTATTGGTAACTAAATGCATGACCAGATTTGCTTAATAATTAAACAAACATATAATATTTAATATTCAGTAAGCAATATTTACTATCAATATGTAATAAAATCAGTACAAAAAAAAATCAGTAGCTCAAAGCATTATCAAATTAACCTAAATAATTACTAAACAAACATATTTATTATTCGGTAAGCAACATTTACTATTAATGTTTAATAAAAACATTGATAGCTGTTAAGTATTATTATTATTATTATTATTATTATTATTATTATTATTATTATTATTATTATTAATAATAATAATTAAAAAACGTTTTTAGTGTTTTATTGTTATTTATTATTATTAATGTTTAATATTTTTGTAGCAGAAAGCATCAAATTAATAATATTTAATATTCAATAATCAATAGTTAACATCAGTATATTTTTTGTAGCAAAAAAACATATAATTAATAATATTTAATATTCAGTATAAGCAATAGTTAGCATCAGTATATTTTGGGTAGCAGAAAACATTATCAAATGAATAATATTTAATATTCAATAAGCAATAGGTAACATCAGTATATTTTTTGTTGCAGAAAACATCAAATCAATAATATTTAAAATTCAATAAGCAATAGGCAACAAATTTATTTAATAAATGCTGTTTTTGGTAGCAGAAAACATGATCAAATTAATATTTAATATTCAATAATCAATAGGTAACATCAGTATATTTGTTTGTAGCAGAAAACATTATCAAATTAATAATATTTAATATTCAATCATCAATAGATAACATCAATAGATAACATCAATAATAACGTTTTTAGTGTTTTATTATTGTTGTTATTATTATTATTATTATTATTATTAATGTTTAATTATTTAAACTTACTTAAAGTTAACATCAATATTTAATAAACAAGCACTATTTTTGGTAGCAGAAAAGTTTATCAAATTAATATTAATATTCAAGAATCAATAGATAACATCAGTATATTTTGTAGCAGAAAACATCAAATTAATAATATTTAATATTCAATATAAGCAATAGTTAGCATCAGTATATTCTGGGTAGCAGAAGACATTATCAAATTAATAATATTTAATATTCAATCATCAATAGTTAACATCAGTATATTTTTGTAGCAGAAAGCATCAAATTAATATTATTTAATATTCAATAAGCAATAGTTAACATACATATTAATAAACACTATTTTGGTAGCAGAAAACGTGATCAAATTAATAATATTTAATATTCAATAAGCAATAGGTAACATCAGTATATTTTTGTAGCAAAAAACATAATTAATAATATTTAATATTCAGTATAAGCAATAGCTAACATCAGTATATTTTTTTGTAGCAGAAAACATTATCGAATGAATAATATTTAATATTCAATGAGCTATAGTTAACATCAGCATATTTTTGTAATAGAAAACATTATCAAATTAATAATATTTAATATTCAGCAAGCTATAGTTAACATCAGTATATATATTTTTTGTAGCAAATTAATAATATTTAATATTCAGTAATCAATAGGTAACATCAGTATATTTCTAATTAATAATATTTAATGTTCAACAGGCTATAGTTAACATAAATATTTAAAAAACAGTATTTTTGGTAGCAGAAAACATGATCAAATTAATAGTATTTACTAATCAATAGTTAACATCAGTATATTTTTGGTAGCAGAAAACATTATCAAGTGAATAATATTTAATATTCAATAAGCATCAGTATTTAATAAACACTATTTTTGGTAGCAAAAAACACAATCAAATTAATATTTATTATTTAATAAAATAGAGCTAACATCAGTATTTAATAATCAAGCACGATGATGGAAGCATCATCAAATTAGTCCAAATAATGACTAAACAGACATGCATGTGTAACTGTGAATGACAAAGATTCCTGTGTTTGTAGCTCATAACTCATGAGCCTCTAGTCAGTTATGTATTTATTCTTTGTTGTGCTCATGTAACTGCTTGTTTTTGCTTTTTTCCACCCTCTCGATTTGAGTCAAGCACTCTCTCGCTCTGAGATGTCGTCACGTCGCTAAGTATCCTCCTCTTGCTAAGTGCTTCACCTCCCTGTCCTCCCTCACAGGCCCAGCTCATCGCACAGTCCATCGGTCAGGCGTTCAGCATGGCCTACCAAGAGTTCCTCAGAGCCAATGGGATCAATCCCAAGGACCTCAGCCAGAAAGACTACAGCGATATCCTTAACACACAGGAGATGTATAATGATGACCTCATCCATTTCTCCAACTCTGAAAACTGTAAAGAGGTGATTAAAACACTGAAAACTTCATCAAAGCAGCTATGAATTGTAAAAACGGCTTTTATCACAAACGTCAACCTCAAGTCTGACCTCTCTTTTCCATATCCTATTCTCCTTATATTTATATTTTTTCCTAATTGTGTAAATTATTTTAATTTATTTTATTATATAAAACATCAAATATAATATTTAAATATATGAATTGTGTAACTGTATAAATGGTAAATATTTATATAATTATTATAAGATTTTTTTTATTTTATTTTTTTATATTAATGTTTTTTTTATAAATATTTATACGTTTTATAATATTTATAAATATTAATAAATTTTACATTTATTTTTTAAGTAATTTTAATGATATTAATTTTATATTAATTATATGAATATAATAATTATATACATGTATACCTTTATTAATTATATAACTGTATATTGACTATATAACTAATTATGTAAATTATTTTCCATTAATAATGTAATAATTTATAAAAAAAATATTAATACATTTTAAATGTATTTTTATATGTATTTTTTATATTATTTCTAATTATATTACTTGTATGAATATATAAAATATACAAATGTATAACTATATTAATTATGTGACTATATATTTATATTTTACATACACCTCAAATGTTTAATTTATTTATTTACATTATTAATTATTCATTTTATATCTAAATTATTTTATATTAATATATGAAAATATTAAATATAATATCTACATATTGTATAACTTTATGAATGTTTATATATTTATATATTCACTTTAATATATTTTTCTTATTTTTAATAAGAAAATTAATGTATTTTTAAAATATGAATACAGTTTATATTATATTTATTTTATGAATATATTAAATATACAAAAGTATAACCATATTAATTAAATAACTATATATTTATTTGAATACATTTAATATTTTTACACACATTAATTAATAAATATATAAATTGTTTAATTATATTAAATATTTAATATTAATATATAAAAATATTTAAAAATATGAACACTATGTACTTTTATTTGTATGTTATTTTTATGATTTCTAATTATATTAAATATTTTATATTTTATGAATTTTAATTATTATTTAATTTGTTCATATATTTCTAGATTTTTCTAATTATGTATTTTTTATATTAATATATTAAAATATTAAATATAATAACTGCATAATAGTTGCATAACTTTTACACACATCATATTTTTAATTATGAATTATTTAAATAATTAGATTTTTACATTTTTCAAATTAAACATAAATTATTTGTTATTGCATGATTATTGTATAGTTATTTATTTATTTATTTTATGTAATTTTAAGTATTCTTAATGTATTTTATTTTCACAGTTCTTATTACAAAATGCCCTAAAAGATTCAAACAGATGCAAAAAGCAAAAAGCAAGCAAGCTTGGTTATCAGCTGATAATAGGTGGTTGGTATGTTGGTAATAGCCACATAATAGCTGAACATTAACAGATTAACTGACATAATAAATACTGTTGTATCACTGCTCCTGTGCAGTAAATGGAAAAATATATAATAGAAAAACATAATACAAAACTTAGGGTAATTGCAGGAAAGTCAGCTTCATGCTACATCATTATGGCATTCAAATCATACAACAGCAATTAACATGTCCCCCCGTATTCATTTCATAAATGGAACAAACTTGGTTCCAAGTTCTTTCTTTACATTTTAATCATTAATAGATTAATAGATTTTTTCTCTTTTATTAATCCTATTTTTGCACTCAGCTCCAGCTAGAGAAGCAGAAGGGCGAAATGCTGGGTGTGGTGATCGTGGAGTCGGGCTGGGGCTCTATCCTGCCCACAGTCA
Organism: Cirrhinus molitorella; assembly: GCA_033026305.1. Lineage (NCBI taxonomy): Eukaryota > Metazoa > Chordata > Actinopteri > Cypriniformes > Cyprinidae > Cirrhinus > Cirrhinus molitorella. The sequence continues at coordinate 19,163,829 of CM065141.1, read as the reverse complement.
TCCTGGCCTGCATGCTGAACAACGGCCCTGCCGCTCGCTCCGGCAAACTCAACGTGGGCGATCAGATCATGGCCGTCAATGACACCAGTCTGGTGGGCCTGCCGCTCGCCACCTGTCAGGGCATCATCAAGGTTTTGACACATCTAAGCATGCATTCAACACATAGTCATGGCCAAAAATATTGTAACCCTTGCAATTCAATCAGAAAATGCAACACTTCTCTCAGAAAATTGTTCCAATTGCAAATGTTTTGGTATTCACATACTTATTGTTTTTGTTTGCACTGGAACATCACAAAAAAAAGTCAAACTTGATAATATTTCACACAGAACTCAGAAATGGACTGGACAAAATTATTAGCACCATGTCAAAATTGCTTTCCAAGCATGTGATGCTCCTGTAATTTGCATTTAGACACACCTGTGGCAAGTAACAGGTGTGGGCAATATAGTAATCACACTTGCAACCAGTTAAAATGGAGAAAAGTTGACCCAACCTTTGTGTTGTGTGTCACAGTGAGCATGGAGAAAATAAATAAGTGTGAAGAGTTGTCTGTAGATTTGAGAGCAAAAATTGTGGAAAAACATGACAATCTCAAGGCTACAAGTCCATCTCCAAAGATCTTAATGTTCCTGTGTCTACTATGCGCAATATCATCAAGAGGTTTACAGCCCATGGCACTGGAATGCTGTGGTAGGACACCACTGCTGACACAAAGGCATAAAAAAGCAAGACTGGAGTTTGCCAAAACTTATGTGACAAAACCACAATCCTTCTGGGAGAACAGACTGTAGACAGATGAGACAAAAGTAGAGGTTTTTGGTAAAGGACATCACAGAAAAAGATATGAGGCCTTCAAAGAAAAGAAAACAGTCCCTACAGTTAAACATGGTGGAGGTTCAAATATGTTTTGGGGTTGCTTTGCTGCTTCTGGCAGTGGATGCCTTGACTATGTGAACAGTATCATGAAATCTGATGATTACCAAAGATTTTTGGGGCGCAACGTAGTGGCCAGTGTCAGAAAGCTGCTTTTCCACCAGAGGTCATGGGTCTTCCAGCTGGACAATGCTACAAAACATGCTTCAAAAAGCGCTGGAAAGTTCTGAAATGGCCAGCAATGGGTCCAGATCTGAATCCCATAGAACACCTGTGGAGAGATCTCAAAACAGCAGTTGGGAGAAGGCATCCTTCAAATCTGAATGACCTGGAGTAGTTTGAAAAAGAAGAGTGGTCCAAAATTCCAGTAGAGAGGTGTAAGAAACTCATTCATGGTTACAGATTTCAGTTATTTTCTTCCAAAGGGGGTGATACCAAATTAAGGTAAGGGTGCCAATAATTTTGTCCAGTGTATTTTTTGGGTTCTGTGTGGAATTGTATCAGATTTGCCTTTGCCTTGCCTTGTTTTTTGTTGTTCCAAAAAAAAAAAATAAACATTTGAGTACCAAAACATTTGCAACTGCAACAATTTTCTGAGAAAAGGGTTGCATTTTCTGACAGAATTGCAAGGGTGCCAATATTTTTGGCCTTAACTGTACGATTGCACTATTACACAATTTTGTGTCTACTCGTGTGTTTCAGGGCCTGAAGAATCATGTTCAGGTGAAACTAAGTGTGGTTAGCTGCCCACCAGTTACTACAGTCCTCATAAAGAGACCCGACCTGCAATACCAACTGGGTTTCAGCGTTCAGAATGGCATAGTAAGTCTCAAGGACCAAGCTTTACTAAAAAAAATTACACAAATAACAAACATCTGATCCATGACTAAAAGATGTCTTTTTCATTACATTAACTTGTTCAGCTGATGTGTACGTGCATATTTAAGGGGATGTTTTTGCTTGTATCATGGCTTATTTCAGTCTTACGCTGTCATTAATTGCAGATCTGTAGTCTGATGCGTGGAGGTATTGCAGAGAGGGGTGGTGTGCGAGTCGGTCACAGGATAATTGAGATAAACGGACAGAGCGTGGTCGCTATGGCGCATGAGAAAATCGTCCACGCCCTTTCAGTATCTGTAGGAGAGGTACAGTATTATATAAACTATGTTTTGGTGAAACATTAGTAATAGTACAGCCACTGGCAGGGGTGTAGAAATACACAGATTATGCCAAAATGTGAGTACTGTGCCAAAAATATTCCATTAATGGCTATTTTTAGCAAAATAAGAGGGATCATACAAAATGCATGTTATTTTTTATTTAGTACTGACCTGAATAAGATATTTCACATAAAATGTTTACATATAGTCCACAAGAGAAAATAATAGTTGAATTTGTAAAAATTACCCTTTTCAAAAGTTTACATACACTTGATTCTTAATACTGTGTTGTTACCTGAATGACCCACAGCTGTTTTTTTTGTTTGGTGATAGTTGTTCATGAGTCCCTTGTTTGTCCTTGTTTGAACAGTTAAACACTGTTCTTCAAAAAAATCCTTCATATGCGACTATTACAGAAGGTTAAAACACTCACTGATGCGCCAAAAGGAAAAATTATGCATTAAGACCTGGGGGGTGAAAACTTTTGAACAGAATAAAGATGCATACATTTTTCTTATTTTGCCTAAATATCATTTTTTTTTTTCATTTAGTACTGCCCTTTAGAAGCTATAGAAGATACTTGCATGTTTCCCAAAAGACAAAATAAGTTACATTTACCCTGATCTTTAAATTCCAAAAGTTTTCACCCCCGACTCTTAATGCATTGTGTTTCTTTCTGGAGCATCAGTGAATTTTCTGCAGTAGTTGCACATGAGTCCCTCAGTTGTCCTCAGTGTGAAAAAATGGATCTCAATATCATACAGTCATTGTTAGAAAGGGTTCAAATACACAAAAATGCTGACAAACCAAAAAATTTGTAAGACCTGAATGATTTTCCTGAAGAACAGCGGCTAGTTTAACTGTTCAGGACAAACAAGGAACTCATGAACAACTATCACTAAACAGAAAAATACACAGCTGAATATAATAGCTGAATAATAGAAAACAGTTCTGTTGGATTGTGAAAATTTTTCACAATTTTAATGGATTTTTGATTAAAGCAGCATTGGTGAGCATTAGGGCTGGGTTTTGACACAAATTTCACGATTTGATTTGATTCTGATTCATAAGCTTGTGATTTGATATTGATTATTTGAAAGTTATATCTGGTACAGTATATGCCAAATTTCCTCAAGGAAAAAATATTTCTCAACTGATGTTGTAAAACATACATGAGAATCGATTGCTACTACATTACTATAATGTTGACAGTTAAAATGAACTGATTTGTATATAAACGTCTAAATTACACTAAACAATTGACAGAATTTGCAATTTGAGACGTTTTTTCATATCAAAAGTAACAAAGCACAAAACCTTTTGAGATTTATTGGATGGGAGGTGCGCCACAATGATCCCTTCATTAACTGAAAACAGGCTAGACTAATCGATTCTTGGAATATAAGAATCAATATTGATTTGGAAAAATGAGAATTCAATTTTTTTACACAGCCCTAGTGAGCATGAGACTTCTTTCAAAAACATTAAAAAATCTTAATTGTTACAAACTTTTCACCCCTAGTGTGTGTGTGCTTATGTAATTAAGTTTTTTTTTAATTGGCTGCCTCTAATTTAAAATTCTCTTTTTGTTTTTAATGAAGGTCAATTAAACTACTCTCATGATGCTGTTTTATGATGTAAAAGGTCTTGAAATAAAAATATAGAAACTATTTTGAAAAACTCAATTACCTCTAATGGTCATGACAGCAGTTTTGTGGATACTGACACAGTTATAAAATATTAGAAATGGAGCATAAAGACCAAATGAACTGAAACTATTTATCAAGATCTTAGGCTTTTTACTGACATTTATTGTTGAGGGGAGCATGAAAGGTGCAGCTGAAGACATGACCTAAATAAAGCATTTATGACAAATGTAACATTTCAACAATGTTATAAAATTGTTAGTTTTAAAGATTACTTAATAAACACCCAATAAAAAAAAAACAGAAGCTAGGTTTGAGTCAAACACATGTTTTTAGTTTCGACTGAACTTCAGTACAGTACAAATTCCTTGAAATAACACGCAAGTACTGTACAGTTATGAAGAACAATTAGTACTTTACACCCGTCTTTTGCCGTGAGTCAAATAAAACTGACTTTTATTTTAAGCACACAGAGTACACATTTTTTCACTCAATTATTTTTATAATGCCGTGTATTGATGCTATTAAAATGACGTGTCTTTTCTTTTTTCAACAGATTAACATGAAAACTATGCCTGCTGTCATGTTCAGGTTGTTAACTGGCCAAGAGACTCCGGTGTACATATAAGGAATCATAAAATTGGGACTTTTTCCTGCAAATAAGAAAAAAAAGTTTACAGCTTCTCCTAAAAACGCTGAAAAATACTGAAGAGCTCTGTCTTGCTGTAGACTGCATGTAAAGACCATTAGAAAGAGTGCAAACATACACACAAAGAAAATCAAATCATGTAATTACCTGATCAAAGCAGTGCTGTTATTTGCTTCTTAACGCGGTTTTATGGATAGTGGATAGTCTTCCATGCCAGACTTATTAGGTTGTATATATGTTAAATGCCTTTGGTTTAAGCCTTTTATGAGTTCTTAAACTAACAAAGTACTCTTAAATTAAAAAACACCAGGTGACTGCACTGAAGTTCACTTAGTTATTAAAGTAGGGCATTATTAATACTAGATTTAATTTTTAACAATACTCATTTCACAATTAACAAGTGGACTAAAGCATGCTAAAATCCAAAGATTACTGTTATATTTGTCAAACAGGCTGCATTTTAGTTTTTCTGGCTGTCTTCAGTGTCTGTGATAAATGGGTACTGTACACTGTGAATGAACCATTTCTGTAGATTACTAGTTCAGCATGCCGGATTCGAAGACTGAAAATATACTAATCAAAAAACCTGAGCTGCGTTCATGTTTATGCGTGATATTATAAATAATGAATGGTTATTATCTCATGAATGAACCTCAGTTTGCATGTCAAGCATTACTGATTTATATCGGTGTTTTTATACAGATTTTATAGAGCTCTAGTTTTTTTTTTTTCAGGTTTTTATATATATATATTTTTACACTACCAGTCAAAAGTTTTTGAACAGTAAGATTTTTTTTTTGTTTTTAAAGCAGTCTCTTCTGCTCACCAAGCCTGCGTTTATTTGATCCATAGCACGGCAAAAACAGCTAATAAAATAACTCTTTTCTATTTGAATATATTTGTAAAATGTTATTTATTCCTGTGATTTGAAAGCATCATTATTCCAGTCACATGATCCTTCTGAAATCATTCTAATATTCTGATTTGCCGCTCAAAAATATTTATTATTACTATAATGTTGAAAACGGCTAGGTAGAATTTTTTTCAGGTTTCTTTGATGAATAGAAAGTTCAGAAGAACAGCATTTAACTAAAATAATAGAAATCTTTTGTAAGATCATAAATGTCCTTATCATCAGCTAAATAAAGCAAGGATATAGCAAAAGCTTTTTTTTTTTTTTTTTACTTCAGATAAATGCTGATCTTTGGATTTTTCTATTCTTCAAAGAATCCTGAAAATTGACTCTTTTTAATATTTAAAAACTTTTAAATATTGAACAGCAAAACAGCATATTAGAGTGATTTCTGAAGGATCTTCTGACACTGAAGACTGGAGTTATGATGCTGAAAATTCAGCTTTGAAATCACAGAAATAAATTACATTTTAAAATATATTCAAATAGAAAGCAGTTATTTTAAATATTAAAAATATTTTAACATTTTGCTGTACTTTGGTTTAAATAAATGCAGACTTGGTGAGCAGAAGAGACTTCTTTAAAAGCATTTAAAATCTTAAATGCTTGTAGTGTACATTTTTTTTTTTTTTCAATTAATATTTATTTCAAGTAATGAAAATGTTATTTATTTGTTTTATCTTTTAGCTAATGATGTGTGTGTGCGTGTGCATATGAATTACTTACATATTACTTATTTTAGAATTAAAAATCAAATTGCCTGTGTACTTCCACATTCAGATACTCACACAATGAATACAAATCTATGCATACTATATTGTAAATGTAACAAATTATGCTCATATGGTTATGAATTCAATCTTGGCATAGCCAAGTTATCTCATTCAACTAAAAAGATCAAACTGTAACACAAATAATGAAAATAGACACATTATAGAATTTGTATTTTATTTAATTATTTTTCGGCCTTATGTACATATATACATATGAATATGCAGTTTATATGGAGTACAATTGGATCAGTAACAATTCTATATACAGATGCTCCCAGCAATTCAGTCTGTAAGTTTTCAAGTAGAAGTATTGTAGTAGGACGACATCAAACCGCCCCTCAAAGTCTCTGTAAAAATGAGAGAAAAAAGCAAAGCAAAGCAAATATTTAATCATACAGCAAAAACAGTGAATTTTAGTGGAACTAGTAAAATGCTTATGTTACATGAAAAAGCGCAACATTAAGGTTCTCATACGGATTTGCAACAGCATGACAGGTGAGTAAATGATGACCACCTCTTTTTTTTCTTTTTCAATAATGTTAATGCAAATGCATTTATTTGTGTTTTGAAACATACTGTCAATGTAGTAATCTGCTGAGGCAAGGAGGCATTTCCTGTCTGCGTGCTGTCATCATAGATCACTCCCTCTAGAAAGCCTGAGTTGAAGTAGCCTTCACCAGTATGGCATTCGTCATCCTCGTTGTCCACACCCACGCTGAACACCTCCCTCATCCTCGCAGGAAACAGACAGTCAAGTAGCACCACCACCAAACCAATCACAGTACACAGAGCACCTGAAAAAAATATTCATATTCTTTAAATGAATATTCTTCATTGGCATTGAAGTTTCCATGAAGAACCTTTATCATCCATAATACCTTTCAACTGCACATAAAATGTTCCTCACCGAATGTGGAATATTTAAACTTTTAAAATAAAGATTCCAAAATTAGTTTTTCGAAGGGATCCAATAGAAGAACCATTCTGGGTTCCATAAAGAACCAACAGTTCTTAAAAGAACCATTTTTTCTTAGTGTGAAGAACCTTCTGTTGAATTGAAAGCTTCTGTGGATGTCAAAGGTTCTTCATGGAGCTTATATCATTTTAGATTGTATTTTCTATGTTTTCCAAAGTCAGAAACTTTTGAGAGTGGTACGCTTTCCCATAGGGAGCATTTACCCGTAGCCAAAGCGATCCAGAAGGAATGGCTGTAGTCTGTCGTTAAGGACTCTGCACCTATACTGAAGTCACATGGGGTCACATTGAATATCGTCGAGAAGGAAGCCATGGAGAAGAAGATGAAAGCGGCCGTGGCTATCATCATGTACCCAGCGTAGAGGATGACAGGCATTGAGAAGAGGATATTGGCCACCAGCCAGCAGCAAAAAGCCGTCCTGTGGGAGAAGGCCATTCTGTACTTTAGCTTGTTTGCATTTGTTGAATAGGACCGAGTTTCTTTACACTACAGTAAGACATTGGTGGTGTCTGTGTGTTGGTTTACCACAGATTGGCGGAGGCGAAGCGGCCTGAGTATCTGTATTGGTAGATGAGGCCGCAGGCGCTGTTGCGAGTGAACTTCTCTGCGATGTAGAGGATGGGGTTGGGAAGACCTTGCTCTAGCGCATCGCCATACTGCTGATCCACGCTGCTCGACCACCTGAAGACCTCGTTGTAGTCAATGGTCTCGTTTATCTGTGATACTGGGTCGCCTGTTGGAAACAGATATCGAAAAACTCCATCAAAACCTGAAATGTGACCCTGGACCACAAAACCAGTCATAAGGGTACATTTTTTTAAATCTGGAATCTGCAAAAAAATCTAAATATTGAGAAAATCGCCTTTAAAGTTGTCCAAATGAAGTTCTTAACGATGCATATTACTAATCAAAAATTGCGTTTTGATATATTTGCAGTAAAAAAATCTCCATGGGATCTTTACTCAATATCCTAATGATTTTTGACATTAAAGAAAAATTAATAAAATTGTTGGGTATTGCTACAAATGGGGTCATAATCTTGATGACTCATGGTTTACCTTTGAGTGTGATGTTTATGCCATACAGCCCCACATGAAGTCCCACCTTAGCGGACACCACTGCGTTACTGAATGATTTGTAGGAGGTGTTGGCCTTCACGCTGGCTTCAGCCCAGTCTCCAGTAAAATTCAATGCTGGAGAAGGTCATGAAAAGAAAATGTAGGATTTGTTATAGAGTTTCAGCAGATCTTATATAATGACATGAGATAACTGGACTTAAAGGGATATTTATTTCTATTGTCCTGGTAGAGTATTTAGACTCTTACTCACGCTTAAAAATATGTAAATGCTATTGAATTATATAACAAATATGTAAAACCAAACCAATTACATTTAATGAAAGACACTTTCAGGTTATCACTTTGACCTTGGGTAAACGTCATCGAAATTAATTAGCCAATTTAGTTTACAGCAAGCTCTATAAGACTTTTGTTGTAATTTTTGAGGCCAGCATAAACGCATCTTGCAACAGTTACTAGCTTATTAAAAATATAATACTTGAAATACTCACCTACTAAAACCGCTCCAATAAATAAACTAGTGATTATCCTGAACATCCAGAACAGTCTCTGAAAAAGAGGATATTTTAATATTACTCTATTTTTGCACATACCACATCCTGTAATAAGGGTCAGGTTTATTTATTTTTTTTTTATAGAGATTTATAAATCATCTGAATGCTAAATAAGCTTTTCATTGATGCATGTTTGTTAGGATGGAACAATATGTGGCCAAGAAACAACTTTTTGAAAATCAGGAATCGACTTTAAAGTTGTCCAAATGAAGTACTTAGCAATGCATATTACCTATCAAAAATTAAGTTTTGATATATTTGCAGTAGGAAATTTACAAAATAACTTTTTGTGACCCATACAGTGTATTTTTGGCTGTTTCTGAAAAAAAGAAACAATTGTATTCTATGTCCCTCAGAAAATCACATTTTTGAACAAATTGAAAGAAAAAGAAATAAATACTTTTACTAATATGAACTAAATCCTTTATAATTTAAAGTAGCCTACAATAAATCACATTATAGCGCCATGGCATAAAATTTTTTTCAAAAAAATATTAAACCGTTGTGAATGATAGATTAGGTTTCGGTAAGTATGCTAACTTTTCGAAGATCCTCATTCATTATTGACCCTCATTACAAAGCTGTAGATAGAAATATCGTTCTAGAAAAAGTGCTCCAGCTCACTCACCGATTTGCCACGTATTCCCGGTAGAATGAGGAGGAAACTGACAGCCAGAACCGAGAAAACCAGGATCACGACCAGCAGGCTGATGTCGATGATGAACGGGCTCCTTTGTAGCGAGTAGAACGGGTAAATGCCATCGTAGAAAGTCATCTTCCCTCCACAGGCGAGAACTAAAGCTGAAAGCAGGACAGTGTTGGCCAGAGGCTCAGTTACCTGAAGATTGCAGATAACAGTCTAGTGTGCGAATTATACAGAGAATTTCAGGGGGGTCGAAATTTCTTAGGGCCGATATATCGTTGAAGTGGCTCTAGCGAAACCCGCACTCGAGCGAATTTTTGGCCGCGACCGTAAACTTTCTTAGACTTTTTGTTAGTTTGTATGACATATGAATTTGTTTTAAAAAAAAAAGCTAAATAATGACAGTTTTAGCCTATGTTTTGTTGAAATATGGTTCCTGCTTGAGAAACCTGCTATTCAGTCTATAGCCAAGAAAAATGTAGGCTAATTAAACGTTCAACTTTAGCTGTACATCCCTGTTTAAACAAATCCGTATAACGTTAGTTATAAAGAAAATGTACTTTTTAAGACGTTCCAAATTTGTTTCCATGAGAATTAAAATGACGCAAACAGCCCTCATAATTTAGCCCTTCTCTTTCACACATTTTCTCATAGATCAGTCGTTAAAATATCTAAAATTACTTAAAATAAATCTACATTACAGAAAGCGCTGCTCATAGAGCAGCCCGTTATAATGCAAATGATCCCACTCAGGTAACCGGTCCAGGTGAGCGCACCTTGAGGTGATTGTTAACGTGAATGATGATACGTTGATTACAGTAAATCAAAGGACATCGGATCTTTTTTCAAAGTCTGGCTTTTAAAAAAGAAATCTCTACCCGACGACAATACCGCATTGCAACTCACCTGTGGACGCAAAGAGAGCCGCAAAACAGCACGGGAAAATGTGTGTCCTGGAATTGAAATGATCCGCTCGGAGCTCATCTTTTAAATGCTCGCACTTCCTAATAACAGCTTTGATTTGCATTGATTGGTATTTCCAAAAAGGTGTCAACCGGTCATGACCAACCCTTCAACATAAACTCCGCGTGTAACAGTCAGGTGTGGATGTGGGTCGGACTCTCACTCCGTCACTGACTCTTCCTTTTATTTTCGCAGACATCCGAGCTATTCGCGGACAGGTTAGGTCTGCTATTCCGTAGACAGGTGTGCCTGTATTTTCACTTTAATTGCCTTAATGTTGGCTCTAAAGTTCCTAATTTGTCAGTCTTAAAGGAAAGTTGTATCTACTTGTACACACAGCGGGTTTCTCCTGTCTGAAGCTGAAGTGCTCTTGTTGAGGTGAAGAGGTGCTTCATTGGTTTGCAAGAATGGGTTTATGTGAAGTACTCTGGAGAACTTTAACTGCGCTGTCTGTCCTCTGTCAAGCTATTGGTAAGTAGAAATCTATCTATCTATCTATCTTCACAAAATTCTATGAAATGTCAGTTAACACAGTCTGTTTTTCTGTCTGTTGTATTTTGAAAATCTAAAAACTATTTGTAATCAGTTTGAACCCACTTGCATCACTTTATAATAATGTTATATATTTATTAGTATAACTTTCCTCTCAAGTTTTTAATGCAATTTTAATGAGAAAAAAAATTTTTTTTAGTGGTCTCAGATTTTTGAACCTCACTTTGTGCATATATAGGGTAGAGTGGGGGAAAACGCCCCCCTTAAGGAAAATGTGACATTACAGTGAAACAAAACATAAATGTGACTAGAATTGCCATCCCGGTTTTGAGTGACTATGGCAGGAGTTATTCACCAAATATTAAAATTGCTCAGCCTTCATAATTAATTAGTATTTTGACTGAACATATTTTTGTACAAAGGGGGCGTTTTGCCCCAGCAGTGGGGTAAAATGCCTCCTTTCTTACCAACCAGTTTGCTTCATAGATCAACAGGAAATGAACAGGCTATAGTTTTTAATCTCTAAAAGTAAAAGGCAAGTAATGTATCAACATGTATATATATTAATATTTATTTGAGGAATGTCCAAAATATCCAGTTTTTTAACATTTATATTTATACAACTAAGCCATGCAAACAAATATGTTGTAATAAATAAATAAATATACAAATAAACATTAATTCATTATTACAACAAATATGTTGTAATAAATAAAATAAAAAAATAAATAAACATTAATTCATTAATTAAGTGTAAAACAGGATTTGATAGACAGAAATATGTTATTATAGTAATTATGATAGAGAGAAACTATGCCCTCTGGGGGGCGTTTTACCCCTCAGCGTAAAGGGCGTTTTACCCCACAAGCTATGTCTTTTTAAAAAAAAAAAAAATTTTTAAAATACAATTATATTCCTTATAAATAACATATCCTCTCAAACTACAGACTTCACTCTTCATCTATCATGCATCACTGTGATATCCTACACAACAATATTCTCTTAAACACTTGTTTACTAATATCTGAAAATTATAGCACTTAGCATGTAATCCTCTTCTCTTCAAACACGTCGCTGGTGTCAGCTTCTCCAAGGAGATTTGTTTATCCCCGTTGTCAACGTAGTGCATAGCAACAGTTGAAAATGTATCTTGACCCCCTCGAGTGGTTATTTTGGGAAAAACTGGTGGGGGGCGTTTTACCCCGGGGGGGCGTTTTCCCCCACTCTACCCTAACATACGAGTTGTTATTATTTTTATATGAGTTAAGGTTTTTCATAAAAGCTACTATTAAGTATTTCAGTAGACTCTAATTTATTTAAGGTTATTCAAATATTTTCCTCTATTTTGCAATAAATAAGTACATTTATTAGCCTTTTGGATTTTTTTTCTTTGATCTTGAATATTTATTTCTTTTAAATCACGACTGTTCTGTATTTACATTTTTGAGGGATTTTTTAGGATGTTCAGTAAATTGGATTTTAAGTCCTAGATAAATCCTAGGTGTATTTTAAGAGAAGCGTGAAGGTGCATGCAATAAATGAATACGTCATTAGCTAACATTATATGATGACTCACGTTTATTATAGTGTTGCAAAACTCCCTTTGATCTTTATCCAAACAGGTGCCGATTCTGCCATTAGCTGGGAAGTTCAAAGGTACGATGGGTGGTACAATAATTTGGCCCATCATGATCGAGGGGCTGCAAGTGAGTTTGTGTTTTTTTTTAGGCTTTTTACAAAAAAATAAATAAATAATAGTAATAATAAATTAAAGAAAAAAAGAATCACAATGTTGTCCCTACAGATGCAGCTCTGGTCCGTCTCTTTCCGGCGCAATACCGCGACGGCGTTTATCTGCCCCGACAGGAACCGCATCTGCCCAATCCCCGGCAAATAAGCAACATAGCCATGAGCGGCCAATCCGGGCTCCTGTCCTACAAGAACAGAAGCGTTCTCTCTGTGGCCTTTGGTGAGTGACGTTTTCATTTAAACAAGGTGCAACTTGTTGATTGAAGAGCCAGTCCTTTAATTATAGTTTCACATAATTTAAAGACATTTTCAGTAAATGCATCCTGTGTGTAATTTAGCTTGAAGGCATAGTTCACCTAGTAAAAATCTAAAATTGTACCATTTCTACAAAAACAAAGAAATTGTAAAGACTATTCTAGTAACTCTTTGATGCAATTGCAATGAATGTGGAATGTAGCCTTCAAACTTCAAAACAGATGCAAAAGCACTATAAAATTAATTACTCATGCATGTATTTTCATTTTATGGGAATACATGCTTAAAAAAAGAAAAAGGATAACACTTTACAATAAGGTTCCAACTAATATGAACAAACAGTATACAATACATTTATTACAGTATTTATTAATATGTGTTGAAAACATGTTCACAGTGCATTAACTAATGTTAACAAACACAACTTGTGATTTTATAATGTGTTAGAAAATGCTGACATTAACATTAACTAAGATTAATAAATGCTGTAGAAGTATTGTTCATTCTTAGTTCATGTTAACACTTAATTGTACAGTGTTACCAAAAAAGGTAATGTAAGTTGTTAAAAACCCATGCTAGTTCTCCTTAATCTATTCATTTGGAGTCACTGTGAGGAGTGGTCCAAGGAGTGTCCAATTTATAAGGAGTCATTCTTTTTGAGTCAGATTTTTTAGTGAAAATGATTCATTCACAAAACAGACAGAATCAGTCATTTGAATTTTAATCTGACTGAGAAAATTGTTCAAGTTCAGGTATGATTCTTCAGAAAAATCCTTCAGGTCCCACAAATTCTTTGGTTTTCCAGCATGTTTGTGTATTTGAACCCTTTCCAGCAATGGCTGTTTGATTTTGAGATCCATCTTTTTTACACTGAGGATAGCCAAGGCACTCATATGCAACTATTACAGGTTCAAACACAGGTAAAAAGGTTCAATCACTCACTGATGCTTCAGAAGGAAAAAAAAAACATGCATTAAGTGAAGATCAGGGTAAATTTAACTGATTTTGTCTTCCGGGAAACAACAACTATCTTCTGTAGCCTTGGAAGGGCAGTATTTAAAAAAATTATATGATATTTAGGCAAAATAAGAAAAATGTACACATCTCTATTCTGTTCAAATGTTTTCACCCCCTGCTCTTAATGCATCATGTTTCCTTCTGAAACATCAGTGAGCATTTGAACCTTCTGTAATAGTTGCATATGAGTCCCTCACTTGTCCTCAATGTGAAAAGATGAATCTCAAAATCATACATTCATTGTTGGAAAGGGTTCAAATACACAAAAATGCAGAAAAACCAAAGAATTTGTGGAATCTGAAGGATTTTTCCAAAGAACAGTGGTCAGTTTAACTGTTCAGGACAAACAAGGGACTCATGAACAACTATCACTAACAAAAATAAAATAAAATAAAAAATAAAACAGCTGTGGGTCATTCAGGTAACAACAGAGTATTAAGAATCAAGTGTATGTAAACTTTTGAACGGGGTCATTTTTATTAATTCAACTATTATTTTCTCTTGTGGACTATAAGTAAACGTCTTAATTTTGAAATATCTTACTCAGGTCAGTACTAAATAAACATTAACATGCATTTTGATCCCTCTTATTTTGGAAAATAATTAACATTTTGCAGATTCTGAAAAGGGGGTGTAAATTTTTGAACTCAATTGTATATAGAGGAACATATTTCCAATGAGCCTATGTTGATAAACAGATTATTACAAAACAGTTAATATACTCATCATTTTTGTCTAAAGCGTATAAAGTGAATAAACTAGTCTTCATCGCCTTAACTTTTTGCATTAGCAATGATAAATCATAAAAAAGGATGTATTGAAAACAACACAACCTGTGTTGTTTCTTAACAAACCTCTATGTCTAGTTAAGGGTAACACATTTTGTTACTTTTAACTCAACCATAGTTATTCCTGCTCATTTTCTACACACCAATGTGTTATAGTTATACAATTTGTGTCAGTTATGTACACAAAATTATACAAAATGTTTTAAAATATTCAACACAAAAAATGTGTTGCTCATATTAGCAGCTCATCGGTCTTCAGTCCGAGTCTGATCTGTTTTCTTAGTTCAGTGAGTGTTGGAGGAACTGGAGCGCTGAATGAGTTAGCAAAAACCAGCATCATAAGATCAGATACGCTAGCATTTTGGCTCATTTTTGAGTTGGAGTGATTATCGGGCAACTGAACTTTTAGATCTGTGCTGCTCGAACTGAGAACTGTTTCAGACCTATCAATGCTCTGTTATTCTATGAATTTTAAACACTTTTAAGAGTTCTTCAAGGATTTCAGTAGCTGTTTCTTGATGTTGACCTCTGTCTGTAAAGGATCAACAGGAATTTGATTCCTTATGATAGCCACTTTAAAGAGATAGTTCACCCAAAAAAAATTCTGTCATTAATTACTTACCCTCATGCCATTCCAAACCTGTAAGACCTTTGTTCTTTTGATCTCCAGAACACAAATTAAAATATTTTTGATGAAATCCAAAAGCTTTTTGACCCTGCACAGATAGCAACTGACACGTTCAAAGCCCAGAAAGGTATTAAGGAGGACATTGTTAAAATAGTGGGTCAAAACAGTGGTTCAACTGTAATGTTATAAAGCTACAAGCTTATTTTTAGTGTGCAAAGAAAACAAAAATAATGATTTTATTTAACAATTTCTTCTCTTATACATGTAGCGTCATAAAATTGGACTATTTTAATGATGTCCTTACTTCCTTTCTGGGCCTTGAACGTGTCAGTTGCATTGCTGTCTATTCAGGGTCAGAAAGCTCTTGGATTTAATCAAAGATATCCTAATTTGTGTTCCAAAGATGAAGGTCTTGCAGGTTTGGAACGATATGAGGATGAGTTTGCTAACAAATGCTCTTTATTATTACATTAGGTTACCATGTGTGGTCTGAGATCTCAGAATCCCGAAGACCCGGTTGCCCACCTGAGTTCATGCACATTAAAGTCCAAAAAGAAGACCCTGTCTTTGGCTCTAACTCTTCAGAGCCAGTCCTGCTTCAGTTCCAGAGAGCAGAGTGGGATCCAAGCACAGGCAAAAGTCCCAACAATCCCCGTACACAGGTGCGTATGGAGACACAATAGACTGAAATGAATTTCGAATGGACCTGCTGAGTTTTTGATTTATGCATGATTATATTACAGATTAATCATGTGACAGCATGGTTAGATGGCAGCTCCATCTATGGATCGTCCAGCTCTTGGTGTGATGCCTTGAGAACATTTTTCAAAGGGCTGTTAGCATCAGGCTCCTCACAGGACATGCCCCAGAGAAGCAGTAACGGTTACCTCATGTGGAGTGCACCGGACCCCAGCACCAGTTCTAGCTCACAGGAGCTCTATGGTAAGATATGGAGCAGCTACTTTAAAGGAATAGTTCAACCAAAAATGAAAATTGCCCCATGATATACTCACCCTTAAGCCAGCCTAGGTGTATATGACTTTCTTCTTTTGGGTGAATACAATCGGAGTAACATTTAAAAATGTCCTGGCTCTTCCAAGCATTATCATGAAAGTGAATGGGCGTTGAGATTTTGAAGGAACATAAAGTACATAAATCCATTATATAAAGTACTCCACACAGCTCCAGGGGGTTAATAAAGGCCTTCTGAGGTGAACTGATGCATTTATGCAAGAAAAATATCCATTTAAAACGTAAAAAAGCAATCTCTAGCTTGCGCTAATTGTCGTACGCTTGCTCCCGTGAAAGTGGCGTTCCAGTGGATGACGTAGAATGTAGGTGTAGCATATAAATTTTTATTTATTTATGACCACATGACCAGTAGTTTGTTAATAATATTTTACAGTCATGGTTTCTTGTAAAATGTCTTACAAAACATGTACCATAGATCCAAACCTTTCCTTCAGATCTTTCCTTCTATATTTACTGCAATTAATTTACTGCTATAAAATCATAAATCTATATAGGACACTCTGAGGAGCTTTCAAAATCTTAGTCATTCATTTATCCATTTGTTCATTCGTTTATTTGTTTATGGATAAATGCATTTTATTAATCCACTTATAAATGGATAACTATTTAATTAATTCGTTTATTTAGTTATGATAAATACATAAATATAAAATACATGTATTATATGTGTAAATTATGTTGTGATTTATCAGTTAAAAAACAAAAAGTTTATGTTTACATACTATGTGTGTGTACTTTGTATATTTATTTTTTATATACACTGCTGTTCAAAAGTTTGGGATTTTATGTTTTTTGAAGAATTCTTATATGGGCATCAAGGCTGCATTTACTTGGTCAAAAATACAGAAAAAAATGTAATATTGTGAAATATTATTTCAATTTAAAATTACTGTTTTCTGTGTGAATATATATTAAAATGTAATTTATTCCTGTGATACAAAGCTGAATTTTCAGCATCATTACTTCAGTCTTCAGTGTCACATGATGCTTTAGAACTCATTTTAATATGCTGATTTATTATCAATATTGATAATAGCTGCTTAATATTTTGTTGGAAACTGTGTTCAGCCCCCAATGTTTATTTAACATAGTAATCTTTTGTAACAATATAAACTACCATCTGAACGTTTGGGGTCAGTACATTTTTAGTACACTTTTTTTTTTTTTTTTTTTTGAAAGAAATTAATACTATGTGTTATATTGATGATAGCAAAGACATATTTTTATGAAATATTTATATTTTGAATAAATGCTGTTCTTTTTTAACCTTTTATTCATCAAGAATCCTCCCAAAAAAAAAAAAAAAATTAAGAACAGCATTTATTCAAAATATAAATCTTTTATAAAAATATAAGTCTTTGCTATCATCAGTTGGTGATCAATTTGCTACACATCCTTTATGAATAAAAGTAATTTCTTTCTTTCAAAAAAAAAGAAGAACAATTTACTGACCCGCAAGCGTTCAGATGGTAGTTTATTTTGTTACAAAAGATTACTATTAATGCAGTTTTTTTCTTTTTTTTTTTTTTTTTTTTTTTTCACTTTTTATTTGCTTAAGAATCCTGGGGGAAAAAACACAGGTTCCAACAAAATATTAAGCAGCTGTTTTCAACATTCATAATAAATCAGCATGTTAGAATGATTTCTGAAGGATCATGTGACAATGAAGACTGGATTAATGATGCTGAAAATTCAGCTTTGTATCACAGGAATAAATTAAATGTTATTACAGTAATTTTAAATTGAAATAATATTTCACAATATTAAAAAAAATCTGTATTTTTGATCAAATAAATGCAGCCTTGATGAGCATAAGAAACATCTTTAAAAACCATAAAAAATCCCAAACTTTTGAGCGGCAGTGTATTACACACATACATGTATATATTAAGGACAAATATGTTAGATTTATATGCAAAATATTTAATAATAAATAAATAAATAATTAAAAAATACAAAATATTTTGATTATAAAATTAAAAAATGATACAAAAAACATAACAAACATGAATAAATAAATGTATTAATATTTAAATGATTGCATAATTAAGTA
The DNA here is from genome assembly GCA_033026305.1 of Cirrhinus molitorella. Taxonomy (NCBI): domain Eukaryota; kingdom Metazoa; phylum Chordata; class Actinopteri; order Cypriniformes; family Cyprinidae; genus Cirrhinus; species Cirrhinus molitorella. The sequence continues at coordinate 19,145,583 of CM065141.1, read as the reverse complement.
AATAAATACCAGAGTGTTGTTGTTGCACCTGTGACTATAGTATTTATCATATTTTAGCCGCCACTATGGTTACCGTGCTAAATTGTCATAAGAGATTCAGATAGCATTTTAATTCCTTTTGTGCTCTTAATCTAGTCTGTCACCAGGTTCAATCCCTTGTCATCCCATGTTTCTGCTAAAACCCCTAACAATGTGCGGTTGGTATTGTGCTGTAAAAATAAATTACATAACCCCAATATGAGGCATGGCACATAAAATACTGAATAAACCACAGCTTTTGTTTAACGTGTGTGACGCTATTAGACCATCAATTTGTAAAAAAAAAAATAAAAATAAATAAATACTTATTATGAGTGCAATAAGCAATAAAGTACAAGAGGACATGGCACAGAGCAGAATGAATTTTCACAATTTTACATGGTTTTACTACTTATATATATGTTGCAAAGCGTTAATGGAAATGTTGCAAGTTGTGGTTTTCAGCTGCTGGTTTTGTGTGTTCTCAGAGTTTGGGAATGCCTGGGGCAATGAGAACATCTTTACAGTCACTGTGGGAATTATTTGGTTTCGTTACCACAATTACCTGGCCTCCAAACTGCATAAGGAACACCCCTCTTGGTCAGACGAAGAGCTTTTCCAAAACGCCCGAAAGAGGGTTATTGCCACACTTCAGGTAAAGTAGATAGTCCTCTGTTACTGACTCACTTTGCATAACAGGTGCCAATTTGGAGGGGCGTAACGTGGTATCCTTCACTTAATATTTTTTTGAACCCTGGTGAATAAATATAGTGATATATCAGTTCTATTTCTGATTTGACAATTAATCTTTCCTCAGAATATAGCGTTCTATGAGTGGCTGCCAGCCTATCTGGGAATTCAAGTGACTTCCTATTCAGGTGAGACTTCTGTGTGTGTGTCTGTTCACTGACTGTCTGAGGTCACACTACAATTTGAGTTCCATTCACTTCCATTCACAAAGGTTTGGGATCAGTATGATTTTTAATGTTTTTTTTTGTTTGATTGTTTGTTATTAAAGTCACATATGCTCATCAAAATTCCATTTATTTGATCAAAAACAACAAAAAAAAAAAACGTAATATTATGACATGTTATTGCAATTCAACATAACAATTTTTTGTATATATATAAATTTAATATACTTTAAAGCAAAGCTGAATTTTCAGCATCATTACTCCAGTCTTCAGTGTCTCATGATCCTTCAGAAATCATTCTAATATGCTGATTTATTACTTTTATTATAAATATTGGAACGGGTTATTTATTTATTTTTTTGGAACTTGTGATACTTTTTTCAGGATTTTTTGATGAATAAAAAGTTCAAAAGAACAGCTTTTAGTCAAAATATAAATCTTTTCAAACAATATAAGTCTTTACTATCACTTTTTATCAATTTAACACATCCTTCAAAGAGCAAAAAAAAAGAAAATATTACTGACCCCAGACTTTATTGTTATAAAAGTTTTCTATTTTAAATAAAAGTATCACAGGTTTCCAAAAAAAAAAAAAAATATATATATATATATATATATATATATTAAGCAGCACAACTGTTTCCAACACTGATAATTAATCAGCATATTAAAATGATTTCTGAAGGATCATGTGACACTAAATACTGCAATAACGATGCTGAAAATTCAGCTTTGCATCACAGGACTTAATTCTATTTTAAAGTATATTAAAAAAGAAAACCACTATTTTAAATTGCATTAACATTTCACAATATTACAGAGAATACATAAAAAGATTTTTTTAAATGTATTCTTAACCAAATAAATGCAGCCTTGATGAGCAGAAAAGTCTCCTTTAAAAAGCATTAAAAATTGTACTGATCCCAAACTTTTGTGTTAGCGCATATTACTAATTATTTTATATTTGTAATTTCAGTTTTTATACACAACTGCATTTTGATAGACATATTACCTTTTTTACTAACATTTGTGATACAATTTGAGATACAAAGAAAATATCTGTCTGTTGATGATGGCAAGATGGTATTAATATTCTGATATTTAAAGGGACAGTTCACAAAAAAAATGTAAATTACCCCAGGATTTACTGCGTATTTTGCGTTTGTGTCAGAAAAATATCTGTATTTTAACCTTTATAAACCGTAATCTCTAGCTTCTGCTAACTGTCGTATGGGTGTTCACAAAAAAGTGTCATTCCAGTGGATAATATTTCTAAATATTACTCTGATTGTATTTGTATGAAAGTCATATACACTAGGATGGCTTGAGCTTGAGTAAATAATTTTTTTGCTGAACTATCCCTGTAATATCTACAGGCTGTAAAGATTTTACATGTTACAGTTATTTAATACAAAATTATTTGTCTATTATTGTGGTATATTGAAAAAAAGAGATGTTCTCTTTCTGTTAAAGTGGTGATCGTGGGCAGACTTTTTTGCCGCAAGTAAAACGATTGTCTACATGAGACTAATCTGTGGTCTGTTAAAATCTCTCTCATGGCTTGCGTAATGTGTAGCTGGCTTTGCATTTGACAGCATGTCGTTGGCATCTACGTCATTACAGGTGAACAGATGCCAAGTATGTCATTTATGTTGAGAGGAGTGCTTTTAACAGTGATTAGTGAAATAATGAGCTAACAATTGGATATATAATACAAGCTGAATCACACTTTCATTCTGTCTGTCTGCAGGTTATCAGAAATATGTCGATCCAAGCATCTCTGATGTGTTTGAAGCTGCTGCTGTGTGGTTTGGACTGACTCTTGCACCACCTGGTGTATATAAAAGGTACATTTTGTAAAACTGGTCAGTTAAATGCCTAAAAATGTCAAAATGTACTAGTTACAAAGCAATGTTGACATAATAACATTAATTCTATTAAAATACTCAAGTCTAACACAGACTTACACTACAGTTCAAAAGATTGGGATTGGTAAGAAGTCTCTTATGCTCACTAAGGCTGAATTCATTTGATTAAAAATACAATAAAAACTGTGATATTGTGAAATATTATTAAAATATCTGATTTCTATTTGAATATGTTTTAAAATGTAATTTATTTCTGTGATGCAAAGCTGAATTTTCAGCATCACTACTCCAGTCTTCAGTGTCACATTATCCTTTAGAAATAATTTTAATGTGCTGATTTTGCTGTTCAAGAAACATTTCTTTATTATTCTTTATTATTATTGTTGTTGAAAACAGTTCTGCTTAATATGTTTGTGGAATCCGTGATACATTTTGCCGGGATTGATTGATCCCAGACATTCAAATGGTAATGTACATATGAAATCCTCAGTTGTATCTAAAATTTTGTTGAAATGTGATTTTGGTAATGCAGAAGCAGGACGTGTCACTACAAAAATGCTGTGAACAATGATGGAAGTAAATCTCCTGGCCTGCGTTTATGCAACACCTTCTGGAACCGAAATGTGAGTCATGATCAACGAGGCTTGGTTAAACATGGTGGCTTTACTAAAATTGTAATGTTTTTGTTCTAAAGAATTTCTTTATTTTATATGTGGGCCATTCTGCACAGTCTGAGTTGGAAACATATTGGAAAATTCATTTTTATTTTATTTTCCACAAATTTTGTATGTATGCAGTTTTTTTTTTTTTCGTCAGCCAGCCAGTTTAGGCTGGTTTTAGCTGTTTTTTCAGCAGCGTTATACTACAATTGTGTTTATTTCCCCCAAATAAAGGATTATGTGTTTCTTTTGTCACTACCAAAACAATTATGACATGTTTTGGTTATGACTGTTTCGGTAGTGACAATTTTACATACTTTTGAAGCTAGCTCAAAGATGTCAATCAGCACATGGTTAGTTCGCTCAGATTGAAACATTGTACATGTATAAAAACTAAATGTTATGGAATAAAAGATGTCATTACTGAAACTTCACCAAATATTTCAGTAGTGGCTGTTTTGGTAGTGATAATTTTAAAAACTTTTGAAGCTAGCTCAGAAATGCTAATCAGCACATGATTAGCTAGCACAGCTCTGAACAGTTGCACAAATATAAAAAAAAAATTACAGAATAGCATCCCAAAAAACAATGATGTCACTACCGAAACTTTACCAAATGTTTTGGTCGTGATTGTTTCGGTAGTGACTATTTTCGATACTTTTGATGCTAGCTCAAAGATGCTAATCAGCACATGGTTAGCTAGCACAGTTCTGGACAGTTGTACAAATCTAAAAAAGAAATGTATAGAATACAATGATGTCACTACCGAAACTTCAGCAATTGTTTTGGATGTGATTGTTTCGGTAATTACATTTTTTTGAAGCTAGCTCACAGATGCTAATCAGCACATGGTTAGCTAGCACAGTTCTGAACAGTTGTACACACATAAAAATGTATTTTATTGGATAACACCCAAAAAAACAAAGATGTCACTACAGAAACTAGTGGCTAGTTTAGTGGCTGTTTCGGTAGTGACAATTTTAGATACTTTTGATGCTAGCTCAAAGATGCTAATCAGCACATGGTTAGCTAGCACAGTTCTGAACAGTTGTACACACATAAAAACTAATTTTATTGGATAACACCCAAAAAAACAAAGATGTCACTACCGAAAATTCACCAAATATTTCAGTAGTGGCTGTTTTGGTAGTGATAATTTAAAAAAAAAAATTGAAGCTAGCTCAAAAATGCTAATCAGCACATGCTAGCACAGTTCTGAACAGTTGTACACACATAAAAAATCATTTTTTTGGATAACACGCAAAAAACAAAGATGTCACTACCGAAACTTCATCAAATATTTCAGTAGTGGCTGTTTTGATAGTGACAATTTTAGATACTTTTGAAGCTAGCTCAAAGATGCCAATCAGCACATGGTTAGTTAGCACAGATTGAAACTATTGTACACCTATAAAAACTAAATGTTATGGAATAACTCCCAAAAAACAAAGATGTCATTACTGAAACTTCACCAAATATTTCAGTAGTGGCTGTTTTGGTAGTGATAATTTTAAAAACTTTTGAAGCTAGCTCAAAAATGCTAATCAGCACATGATTAGGTAGCACAGCTCTGAACAGTTGCACAAATATATAAAAAAATTACAGAATAGCACCCCAAAAAACAATGGTGTCACTACCAAACCTTTACCAATTGTTTTGGTCGTGATTGTTTCGGTAGTGACAATTTTTGATACTTTTGTAGCTAGCTCAAATATGCTAATCAGTGCATGCTAGCACAGTTCTGAACAGTTGTACACACATAAAAATTAATTTTATTGGATAACGCCCAAAAAAACAAAGATGTCACTACCGAAACTAGTGGCTAGTTTAGTGGCTGTTTCGGTAGTGACAATTTTAGATACTTTTGATGCTAGCTCAAAGATGCTAATCAGCACATGGTTAGCTAGCACAGTTCTGGACAGTTATACAAATCTAAAAAAGAAATGTATAGAATTCAATGATGTCACTACCGAAACTTCAGCAATTGTTTTGGATGTGATTGTTTCGGTAATGACAATTTTTTTTAAAGCTAGCTCAAAGATGCAAATCAGCACATGGTTAGCTAGCACAGTTCTGAACAGTTGTACACACATAAAAACTAATTTTATTGGATAACACCCAAAAAAACAAAGATGTCATTATCGAAAATTCAACAAATATTTCAGTAGTGGCTGTTTTGGTAGTGATAATTTAAAAAACTTTTGAAGCTAGCTCAAAAATGCTAATCAGCACATGATTAGCTAGCACAGCTCTGAACAGTTGCACAAATATAAAAAAAATTACAGAATAGCACCCCAAAAAACAATGATGTCACTACCGAAACTTTACCAATTGTTTTGGTCGTGATTGTTTCGGTAGTGACAATTTTTGATACTTTTGAAGCTAGCTCAAAGATGCTAATCAGCACATGCTAGCACAGTTCTGAACAGTTGTACACTCATAAAAAATTATTTTATTGGATAACACCCAAAAAAACAAAGATGTCACTACCGAAAATTCAACAAATATTTCAGTAGTGGCTGTTTCGCTAGTGACAATTTTAGATATTTTGACAATTTTAGTTTTGAAGCTAGCTCAAAGATGCTAATCAGCACATTGTTAGCTAGCACAGTTCTGAACAGTTATACACACACATAAAAACTAATTGTTATGGAATAAGTCTCTAAAGAGTGTGCTTAATTATAGAAAATGTGTTCAGTAGTGACGTTCCTTAAAGTTACACACATATTTTCAGACTTCTGAGCACATTTACTTCAAAATGATGGGGCCTATCTACTTACAATATAGATATGAGAGAGAGAAACATAAATATTTCCTGATAATAAATGTAGGAGTGTAGTTAAAATTAGTCACATAAAAATTAGTCACAACACAGTGGGACACTTTTTTTTTTACATAAGGTTTCATACTTTATGAAGAAAACATAAAATAAATATTTTTTTGAACTTCACTTTTTTACAAAATCAAGATTTGAATACACTTAAGATGCTTTTTAAATGTATTTAGTTATTTATTGGTTGTGGGACAGCAGTTTGGACTAATTCTGTAGAATGGCCCATATTTATGTATGTCAATACAATTTTTGTTTAGAAATTAAAAAAATTACTATAAAATAATAATATGAAATAAAAAATTACATTATATTACAATTGCAATGAGTTGTTTTAAAAATACAAAATTGCTATATCATCAAGTTATAAATATTTTTCAGAATCCAAACCTGCAGTCCAGTCAGGATGTAGATGAGCTAATAATGGGTATGGCTTCTCAAATCGCTGAGAGAGAGGACAACATCATTGTCGAAGACCTGAGAGGTTACTTTTTCTTTCAATAAATTGAATGGCATCAATAAAATCTGCTGTTTTACCCATCTTCTCTATTTGTTTTCTCCATTAGACTACTACTACGGCCCTTTACGGTTCTCGCGCTCTGATGCAGTGGCTTTGACCATCCAGAGGGGGCGTGATTTTGGACTGCCCAGTTATAACCAGATCAGAGAGTCACTCAACATGCGTCCAGTCAACAGCTGGGAGGATATCAACCCTAAATTGAATAACACACAGGTGCTGCTACAGAAACTCCAAATAACAAATACCCAGAATGACCATCATTCAAGCACTAAATGTTCAAAATCTGTTTCTTTGAATCTCTTTTCAGTTGTTAAGGGATCTCGCAGAGTTATATGAGAATGATATTTCCAGACTTGAGCTATTTGTGGGCGGAATGCTAGAGTCACAGGAAGGACCAGGTCCGGTGTTTTCCGCCATCATCCTGGACCAGTTTGAACGCATTAGAAACGCTGATCGCTTCTGGTTCGAGAACATACAAAATGGGTGGGATATTTTCCTTTGATGATTACTAAAATATCAGTTTGGTGAGATGATTACGCTAAATACTTAAAGGTATTCTTCACTTCAGGTTGTTCACTGAGGAGGAGATCCAAGCCATACGTAACACCACTTTTCACGATGTCCTTCTGAATGTGACCAGTGCAGAGGAGGGCGACATTCAAAAGAATGTGTTCTTCTGGATGAACGGTAATAAGCAACCCATACGCATCAGCATATTCCACAAAATATCATATTATAATACAATGGGGCTTTTTTGCGCAGGTGATCCCTGCCCCCAGCCTCAGCCAATCACAGCCTCTGATCTTCACCCCTGCACAAAGGCCTCTTCTACGAGTTACTTTGACAGCAGTAGCAAAGCTGGTTTTGGCGTAACGGTGTTTGTGCTCTTCCTGTTTCCTGTTGGTCAGTATCATTCATCATATTTTGTGTGTGTGCGCTAAATAAATGAGAAAAAAATTCTTATAAATTATAATGTAAAAATTTTATTACATTTTAAATTTAATTAAAGGAAAAATGTGAAACACAAGTAACAGTATTTTATATAATAAAAGTAACATATTGTGTTAAAATATTGATATAATATTTTATACATCTTTTTACATATTGGAATGGAACATTGTGTGAATTGTTATCCATTTTAAAATAATTAATATGTTAAATAATAGTATTATCTATTAGATATTTTAAATAATTGTATTTTAAGTGAACATGTATAACAACATTATTTATTTATTAATTGCTCTAATTATGAAATCACAAAAGAAAAATATGAAAGACAAGTAATAGAATTTAATATAATCATAATAATGATTTATGTTATTAAAATAATAATGAAAAAACATAAAAGACAGACATTTGTATGAATTATTTCCCATTTTAAATAATTTAGATAATTAAAATGTTAAATAATAGTATTCTTTATTAGATAATAGTATTTAAAATAGCATTATTGATTAGAATTTTAAATAATAATATTTTATATATAGTATTTCTTTATAAATAATAGTATTTTTATATAACATTATTAATGTACTTTCATTGTTTTTAATATTATGTTTAAAAAGATTGGAATGTTATTCTTGTTTTAAAGTAAAAATGTATAACAACATTATTTTTTTAGTAAATCACAAACGAAAACATTTGACATGGAACTTTGTATGATTTTTTTTTCCATTTAAAATAATTAAAATGTCAATAGTATTATTTGTTAGATTATAGTCTCAAAAATAGTATTATTTATTAGAAATTTAAATAGTGTTTATGTATCTTCATTATTTTTAATGTTTAGTTTGTTTATTTATTTATGTATTTATTTATTAAGCTAGCTAGTTTTTAAACAGTTTTTTATAATAATAGCATTTTTATGTAATAATTATAATAATGTATGTATTTCATTCATTTATTTAGTTATTCATTCATTCAAAAAAACGTAAAACACAAGTAATATTATTTTATATAATAATAATATTAATAGTAATAATAATAATATATTTTATTTAAACAAGAATAATGATTTTATTTAAATATATTGGTATAAAACTTTGCATGAATTGTCTTCCACTTAAAATAATAAAAATGATAAATAATATTGTTATTTTTTAGATAATAGTATTAGAATTTTAAATAACAGTATTTTTATATAACAATATTTGTGTGTTTTCATTATTTTTTATATTTTGTTTAAAAAAGATTGGAATATTATTCTTGCTTTTGGAGTAAAAATATATAACAACATTATTTATTTATTCATTTATTTAGCTAGCTTAAACTTTAAATTTCTATTTAAATATTAGTATTTTACATATAGCATTTTATTTTATATAATAATTAAAATAATTGTAATTATTTTATAACAATAATTATGTTACAATATTTTCATTATTTTTAAATGATTGAAATGTTGATCTCTTGACAGTAAGCTACATAGTAGCTTGTGTAGTTGCTCGTGTCCGGACAGCCAGATACAAGCGATTCCAAAAGAAGCTCAGAGGTTCCACAACAGACGAGAAACCTGCACGTGAAACTATTGGTCAGTAACATCACTTGGTCTGAAATGCCACTGAAGATGAATTTATTAACTTCTGTTATTGAAATGTCCTTTTTTGTTCAGCCAAAGAGTGGTTAGGGCACAATACAGCACCCCGACAAGTCTCGCTTGCTTTCACTGAGAAGAAAGGATTGCAGACTTTTGATCAGAACGGCTGTCTTCTCAGTTCTCACAGCTTGGGCAATCAAAGCCAGCTGAATGTGTTTATATCCAATGACTATCAGCATCGCGCTCTACTCTTGAAGATCCCCAAAGAGTATGATGTGGTAGGAATTTGGTAGTTCATTCTGTTGTCATCATTCAACTAATGTTCAATGAGATATTAAGTTTTTTGGGTTTCTCTCCAAAAGGTTTTGTTCTTCGAGGACGCGGGTCAGAGGTCGAACTTCCTCAGTCACCTGCGCTCTGAGCTGGAGGCAGATCTAACTGTAATGGAAATGAGTGAGAAAGAGATTCTCAGAGATGCAGTAACCAGGCCACAGAGGGAAAAGATTGTGGAGACGTTCTTCAAGCATGCTTTCTCAAAGGTTAGCATTTCTGTTATCTCTTCATATCTCTACAAGGTCATTTTGTCTTCATTCCACTGTTATGGGGTAGTATCATACTTGTGTTTTTTGACTCCAGGTCTTGGACATTGATAAAAGTGATGCAGGAGACTTGAGCAACAGGACCAGAGAAGCTTTACAGTGTGAGCTCACACGAGTTGAATTCGCAAGTGTGTTCGGTCTGAAGCCTGACTCGCTCTTTGTAGAGTCCATGTTTACACTGGCTGACAAGGATGGCAACGGATACCTTTCGTTTCAGGAGTTCCTGGATGTTATTGTCATTTTCATGACAGGTGAGGTTGTTTTAGATCTTTTGTGATGCATTGTTACAATGTCACCATTTTACGGTACGACAACGGGTTACAATGTTGTGACCGTACAATGCTACACATTTACCTTGTTATGTTGTTAGGATTTTACCGTTTTACAATGTTACAATGTTACAATGCTACAAAGTTACTCAGAGCTCCAGACTGCAACTAAAACGGTCACATTTGCGACCAAAAATATTCATTTGTGAGTAAAATTTTACATTTTTTTGTAAATTTACATGTTATGAAAACTTTGCATGTAATGCATTTTTTCCTGATTGTTTCACATATTTTATGTTCATGCATTAAACTGAAACGATGCACATTAAAGTTTTAGTGGAAAAAAAGACTTTCGAACAGTTCTCCTCTCTGCGAACAGCACACCTGCTAAACGCAGCTCCAGTTGTTCAACATGAGAGACCATATGGTGCAAATGCAAAAATGAAAAAATTAAACCAAACATTAATTTTCTCATTTTTATCAGTTACTTCATTAATGAATAATTGCCGTTTTCTCTCCTTTTTTTACATTTTACTTTTGCTAAATTGTGACTTCAGAAATGATCGTTTGAATAAATAAAATCTACACGATTTTCTATTTTTCCATTTTTCTTTGCACCGTGGGCTGTACCATTAGCGAGGGAATGTGGCCGCAGACAGTTTCACAAACGCTTAATGTATCCTACTAATACAGTGACACTGGAGGAAACACATTATTAACAATAAACATATAAGCTACTATTTACAGACAAGCAGAAATTAAGCATCACAATATGAACAAAACACGCAAAGTTTCACGTGAATCGATTTCCAATAAATAGTAGTAAATAAAAGGCGCTTTATTAATAAGGTGTATGATTTTTAATCACTGTCTTGCATTAAGCCACATTAAGCGTTTTCAAATAATGGTTTTTAATGACTTTGCTTCCCATTGGCAGGGCAATATTATCTGCTTTGTACCTAGTAACCTATGTTTTATTAATACATTGGATTGTATATCCAATATTGGGCTTTTTAATTCATACCACTGTCTTCGTCCACTGAGCCACGTATTTTCTTTAGGATTTTAATAGGGCATAAAACACTTAACGTGCAATTTAGCGCAAATTGCTTTTACATTCTGGGCTATTCTGCATGTCTGTAAACAGTATAGACTATATGTTTATTGTTAATAAAGTGTTTCCTCCAGTGTAACTGTATTAGTAGAACACATTAAGCCACCTTAATTGTTTGTGAAACAATCTGTGGCCACACCCCTGTGCTAATGGTACAGCCTACAGTGTAAATTTTAAGATTAAAAAATGGAAAAATAGAAAATCGTTTAGATTTATTTATTCAAACGATCAATTCTGAAGTCACAAACTGAAAAAAGCAGAGAAAATGGCAATTATTCATTAATGAAGTAACTGATAAAAACGTTTGGTTTCATTTTTTCGTTTTTGCATTTGCACCATATGGTCTGAAAATGTAATTGTGAAGCGTTACACGGACCCTACTAGGTGAACTTGTTGCAACGCTAAGATGTTATAGTTTTATGATTTTACGGCGTTATAATGTTCCAGTGTTACAGTTTTACAATGTTCCCTTGTTACATTGTTAGAATATTATAGTTACACAGTTATACAGTGTTGTGATGTTATACTGTTATAACATTACAATATTACAGTTACATTTTTATGTTGTTAGAATGTTACAGTGTTACAGCTGTACAATTTTCTAGTGTTATGATGTTAGAATGTTACAGTTTAACAATTTTACAGTGTTACGATCGTATGATATTACATTGTTAAGATGTTACAGTGCTACTAAGTTACCTGATTAGGATGTTACCATTTTACAGTGTTATGGTCTTACAGTTTCTTGATTTTAGTTATGTTGTTACATTGTTAGGATGTTACTGTTTTAGTCTTATGATCTTAGAAAGTTACAATGCTACACAGTTACCCTTGTATGTTATGCGAATGTTACATTTTTACAATGTTTACAATTTTACAGTGTGCTACTAAGTTGCCTTGTTAGGATATTACTGTTTTTTGGTGTTATGATGTTACAATGTTACAATGCCGGAAAGTTACCTTGTTACATTTTTAGGATGTTACAGTTTTAGTGTTATGATGTTATAATGTTACAGTGCTAAAGTTACCTTTTATGGTGTTAGAATGTTAGTTTTACAGTGTTACAATGTTATGATGTTACCTTGTTGGGATGTTACAGTTTTACAGTGTAATGATTTTAGAATATTATAATGCCGCAAAGTTACCCTTTTATATTGTAAGAATGTTACAGTTTTACAGTTAAGATGTTACAGTACTACTAATTGTTAAGATGTTAGGGTGCTACAATTTTATGATGTTACAATGTTACAATTTCTTGATTTTACAATTCTGCAAAGTTACCTTGTTATAATGTTATAATGTTACATTTTTACAATATTACAGTGTTATATTAGAATGTTATGATGCTATAAAGTTAACCTTTTATGTTAGAATGTTACAGTTTTACACTGTTACGATGTTACATTGTTAAGATGTTACAGTGCTACTAAGTTACCTTGATAGGATGCTACAATTTTACAGTATTATGATGTTATAACGTTACAACGTTACCTTATTACATTGTTAGGATATAACAGTTTTACAATGATGATATTAGAATGTTTTATTATATTAGAATGTTACAATGCTACAAAGTGATCTTTTTATTTTGTTAGAATGTTGCAGTTTTGCCATTTTGAAGCATTGCAAAGTTTATGTTATTAGAACAGTTTTACAGTTTTTTTGGCTTTCATTCCAGGTACTCCTGAGGAGAAGTCCAAGCTTCTGTTTTCAATGCATGACATTAAAGGAGATGGCTTCTTGTCCAAGGAAGAGTTCACTTCCTTGCTCAGGTCGGTTCTGATGTTTTTTTAGCCTTTTGTACAAAAGTTTTTTGATAATAACCTGAACTTTGACATTCAGATACTATACTTTTACAAGCCAGTTAAATTGCTCTGAGGAATTTCTTCTTTCTTCTAGTCTTCTAGTTTTTCCTCTTGTCTCATGCAGGTCTTTCATTGAAATCTCTGGAAGTGCTCTATCTAAGAGTCAGGCTGATGATGGCATAGCAGCCATGCTTCAGACAGCTGGTCTTTACGACAAAGATAGCTTCTCCTGGGAGGACTTTCACTTTCTGCTGAGAGACCATTCAGCTCAGCTCAATATTAAAGGTTAAGGATATATTTTTCTTTATAGTCTAATCCCCAATGACTCTATATTTCTTATGGCTCACTTAACACACAGGCATTTTGAAACTGTTGTTAACGTATTCCCAGGCATGGAAGTACTTGGCAAGAAAAAACTAACCAGACAACAGCGAGTATCTTTCATTGAGAAAAACAGGTAATTAAAAATTATATAACTATATAAAACTGTTTTAAATGAGCATACAGTAAAACAGCAAAGTTGTTTTTGATTTATTTTGTAGTTCTTCATCACTGGAAGAGCTTTCTAACAGGCCTGAGGGGGAGCAAGACCGGGAACTTCGTCAAAGACAGACCAAGAAGTGAGACTTTAATGCATAATATCTCTGCCCTGGTCATTTTAGAGCATGTGTTACGTTAAAAACACGTTCTGACGTGTGTATGGTCTTTAAGAGCTCAGCTGGGTGTTAGATTTAAGCCTTTGTGAAACCCGTCATTTGTTAGCTATTGAGAAATGTGGCAATCAAAGTTACTTGTGGGAAATGATGCCATTCTGTGATGTAATACTGGTCAGGTTTCGCTTTGAATGGCATTATCTTTAACTGACTGTGCCAAAATTAAACAGGCTAACGCAGTAGCAGAAACAACTCGATTTTTACGTTATGAAGACAATGAGAGTGGCGATGACCTGCACCACAATGATTTTAAGTTGTAGGTGTTTGGAGGTTGTCACTATAAGCAGACAGACTGATAAATAACTAAGTAGACCAGGGAGGGCCAGTGTCCTGTAGAGTTTAGCTCCAACCCCAATTAAACACAGCTGAACCAGCTAATCAAGGTCTTACTAGGTATACTAGAAACTTCTAGGTAAGTTACATCTAAACCCTGCAGGACAGTGGCCCTCCAGGGCCAAGTTTGAAACAATATAGTGAACCATGTATGAACAGGCTGAAGGGCTGTGCCAGTGTAACCTTTTAAAAAACACAACCCAAGTTTGAGCAACCCATGTTGTTTTTGTCAAGCCACCCTTTTGTTTTCCTTGTTAGAATTGCACAAAGCAACGCCAAGGTGTATGTGAGGCCTCAGAGAGAGCGCTACAACAGGAACCCAGTGAAGCAAAGCATCCAGCAGTTCAAACGCTTCATAGAAAACTACAGAAGACATATCATTTGCATGGTCATTATATACGGGATCACAGCTGGACTAGCACTGGAAAGATGCTACTGTAAGTGACACTTTATTTTGTGTGTCTTTACCAGCGTTGGGGGTAACGCATTACACGAGTTACATAACCAGATTACTTTTTTTCAAGTAACTAGTAAAGTAACGCTTTACTTCTTCATTTACAAGAAAAAATCGCAGTTACTTTTTCAAAAAAGTAACGCCAGTTAATTTTTGTTTCCTTTATGTATTTAATCCCAGTTTATTAACCAATGTTTTTAATGCTGACCTTTGTTGACTCAACTCAACCATACTAATATGCAAAGTTTACTTTAGATTAACTAACATTTGTGTTTCTTTTTTCCTCATTGCTAAAGAGTGTTGAACTTCCTTCTCCTACTGTTCTACTGTACAGACAGAATTTACTTTTCCTTCAGCCTTAGGCTTATTTATTTCACTTTTTAGTGTGAAAGGGCTTTTACATTTGCTAAAAAACAAACAAGCAAGCCTTGCCATGATTTAAAGAGTACATGCAAAAGTAATGTAATGCATTACTTTCCATAAAAAGTAACTAAGTAACGTAATTAGTTATTTTTTAGGGAGTAGCGCAATGTTGTAATGCATTACTTTTAAAAGTAACTTTCCCCAACACTGGTCTTTACATCTCTAAACATTATATTGTGCATATTTAAGGCCTAACTTGATTTACACTATATTGCCGAAAATATTCTAATGAACAGGTTTGACTACTTTAGTAATTTCCATAAGTACTAATCTTAATGTATAAGCATAATGATATATTTCATAGCAAAAGTTTGGACAGGATCCAAACATGACGCTGCCTCTGTGTATAAATGGGACACCCCCTTCTTTAGAACAGAAAAAGGCACTTCTAAAACTGTAGTAACAAAGATGGAAGCATAATTCGTGTATTTTAAAATTGTATTTCCATCTCTGTTGCTTCAGTTTTGGAAGTGTCTAAAATGACTGTACCCATATGCACAAGTCATTGGTGTGGAGTTTTTGGCTCAAGGTCTGCATTTAAAGTCACACCAGAGGTGTCCAGCTGGCATTGGGACTTGGGTCAAGCAGACCAGTCAAGTTCTTCCACACTGACTGAATCAAACATTTCTCTATGAACCTTGTCCTATACACAGAGGCATTGTCGTGTTAGAATAAAAACGCTATCAAGTTAGAAGGACACAACTCCTTAGAATATCATTATATGCTTAAACATTAAGATCAGTACTCCTGGAAATTACTAAAGTAGTCAAACCTGATCTTTAGAAGGGGGTGTTCCAATACTTTTGGCAATATATGATGATGTTGAACTGTTCCTATTTTTTGCCCCTGGAGATCCGCACTAACGTTTGCAAACCAATAGCAATGTTTGTAGATTATGGTTTACAGGCACATGCCAGTGGCATCCCAGAGACCTTCATGGTTGGTGTGCTCATTTCTCGCGGTTCTGCGGCTGCCATCTCCTTCCTGTTTCCCTACATGCTCCTCACTGTGTGCCGTAACCTGATCACCATGTGCAGAGAGACGTTTCTCAACAGATACATCCCATTCGATGCAGCCATTGACCTTCATCGCAACATGGCTATAAGTGCTGTCATCCTCTCAGGTCAGAAGAGAAAAATCTCTATGTGCAAAACTTCCTTATGTGCCCTGTCAACACAATTTTTACAACAGATACAATTCAGTAGAACCTTACATCATCATGTTTATTGACACTTTGTGTGTAACACATATTTGTGCAGTTTATGGCATATGTGGTCCACAATCGATGCAGTTACCAGGGTACAAAGTGCTATTATGTTATGTAACGTTTCCTCAAAGTGATAAGCTATTCATCAGTTATGCTTGTGCTTATTTTTTGGTGCCAGTTGTTCACAGTTTGGGTCATGTGTTCAACGTTTACGTTTTCTGCATCAGTGACCTCAGCATTCTTGCCTGCCTGTTTCCTAGAGTGTTCTCCAACAATGGGTAATTCAACATTTTAATCTTAATTGATATATACATATCATTAGTCATTGTATATATATAATGTTTGCAAAATGCTCAAATGGATTGTTCTCTTAAAGGGATAGTTCACCCAAAAATTAAAATGACCCCATGATTTACTCATCCTCAAGCCATCCTAGGTGTATATGACTTTATTCTTTCAGACGAATACAATCTGTGTTATATTACAGATATCTTCCAAGTTTATAATGGCAGTGAATAGTTGTTGAGATTTTGAAGTCCAATAAAGTGCATTCATCCATCATAAAACGTGCTCCACACTGCTCCGGGGGGTTAATAAAGGCCTTCTAAAGCAAATTGATGTGTTTGTGTAAGAAAAATATCCATCCATATTTAAAACTCTATAAACCGCTATCTCTAGTATCCGCTAGAAGGCACATACAACAGATTACAGTTTATTAAGTTTATTAAGTTTTAAATATGGATATTTTTCTTGCACAAATGCATCGATTTGCTTTAGAAGGCCGGCCCCAGCAGCTGTGTTGAGCGCTTTTTATGATGGATAAATGCACTTTATTGGACTTTGAACTCTCAAGAACCATTCATTGCCATTATAAAGCTTGGAAGAGCCAGGACATTTTTTAATATAACTCTGATTGTATTTGTCTGAAAGAATAAAGTCATATACACCTAGAATGGCTTGAAGGTGAGTCAGTCATGAGGTAAATTTCATTTTTGGGTGAACTATCCCTTAAATGGGAACTTAAACAATGTTGTTAGTGCGGAAACCTTGTCTAAAATTCTATGTGTTGATTATTTTTAGGTCTGAGCTTCCAATGAAATGGACCTACTGGTTTTTTAAGACAGTTCCTGGTATAGCTGCACATTCAATGTTGTTTTGATATTTTTATATATGTCACCCTGGACCACAAAACCAGTTATAAGTCACTGGGGTATATTTGTAGCAATAGCCAAAAATGCATTGCATGTATAAAAATTATTGATTTTTCTTTTATGCCAAAAATCAGTAGGATATAATGTAAAGATCATGTTCCATGAAGATATTTACTAAATTTCGTACCATAAATATATCAAAACTTAGTATAAACCTTATTTGGACAACTTTAAAAGTGATTTTCTCAATGTTTTCATTTTTTTGTGTCCTCAGATTCCAGATTTTTGTATTTTAGCCAAATATTGTCCTATCATGACAAACCATACAGCAATGAAAAGCTTATTTATTTGGCTTTCGGATGATGTTTAAATCTCAATTTAAAAAAACTGACCCTTATCACTGGTTTTGTGGTCCAGGGTCACATATTACTTTTCTAGATGTGTGTTTGATTTAACTCTGTTTTGTTTTTCTTTCAGGTCTCACTGGGGTTCTTTTGCTGTTGATTTTCGCCTTTTTGTATGTCTTTGCCTCACACTATTTCAGACGTATCAGCTTTAGAGGATTCTGGATCACACACCACCTATATGTGCTCGTCTATGTCCTGGTAAAGGAAAAAAACATGCCTGTTACTTCAGTCATTTAGTGTTTCTGTTTTTGTTTTGAGAGTTGGTCTGACTTCCTCTCCCTCATCTCATCTGGCAGACGGTGATCCACGGCAGTTATGCCCTTCTCCAGGAGCCCCGCTTCCACATCTACCTGATCCCCCCTGGCCTCCTCTTCCTCCTGGACAAGCTCATCAGCCTCAACAGGAAGAAGGTGGAGATCCCAGTGGTGAAAGCCGAGCTGCTGCCCTCAGGTAGACAATATAGCACAAAGCTCTTTTTATCTCAGAGTCCCAAAGGGCCTGAGCACACAGCGTTGTGTCATGTGCTGTAAAGTGTTCACTTCTAATTGCTCTGGCTGTGAAATCATACAGCATCTCAGGAAACAGAAAACCATGAGTCAAATTCAGGATTCAGTTTATTGATTTTTAAAACAAAATGATAAATAGGCATTCTACTGACTATAAGCACTGTTGGGAAAGTTATTTTTAATGCATCGTGTTTCTTTCTGAAGCATCAGTGTTTGAACCTTCTGTAATAAGTGCATATGAGTCCCTCAGTTGTCCTCAGTGTGAAAAGATGGATCTCGAAATCACACAGTCATTGTTGGAAAGGGTTCAAATACACAAAAATGCTGAAAAACCAAAGAATTTGTGGGACCTGAAAGATTTTTATGAAGAACAGCGGGCAGTTTATGTAAACCTTTCATTTTTAGAAATTGTATATAAACTATTATTTTCTCTTGTTGACTATATGTAAACATCTTTTATTTGAAATAACTTATTCAGGTCAGTACTAAATAAAAAAATAAACATGCATTTTGTAATAACATAAACATCCCTCTTATTTTGGTAAATAGATTCTGTAAACGTTTGACCTCAACTGTAGTTGACATGTACTTGCAAAGTTACTTATAGTTAGCAGACTGTTTAAAGTGCACTGATAGCACTGATAACAACCTGATTCTCAATTTCTCTGCACTGGCAGATGTAACATTCCTGGAGTTTAAGCGTCCACAAGGTTTTGTCTACCGCTCAGGACAGTGGGTACGTATTGCATGCCTGGAGCTGGGCACAGATGAGTACCATCCCTTCACCCTGACCTCCGCACCACACGAGGAGACCCTCAGCCTTCACATCCGTGCAGTGGGACCCTGGACCAGCAAACTCAGAGAGGCCTACACGCCTGAGAAAATCCAGGAGCTTGGAGGATATCCAAAGGCAAGGATACAGTTTGTGTTTGGATCATATAGAAAAATAATAAACCTGAACCAATAGTAAATTTATCAGCCGATACTGATACCAATCGTATACAGGGAACCCCCTCATTTGTTTGGGTCATATAGATATAGATAAATCTAAACCAATAACAAATTTATTGTTCCGGTACTGATAGCCGATTATTCAGAATTATATCTGTCAATACCGATATTATACAGGGAGCCCCCTCATTTGTTTGGGTCAAATAGATATAGATTAATCTAAACCGATAACAAATTTATCGGCCCGATACTAATAGCCAATTATTCAGAATTATATCTGTCGATACCAATAGTATACAGGGAGCCCCCTCATTTGTTTGGGTCAAATAGATATAGATAAATCTAAACCGATAACAAATTTATCGGCCCGATACTTATAGCCGATTATTCAGAATTATATCTGTCGATACCGATAGTATACAGGGAGCCCCCTCATTTGTTTGGGTCAAATAGATATAGATAAATCTAAACCGATAACAAATTTATCGGCCCGATACTAATAGCCGATTATTCAGAATTATATCTGTCGATACCAATAGTATACAGGGAGCCCCCTCATTTGTTTGGGTCAAATAGATATAGATAAATCTAAACCGATAACAAATTTATCGACCCGATACTAATAGCCGATTATTCAGAATTATATCTGTCGATACCAATAGTATACAGGGAGCCCCCTCATTTGTTTGGGTCAAATAGATATAGATAAATCTAAACCGATAACAAATTTATCGGCCCGATACTAATAGCCGATTATTTAGAATTATATCTGTCGATACCAATAGTATACAGGGAGCCCCCTCATTTGTTTGGGTCAAATAGATATAGATAAATCTAAACCGATAACAAATTTATCGGCCCGATACTAATAGCCGATTATTCAGAATTATATCTGTCAATACCGACAGTATACAGGGAGCCCCCTCATTTGTTTGGGTCAAATAGATATAGATAAATCTAAACCGATAACAAATTTATCGACCCGATACTAATAGCCGATTAATTTAACAATTATATCTGTCGATACCAATAGTATACAGGGAGCCCCCTCATTTGTTTGGGTCAAATAGATATTGATAAATCTAAACCGATAACAAATTTATCGGCCCGACACTAATAGCCGATTATTCATAATTATATCTGTCGATACCAATAGTATACAGGGAGCCCCCTCATTTGTTTGGGTCATATAGATATAGATAAATCTAAATTGATATTCCAAATTTATCAGCCGATTCCAATAGCCGATTGTTTAGAAGTATATCTGCCGATACCGATAGCCGATTATTTAGAATTAAATCTGCTGATACTAATGTTGACACTGATACTATACAAGGAGCCTACTCATTTTTTTGGGGTCATATAGATATAGCTAAACCTGAACCGATAATAAATTTAGCAGCCGATACCAATTGGCGATTATTCATAAGCATATCTGCCGATACCAATGCTAATACTGTACAATACCATACAGGGAGCCCCACCCACCTTGAACTGTGCCACTACTGTGACCTGTCATGCCACATTTGAGAGCTTAAAATGGCATCTATTGTTTGAATTTTGTGATCAGATGGACAGTACATGAAAGCTGAGACATTGTTTCTTATCAGAAGTAGGGCTGTTACTAACGATTATATTGGTAATTGAGTAATCGGATAATCACATTAACCTTTAAAATTACATAAAATGATGATTGTTCTTACACTTTCTTGCACAATTTAATCCTAATTTAATATTGACTAAACAACATTTAATTCAAATTTCCACTTAATCTTTAATATTTGCCTATTTCTTTTTGACAGAAATACTGCAGCCACTGCAATTTCTAGAATATGTGGATATCGAAACGTGTAAATTCGAGCGAGGGTTTAAACTTTTATTTTGAAATTGTGAATAACAGTTAGCATATTGAGAAAAATACTGATGTATTCTTCTATGTTTGCGCAGGTTTATAAATGATTTACCTTACACATTTGATGAAATGGCGCTTGAGCCACTCCACACATGTAAATACTTACAGTTTGTGTGGAGCAGCATTTACTGTGAACGGAGCCGCATGTAATAATATAAGCACATCGTAACAGCCCTAATCAGAAGTAACAAATCTATTTGGAATTTTTCTGATGGGAGCTGCATTACATATAATAATTGGTTAAGAGAAAACCACAGACCTGGCAACTTTGGCTTGAACTATAGGTGATTCATAGGGTCAAATTCATAAAAACAAACATTTTAGACTGAATTTTTATGACTGAATGACACCGCTGTATCTCCACAGCTGTATTTGGATGGGCCGTTTGGGGAGGGTCATCAGGAGTGGACAGACTATGGGGTTTCAGTGTTGGTGGGTGCTGGGATTGGAGTCACACCCTTTGCTTCCATCTTAAAAGACCTGGTGTTCAAATCTTCAGTCAAGTTCAAATTTCACTGCAAAAAGGTACAATACAACCTTTAACAATAGCTTTCAATGTGGTATAATTAATGATACAGTTTATAACAACACTTAACATGTCCTGTAACTCCAGGTGTATTTTATCTGGGTCACCCGGACTCAGCGCCAGTTCGAGTGGGTGTCTGATATCATAAGAGAGGTGGAGGACATGGATGCTCAGGAGCTGGTTTCAGTGCACATCTACATCACGCAGCTGGCTGAGAAATTCGATCTCCGCACCACCATGCTGGTAAATCCATTGTTTATACAACGATAAAAGGTTTTTTATTGCTTATTATAAGTTTCACTTAACTACTGTGACGTAATTTGAAAAGCAGGTTAACTGATATGAAGTTATGGTTTGGTGTTAAATCATCTCTTTCTGTCTTTCTCAAGTATGTCTGCGAACGGCACTTTCAGAAGGTGTGGAACAGGAGTCTGTTCACTGGACTACGCTCTGTCACACACTTCGGCCGCCCACCCTTTTTGTCTTTTCTCAGCTCACTGCAGGAAGTTCATCCAGAGGTCAGAAGCCAAATACTTTGCATCTAAGATGCACTGGAGCTTTACTGTTAAATTCCATGAAAGATGATAACTAGAACAATAATTCTAAAGTTTTTAATAATCATTCTAGTTCTATGAGAATTGCTATGAGAATAGCCAATCAGAATCTACCAGATTTAGGCAATGTCCACACTAATACGTTTTTGTTTGAAAACGCATATTTTTCTCTTTGTTTGGCCTTCCGTCCACACTGAGACGGCATTTTTGTCAAGGAAAACGAAGCTATTTGAAAACGCTCTCTAAAGTGGATAAATTTGAAAACGCCATTTTCACAATGTAGAGTGGACTATGAAAATTGCATTACATTACTATTTAGTAAAGTTGAGGTCATACTGAACTACAATAATGTCTTCTGGGAAACATGTAAGTATCTTCAGTAGATTCTGAAGGGCAGTACTAAATAACAAAAAATATGATATTTAGGCAAAATAAGAAAAATTTACACATTTTCTTTCTGTTTAAAAATGTTCACCCCCTGGGTTCTATAATTCTGTAATAGTTGCATTCCAGCATTCATTGTTGGAAAGGGTTCAAATACACAAAAATTATGAAAAAACAATATTTTGCAGATTCTGCAAGGTGTATGTACACTTTTGACTTCAGCTGTGTATATTAAAAGACACAAATGTATTTTTGACTTTATGTTCTTTCATAAACCTCTTTAAATATGATGGTTCGAGGTTATATCATCTGACTTTCAGACTGGTTAATTGCAAGTTTTAATTTTTTGTTTGTATTTAATTGAGTTTGTACTTGCAATCTTCTAACCCTGATGAAGGCCTGTGTACTGAAATGAGTTGGTGAAATTAACAGAATTATTATTATTATTATTCTTTTCAGTTTCACTTTCTGATTGTTTTCACGTCTCCACTTCATTAGGTGTTGCTGCTATTGTTCAAAAAATACTTTCATTATCATTATCAGATAATGTACTGTAATATATATAATATATTACTGTAACTAATGCCATAAAGAGTTAGGTCACCAGTTCTCATAATACAAAAAAAAATCTGCTTACGAAATATACAGTCAAATCAAAGTTTATTTAGACACCTTCAACATTTCTCACATTATCACAGTTTATTTGCTATAGTTTAGAAAATGGTAATAAAATATGACAAGAACTCATGAGTTAAACTGTGTCAGAACAAATTCATCTTGATAATGTCAGATAACTTTGATGCAACAAAACATGGTCAGGAATAAAGTCGTTGAAATAATTTTTTTCCAGCTAATGAACATTGACAGCCAATCAGAATCTACCAGATGTAGGCCACGTCCACACTAATACGTTTTCGTTTGAAAATGCATATTTTTCTCTCTGTTTTGGCCTTCCGTCCACACTGAGACTATTTGAAAATGCTCTCCAAAGTGGATAAATTTGAAAACGCCATTTTCGCATTGTAGTGTGGACTATGAAAACGGAGGCTTTTGAAAACGTTGACACGTTTAGTCATGTGACGCAATATTGTACTAATAGATATCCATGTTTATACCGGTAATTGTGCTTATTATTTTTTAAGTTATCGTTTTAGTTATCGTTGTAGTTACCTTTAAAGTTATGGTTATCATTATTGTTAAAGTTATCTTTATCGTTAGAATATTTTTGTAGTTATCGCTATATTTACAGTTGTAGGGCCTTTAGCGTTGTATTTTTCTGTATTAGTAAATATCCGTGATTCATATGGGATCTTGTGAAAGGAGTCATTTTATTAAGTCATTTAATTAGATCATTGTGATATGGACCTCACATACACCACTGATGATGTTTCTGTCTTAAAGGTGGAGAAGATCGGCGTGTTCAGCTGTGGTCCTCCCGGTCTGACTAAAAATGTGGAGAAGGCCTGTCAGCAAATGAATAAACGCGACCAGGCACATTTTGTTCATCACTATGAGAACTTCTAGACTGTATGATTGAATTATAGAAGAAATACTTGACAACAAATCATGAATCATCAATACTGATACATTTTAAATGACCTGGAGTCAATTATTCATCTAAAACATTTGAAACAGCCTGAATTGACATTACTAGTTAGTAAAGTTGAGGTCATACTGAAGTATAATACAGTTAACAAATCATTTATGTTAAATTATTATTAGGAATGAATTTGTATACAAACAA
Organism: Cirrhinus molitorella; assembly: GCA_033026305.1. NCBI lineage: Eukaryota > Metazoa > Chordata > Actinopteri > Cypriniformes > Cyprinidae > Cirrhinus > Cirrhinus molitorella. The sequence continues at coordinate 19,121,186 of CM065141.1, read as the reverse complement.
AACAGATTACTAATCTTTTGGAGGTATGCAAAATAAATAACTTTTTAGTGTGTTTTCTGTGTATCTCTCTCTGAATGTAAAAGTGCATACATATATTGTACATTCTATGTAACAAATGATCAATAAAAGTGTTATGGCATTTTTGTCTGTAATGTAATTGTCTTTCGAATGTTATTGTTGATGTCTCATGATCATTATCACTAAAAAGAGAAAGAGTCCAACCAACCACGGGTTTAAAGTGAGACGTGTTTTACTTTCACTTCACGGGTTTAAGGAGAGCTGTCAGGAGCGCTATAGTGCATTATTACACAAACAGACTAACGTCTGTTTTTCGTTTTTTTATCATGGGTATAGTCTCTGAACTTTTGATCACCCCTTGTATGTTTAAATAGCACAAATAATGTACCTTGTAGTTGTAGTTCACATGTAGAAACGCATGTGCAGCACAACTGTTCACGCACTGTTTATATGTCATCGGACTCGTCCTCTTTTATTAACTTCATCATCTGATCCTTCATCTCTAGATGTGAAATAGTCCATTATAACATCGTTTAGGCCACTGACATCAGGATAGACCAGACTGAGGCCAGTTAGATCATTTGAGTGAGCGGCTTCTTCCAACTGCGTTGACTGCGCTCCGCCATCTCACGATATCAAAAAATAAATAAATACAACTTTGTGTGCCATAGTTTGCACAGGACTGGTGGGAAATGTGCATTGATACACCTTTATTGAATAGGTTACTGGTTTATTTTGATAGCTTAACTGTTTTTTGGTGTTTAGAGAAAGCACCTCCGCAGCACATTCTTAACATTAGAGAAAAGACACTGTCATTTCTGCTTGCTGCAATAAATTGCAATTTTACTGCACTAAATAAGTGAATTTTGCCAATATATTTGCAGAGATGATAGACAAGATGTTATAGAATAATAATTTAATGAAAACCTAATTTTGACAAAAAAATTGACATTTAACTTATTTTTTCGAATTTCCTGATAACATCCCAGGTTTTCCCAGATCGCATTACATATATTCCAAATACAGATTGCAGTACAATACAATATGTTTACATTCTGATATTTTCAGCGTATTACATTAATTGTGTTTTGGGATCCAAAGATTTCCTCCCAGAGAAAGGAGACATTGACATTGTGGCAGCATATACTTAAAGATGTGAGAGAGATCACATTCAGTGCTTGTTAGATTTCCCCATTATAAGATTTGTTTTGTCGGTTCAATAAAGCACTACACTGCAAAAAAATTAAAATTTTGCCTTAAAATTTTCAGTCAACTCGAAAAAAGTTTAGTCAACTTGAAGCAAGGTGTATGTACACTTTTGACTTCAACTGTGTATATTAAAAGACACAAATGTATTTTTGACTTTATGTTCTTTCATAAACCTCTATATACTTTTCTCTTCCACTTGATAATTTATTTAGTTTTAATATGATGGTTCGAGGTTATATCGTCTGACTTTCATACTGGTTAATTGCGAGTTTTAATTTTTTGTTTGTATTAAATTGAGTTTGTACTTGCAATCTTTTAACCCCAATGAAGGCCTGTGTACTGAAATGAGTTGGTGAAATTAACAGAATTATTATTATTATTATTATTCTTTTCAGTTTCACTTTCTGATTGTTTTCACATCTCCAATTCATTAGGTGTTGCTGCTATTGTTCACAAAATACTTTCATTATCATTATCAGATAATGTACTGTAATATATAATAATCACTGTAACTAATGCCATAAAGAGTTAGGTCACCAGTTCTCATAATACAATAAAAGTATGCTGACGAAATATACAGTCAAACCAAAATTTATTCAGACATCTTCAACATTTCTCACATTATCACAGTTTATTCGCTATAGTTTAGAAAATGGTAATAAAATATGACAAGAACTCAGAGTTAAACTGTGTCAGAACAAATTCATCTTGATAACGTCAGATAACTTTGATAGAAAGTTATGTAACAAAACACGGTTAGGTCCAAGTGTCAAATCAAATTCTTGGCCACCAGATTTTAGCAGTTTTACTGGTAGTCCACTGCATGAAGAATTTTTGGGTATAATATGTCACAGTTTACTTTATTTTGCTGTCCTCACTCACATAAATGAACTATAGAGCATAATGAACTAATATCAGAATTATATCTGGTGACCAAATTTTTTTTGGTTTGACTGTAAATGTAAGAAGAAGAAGAAAATGTTGAAATATTTAAAATCATATGATGCTAATTGTTGTCTCAGTTTACTGTTCAACACTTCTAATAGATTTCCGATGAAAACAGTTGAGACATTTTATCAGAAAGTTTATCAGATTTTATTGATTTCACAGTTGTAGAACTGCTTTGAGTATTCCGAATAATTCTGATATGAAAGGCTTGGCAAGAAGCTAGTAAACCTGAGATCAGTTAACAAGGAATCTTGTAGCAAGACTGAAAATGAGTTTTTAGTATAAGGTTTTTAATGATTCATTAGCCAAAATACAGTGCTGTATTCTATTAAAAGAAACACATGAGTTCATGAGGAAAGATCTTTGAATCATAAATCATTTGTTCATTTTTTCTTTGAGTGTTCTCAGATTATAAATTCATGGGTTGATTTAACAAGAATCTTTGTTTGGAAATTGTGTGATGTATTGTTTGACATGATTCATTTCCATAAAAATCTCCTGGAGTTTACTGTAACAGGAAATGGCAGCAATTCACAAGTGACTGGAAATAATAACATCAATAGATGTGGGCAAGAGTTTCTCCCCCGTTTTCATATCTTTTGACCAACCTTTGTAAACAGAGATATGAAGTTTAAACAAGGTTAAACACTCTCTGAGATAATGTAATTAGATTAAACTATTAATCATTCCATCAGATTAAAAAGTTAGCATGATGATAAACTTCATCTCAACTTCCTTTTCAGAAATGGCCCCGCTTGATCTTCCAACCTGTGGTCAATACAGCATATCTACAACATGTTTGCATATACAGTCAAAGCAAAATTTGTTCAGACACCTTTAACGTTTATTCGCTATAGTTTAGAAAATGGTAATAAAATATGACAAGAACTCACAAGTTAAACTGTGTCAGAACAAATTCATCTTGATAATGTCAGATAACTTTGATAGAAAGGTATGTAACAAAACATGGTCATGTCAAAGTGTCAAATTTAATTCTGGGTCCCAAATTTTGATCAGTTTTACTGGTAGTCCACTGTATGAAGAATTTTTGGGTATAATGTGACACAATTACTTTATTTTGTTATCCTCACTGACATAAATCATCTAAGATACTGCATTTTAAAGATAATTTTATACATTCCAAATCTGTCTTTGTTAGGTGGCCCATAGACAGTTATTGCACATCCACCTGTAAAACTGTTCCTTAGCATGCTTGTGGTTTACCAGTGGCAGACAATTCAGGTCACAGTTGTAATAACTTCAGACTTTAAAGTGACCCGTGAATATGTCATATGTCAGAGCAATTAAGAGGCGTGTGTTTGTGTTGTTTACCTGTCTTGGTCACTGTCATCATCATCATCACCATCACACTGTTGCCGCTCTGAACATGTTGCACTTTTCTGTTAATAAATAATATCACTGTTTATATTCATTATCCTGTTGAGTCTGTGTTTCCTGACAGAAGACCAGACCAACACTGAGTGAGCAGCTATCATCATGAGTTCACAATCACAAGACCCATACAGACTTGCGGTCAAAAGTTTACATGCACCTTGCAGAATCTGCAAAATGCTAATTATTTTACTAAAGTAAAAGGGATCATACAAAATGCATGTTGTTTTTTATTTAGTACTGATCCTGTTCAAAAGTTTACACACACTTGATTCTTAATACTGTGTTGTTTTAGTGATAGTTGTTCATGAGTCCCAAGTTTGTCCTGAACAGTTAAACTGCCCACTGTTCTTCAAAAAAAAATAAAAAATTGCTAGGGTCCCACAAATTCTTTGGTTTTTCAGCATTTTTGTGTATTTGAACCCTTTCCAACAATGACTGTATGATTTTGAGATCCATCTATTAACACTGAGGACAACTGAGGTTGTAAACTTTTGACTTCCTCTTTAAGTAAATGGCATGTTTTCACCCAACCCAGCACCACTGCACCTGTTGCCGTATTGGTCTCTCCTTCTCCACCAACTGACATAACCAGTTCCATGGCTAACCCAGTAACACCGATGGGCTGAGATAATCTGGAAACAGGCTGGACTGGTCAGACTTCCCTTTGACCACTTTGTACCCCTTTCCATAAGGTTTTTGGCAGACTTCTTGGTGACTTTTCTATCAGTGATCAAATCTATTATCTACGTCAGAGGAAACTGTCCATAAATTGTCCATGCCCTCTTGTTTCGCATCTTGGCAGCAGCTAGTGGCTAAAATGAGCGATCAACCTTTCCTCAAGGATTATCCCCACAACTTTGGCTGCATCTCACTGCATACGATACCATCGGATTGGAGATATTCATCTAACTGGCAATCAGAATCTCCCATTGTGTGCAGGCGTGTTTGAAATCTACGTTCTCCACATGCCAACCAGAGAAGGAAAAGAAAGGAAAGGATGTGACGTGTGGTCAAGTGTGGTGTCTCATACTCAGAATTTCTGCTCTGCATTATAACCATCCAAGTGCACACACACAGCAGTGGGGAGCAGTTGGGGGGTTTGTGCCTCTCACTTCAGCCGTGGTATTTAGAGTGGAAGACACTGTACAGTCACTCCCACACCTACAATCTCTGCCGGTACCGAAACTTGAACCTGTGACCTTTGGGTTACAAGTCCAGAGAGCCAGCCATCCAGAACCAGAACCAATGCAAGTCAATTCCACGTCTACTCTTGGCTAAGCGACTGCGTCGACTGACCCAGGGTTTATGTCTGTATTGTGGGTCTTCTGGGCATGTAATCACAGTGTGCCCCATTCAACCTTTGGTGAGTTATATAAAGAATGTTTGTGAAAATTCCACTCCCCTTTCTACCAATGTGTCAATTAATCCTCCCGTTACATGAACTCTATTCATGACTCTAATACAGTCACCACCCTTACTGACAGGCCAGAAATTCCATCTCTAGCGAACTCATCTGTCAGCTTAGCCTCCAGGAAACCAACTGTTATGAGCTATTAAATCCAATCCATAACCTGCAAGCCTCTAAATTGCAGTAATGTCAAGCATGTCAAGTTGCTCAAGAACAAATCCATCTGCTAGTTCTGGAGAATTCCACTAATTGCTTTCCTGGACAAGTGTGGAGGTCCTGAATTGAGGTGACTTCTATTTCCCATCCTGTTTTCCAAGTTTTCATGTCAACTCCGACTCCAGCGGTTCCTCTATATTCGACTACTGTCAGGAGCCCCATCGAAAAAACAGTCCGTTCCAGAGTGTTACGCCCTTTTTAGTGACCCAAGAAAGCTTCCCAATTACCACTACACAAGCCATGGGACTGTGCCATCCATCTTATCCCAGATGAACCAGTGCCCAAAGGAAAGGTGTAGAGATAGTCAATTCCAGAGCAAAAGGCCCTCTAACAAGGTTATATTTGCTCATCTACCTCCCCTGCTGCTTCCATTTTTTTTCTTTGTGGCCCAGAATATAAACGCTTGTGGCCCTGTATTGATTACCGAGCCCTCAACAAGATCACCATCCAATTCTGATATCCTGTTCCTCTTGTATCTGCTGCTCTGAAACAACTCTGTAGTGCCACTGTCTTCACTAAACTTGACCACAGTAGTGTGTATATAACCTCATCCCGATATGCGAGGGGGATGAATGGAAGACACATTTTGCGATACCTGGGCATTTCGAATATTGCATCATGCCGTTTGGCCTTATCAATGCCCCCTTTGTGTTTCTCAGGACATCATGCACAAGGTGCTTTGTGAGTTCCTAAACCACTTCAACCTGTTCCTGAAGGTGGAGGAATGTCTGTTCCATCAATCCACTATCCAATTCCTAGGCTGTATCATCAGCCAGGCCAGGTCAACATCAGGTCAACCCGGTCAACATTATCATGCTGTTGCTGCTCTGAACACTGCTGTTAATAAACATAATCACTGTGTATATTCACCATCCTGAGTCCTGGTGTTTCCTGACACAAATAAGGCTGCATTTATTTAAATACAATAAAAACAGTAATATTTGGAAATGTTAATACATTTTAAAATAACTGCTTTCAGTTTTAATATATTCTAAAATGTATTTTATTTCTGTGATGCAAAGCTGAATTTTCAGCATCATTACTCAAATCTTCAGTGTCACATGATTCTTCAGAAATCATTCTAATATGCTGATTTGCTGCTCAAGAAATAGTTTAAAACAGTTGTGCTGCTTTAGTATTTTTGTAGTATTTTTACAGGATTTACTGATGAATAGAAAGCATTTATTTCAAAATAGAAATATTTTTAACATTATAAATGCCTTTAACTACTGATTTACTGATGAATAGAAAGCATTTATTTCAAAATAGAAATATTTTTAACATTATAAATGCCTTTAACTACCACTTTTGATCAGTTTAATGCATCCTTGCTTAAATAAAATATGATAAAGCTATAAACAAAATCTTACTGAACCCAAACTTGTGCATATACACTAGTTTAGCCATATACAAACATTCATAAAATTGTTTGCTAGGAAGTTTGAGTTTAAACAGTTTAAGTTTAATAGAAACCGTCCAAAACATATAAAAAATAATATATTCAATCACTGATTGTGAAGTGGAGGCTTACGAATAAATGGTTAATTGTTATTCAAACTGGTGAGAATGCAATGTTAAGAGATGAACTAGCAGAAACTTTCTGATGCTGTAATAAAGGAGGTGTTTTTACTCAGGATCAAATATTTTAATGTACCTCCTTGATTATGATTCTGTGGAATTGATAAGTGAGGGTTGGGTAGGTCACGTATGCATCCTAAAACATTATACAGCAGAATATTATCTGATTACTTTCCACTGAAGTTGAAAATTCATTGTTGAATCATGTGAAATGCCCAGAATTAGTGAATGAGTCACTCTTTAATGCAATCATGTAATTGGTGTCATAAAAATTTGCAGTTTCATGGTAAAATAAAGGTGATCAAATCAGATTATAAAAGCCAGATGATAATCAGATGGTAATACCAAAGAACTGTTATAATGTGTGACAACTACCCGGTTGAAAAATATTAAAATAGCTAAACATTGAGTTTGTTCAGGGCTGGTATTATTTTTTGATACCATTAAAATGCTTGATTACAATTTTTTTCACATATAATAACCTAATAAAACTGTAAATAGATGTGAAATTGATATACCTTTTTGTATGTATTATATTGTGTTTACTGTAGGTGAAGAGTTATGAGAACATATGAGTCATCATGAGGTTCATGTAAAGGGTGGATTCAGAATAATACGGGTAACAATACGTCAACACTGTTATCAGATCAGTTATGATGTCTGAGATGAACACAGCAAACATTATTTACTAATGTTGATGACAACAGATTATTTTATAATTTTTTTATTATTATTTTGTAATGCTTGCTAAGAGGAAGGTGGTTTATGAGTTTGGCTTCCTGAATGTCACGATTTAAATTTAATTAGATATTCTTTATGTATTTGTCTTTTAATCAATCATTTATCTATTAAACTTGGTTGTCTCTATAGTTCATGTTTTTATGAAAATGTATTGTTAGAAAATTAATAATAAAGTTACAAATCAATGACAATACAGAACTATTTGTTAATGTGACATTGCTTTCAAATGGCAGCACTGGGTCAGCCAGTGGCATGGGTTGAGATTTAATGTTTGATGACCAGTGACAGACATGAGTGTTATTTTGTTAGAAAACCTATTTGAAAATAATTTAGAGGTGCAAATTTGTCACCTTTTATCGGAATTCATCATTATGAATTCAAAATTTCTATTTTGGAAAGCCGAGTGTAGCCAATCGCAGGCATCGCTGTTGAAAGCAAAGGTCAATAAGAGTTGTTTACAGTAGCATTAGTCAGATTCCACTTGGTCGAACAAGTCTTTTGCGGGAAAATTCAGCACACAGATAGAGTACAGTCTCAACATTACCCATAGCAAACTTGGAGTCTCTAACTCAAACTCTCTAGCGCCACCAACAGCTCAAAATTCCACTCATTCTCGCAAATTTAAATTATATGAAAGACCTAGGAAAAAACTAGGCGGTTTGTTGGATTTTCACCAAATTTAACTCAGACCATCTTTAGACCATGCTGGAAAAAAGTTATGAAATTCAAGCTGATTAGTCAAACCGTTCTCAAATAACATTCTAACAAATTAGATAAAGAGCACACAAAAATAGACATAAGACTATATCTCTGCAATGCTGTAGGGTATTGAGAATAACTTGGTGTGCGTTATAAATTATAATAACCATGACCTGAGGCTACCTGGACAGTTTTGGCACAGCGCTACCTAGTGTTCAGGAGAAAAGAAAATGCCTCTTTTTGCTTAAAACTTCAGAACGGTTTGCCGAAAAATCACAAGACTTGTCGCTTTAAATTTAATATGACATAACAATATCCATTTTTTTAATTAAATTTCCATATTTTACAAATGCATTGGTATGTCATCATGAAACTGCCCTGAAGGTACACAAAAATTATAATAACATTTCAGAAAAATGCTAATAAAATTTTTGCCTACAGTCATGAAACCTCTGCAATATCTCTGCAAATATTTGACATGTTTGTCATCATTGTAAACTCACACTGACCTCACCACATCAATTTGGTAACAGTGCCACCTATCTGCCAAAAGTGTTAAACCATTAAATCATATTACAGGTGGCTGTGTTTATGATTTTTCAACAATATTGCTTAAAATGAACACCAAATGTTTTGTTTACTTATTTTTGCAGTTGGTCTGATGCTGAATTATAAAGAAAAATAACACTTGATTTGAAAATTTAACTTGTATATTTACTCTCCCTATCAAGTTCCATAAATAATATACTAGCAATTACAAAGCCTCTGACCAAACTCAGTAAAGTCAAAGAAACTGTAGTCCAAACACAAATAAATTAAGATAACTTTAATTTCACAAATTCATAATAAAATTTGAATAAATTTGAACTTAAGTTAGCAATTAAAAATTTTAGCTTATCACAAAGCTGTTTCATTCTTATTTTGCTGAAAAAAAAAAAACTCTTCTGATGTTGCAAACTGCTAGTATCAGTCTCTGGAAATAAAAATACAACTGCATAAAGCTGCACTTATGTCAAATGCTAACGTTTGTTCATGGGTCTGAATTTACACTTTCTCATTGGACGATGTTGCCACCTGATGGTCAGATGTGATAGAAGCTTATATTCAGCTAATATTTTTTTGTGCTAAAAATATAGGCCTATGGATGATTTCAAGCTAAATGTTAATGGATTTATAGCCTCAAAACGATCTTAATTTGGCTTGCATCCTTCACTTTACATTGCAGAATCGCTGTTATTCTAACTATTTTATGTTTCACAGATGCTGTATTGCAACCCACAAGCAGTTCATCTCAGTATTTTGACATATAATCAACACATTTGATATTGTAGTATGATTCTGAGCACCAACTAAGCCTACTTAGATATGTACCGTATGATTTTTTTTTTTATATAAGAAAAGAGGCAACAACTATTTTACTTGGAAATAATAGCTAATATTGCTTGCTATTATATTTCAAATATAAAGATCTGAAGCCACTGAGACAAAAACATCTTTACAGAGAGAATTATTATTTTATTACCAAAAACTGAGAACATGGGTAATGATGGTACTCAGCTAATACTGTTATTTTATGCTTTTTACATGGTACAGAGGCTTGGAAGTGTGTATGAGATGGAAATGAGAATGAGAATGAGATGGAAATTCTTGACATGAATGAGAATGGAAATTGTTGACATTGCTTTCCAATATTTCAATGTTGCCATTGTCCTGGAAGAGGAGGTTGTGATGGGAAAACGTGGGGGACTTCACAAATGCATTCATTGTCCTCTTTGAAGAAAGAACAATGAGGAGTTAAAATTTAGGCCTACTTTTGATTTTATTCCGAAGGTCTTCTTTAACCTTCGGAAGAAGTGTGCAAAGTCTGGGAAACAAATTATTGCAATGTAAGTGGAATTTCAGCAAAAACTTTATTTCTCTATTTCTGTTTAATCATGGTGTTTTATGATAATTTGCAGTTCTGCCAGTATTTGTTATTGTGTTTCTAGATGTGTAATGTTGGAGTTTCATGTACTTACATTCAAGTCCATGATTTTTCTATTTAAAATGTGCAGAAAACCTAAACGTATTCAGTGTTTGTCTTTTTATAAAATAAGGGATTTCTCAGCAAATATTGATAGTAATTGAAGTTAATTAAGTGGTAATAAAGTGATGTAATAATGAACATGTTGAGTTGACACGTATTACTGATGTATGTATGATTTATTAATACATTTTGTTTTGTTTCTTGTGGGACAATGTCAGATTTTTTTGCCAATAAAAAGGCGAGACAGTTAGGGTAAATAGGGAAAACATATGAATTAATAGACATCGCCTTACTTCCCCAGCTGATTAACTACATTAACAATTGCAAACATTTGATATGTTTAAATATGCAAACAGGGTGTTATCTAATCAAATATGTACTCATTTGCATACATTTCTAGAACAAAAATCTGAACACTAAATGAAGACAGGTTTAAATTTCATTTTGTTGTTTTTAAAATCTTTTTTTTAACTCCATAAATCAGAAAATGCTGCCAACAGTCAGAAAAAAAAATCATCATAATTTTTAGGAATAAAATGTATACAATCAGGCAAATTATATATGAACAACCCCTTTAAAATGGCCTTTAAAGATAATAGACAATAAAAGAAAAGATGTTTTCTTTCCACAAGTCCACAAGTTCAACAAAAATACAACGAAAAGCCAAAAAAACATGCATAAAGACATAGATATCGCCTTAAAGGTTTACTATTATTATATAGATGTATGAACTGTATTATGTAAGAAGTTGGTGAACACGTTTTATTGTGTTGTCTATGCACATATTACCAATAAAGTCATAGATTTAGTATTTTTAAAACCCAGTTTCATCATCTACGTTACATTATATCTTCTAGTGCATCTGAGGGTTTCGACTAAATCAAGATGCTGCTGATCATTGAAGCTCTTCTTCTCATTTCAGCTGCTCTAGAACAGGTAAGCTTGTGTTTTAGTATGAATATTACAGATATGAATACTGATAATATGACTGTGATCCCAACAGGATCATAGAGCTGCTGCTGAAGGACTGATCTATCCATTCAACATGGCACTGAATTCTGTTGATGACCAGTATGACGGGTGTACAGAGGAAATGGCACACCTGGTGATGACAGAATACCTACAGAAGGAACTCAATAACTCGGCTGAATTTCAAATGGCTTGGCAAGAAGCTAAAAGCAATGCTTCGGCACCAGAAGATGACTTGACAGAGAACCATTCGATCGCTATTTATGTGTACACTGATAAGGACGTGTATCGTGAGTTCAACAAAGCAGTTCGAAGTGAGAAAGAAAAATACCAAAATATGACATTCCTATGGTATTCACTTCACTTTTTGTTAACTGAGGCGATTCAGATTCTGAAGAAAACACAAAAAGGTTGTAAGTTGACTTATCGTGGCACAGATGTTGCATTTGATAGGGATGTTCTGAATACAAAGGTTCGTTTCGGCTCGTTTGCATCCTCGTCTCTTAATCGTACAGTAGCAGAAGAATTCGGAAATGTCTTTTGTTTTGAAATCTACACTTGTGAAGGTGCTGAGGTGGCGAATTATTCAACGTTTCCTGATGAGGACGAGGTGCTGATTCCTCCGTATGAGACATTTAAAGTCACTGATGTCAGGAACAGAACAGATGAGAATGATCTCTGGTGTGACACTGTGTTCACGTTGGAAAGCTCTGGAAAAATCAGTGACCTGAACTGTAAGTTGTTTAACAGTGGAAACCATGTTGCGGGTTTTAATGTTTTACTCATTTTAACATTATTTTGCAAAGTGTTTACCTGCTAACTTATAGATACAGTATGTTTCTTGTTGCTCAACTTTAAAATGCTTGTCAGATTTACCTCAGTACAATACAGGGACAGTTTGATACTGTATTGAGAAGAGAAACTAAGTTATTTTACATACACCTGGCAGAATCTGAAAAGTCTTCATTATTTTAGCAAAATAAGAGGGATCATACTAAATGCATGTCCTTTTTATTTAGTACTGACCTGAATAAGAAATTCCATATAAAAGACGTTTACATATAGTTCACAACAGAAAATAAGTTTAATGTATAAATATGACCCTGTTCAAAAGTTTACATACACTTGACTCTTAATACTGTGTTGTTACCTGAATGATCCACAACTGTGTTTTTTTAGTGAAATTCTTTGGTTTGTTTTTTTTTATTTTGGATGAGATATTGTGAGAGAATTGCCTATTGTGACAATTTAAAAAAAAAAAACATAGTTTTAGAGATTGTTGACCCAAATGTTTTTAAATGTAGTTAGCAGCAGGGTTACCCACCTTATTTTTCAACGTGGAAAGCCGTTTTCTGTAAATATGCGAGACTTTCGGTTCATTAGCCGCTGTGCTAGAAGAATAACAAAGTGCAGTAAACGGTAAAACTGTTCGCATTAGATGTGTTTATAGTTAAGATAATACATTAAAATAATATGGTAAGACACACCAGTTTGTAATATCAAGCAGCAAAACGAGCTGTAGCGCTAAAAACAGTCAAGACTGTAACTGTGCTTCCCTCTATTGGTAAGAGTCTGCTACTGCAACCAAGATAGTTACTGACTTTAGTACACAGTGTATATTCAGTAAATCTGAAATAAATAATATTTTTGAATTACTTTTTTACTTGTTTAAACTGTACATTCAAGCTCAAGGTTTCATATGCATTTATGATTTCAAATAGAGAGATCGACAGTGGTCTGCTTAACACAAAGCTAATCCTATTACCATCTGTAAGTACCAAGCACGTATTTTATCTCTGTCCAGATTGTCCTGCTGTCCCAAACACTCTGGGTGTCACAACAAATACAGGCAGAACATACAAACATGATCATGTATTGTTTGTGAAAAAAAAAAATGCACTTTCCTTTCTTCAATGGAACTGTTCAAGACGTCTTAGTGGGAATCCTCAATGAGAAGATGTTTGGAAGTGGCACTAAGAAGTGGTTTAGCAAAAAGAATAAAAGACAGAGGACTAAAGGAGGAAAGCCCGTCAACAGGAAGAGAAAGAAATGGGTCGCCAAGGTTCTTAAGCAGCACAGAGAGATGATTCTGAAGGAACTGGATGTCAACAAAGTGCTTCCATACCTGGTGTATGACAAGGTGTTTTCTCTCGGGGAATACAAAGAGATACTGGGTCAAGACTCCAACAAGAAACGAACAGAGCTCTTCCTGGATCAGCTGTCCCAGAAGGGCCCGTGTGCATTCAACGCCTTCTGCTCAGTGCTGGAGGAAGTGTGTCCTCACCTGCTTACCTGCTTCCTGCTGGATTGTGAAGGTAAATCAGAGTTTATAAACTGTCTGTTTAGATCAAAGGTGCAAGAACCTTATGAAAACAGGTCCAGGTTTAATTTCACTCCAAGTCTTTTCTTGTACTTATTATTTTATAAACGATTTTTCATCAAATATGACCTAAACATTAATTCTCCCAGGCAGCTAAAGCAAGGCTAAGTTTTCAAATAAAAACATTGACGTAAGTGAAGTTAACATAGGTGGATCCTACATCAGTACGAAGCCTTGGTACCTTCACAAACACCTTTGCAAATCGCTGAGGTTTGTAATCTTAATCTAATCTTAAAGAGTAGTTAAAGCCCCAGCTGACTAGCATGGAAGTATATAGACACCAACCAGGTCTGTATGGCCCACAAAGTCAGTTTAAGCCAGCGTGTCCCACTAAGAGCTGGCAGAAAATAGCCCGCTTAAATCCGCCCCTCTGAGGAGATTACCGGATAGCCTGGGCGACAAGCAGTGATGGGCAAAACCCAGCATATGGCCTCAAACTAACTGTCTAGGTTAAGATCGTTGGCTAATTTAGCTTAATCTTGCAGTTTGATGTAGACAGATTAATGTGAGGATGATAAACAGGCCAAATTATCAGGATAGCTGAGCTATTACTCAAACTATAGGGGTCTTATGATTTATTCATGCAATTAATCAACTGTCTGTACCCTTATAGAAGACCTTGGTAGAACATTGTTAGCCATTAACTCTCAGTCTTGTGCTTAGGACGCTTCGTGATTTTAAATCAAGAGTAGCAGTTGTTTTGGCACCTGAAGAGGGCGCTCGATATGTTTGGTAAAAAGACAAGTAAATTTACACAGCCTCGGAATTAAGAAACAACAGCGACGTAAAAAGTCAGTTTTTTAATTGTCCGTTAAATTAATTATTTCGTTTACTTAATTTTAGTTATTACTGTTAAACATTTGACTAGAATGAAATAGCCTAATTCAATTAAACACAACCATATCTACATTACTAACATTAGCGAACTACATTAGTTCTTCAGTAAATGTACGTTCAAAAAGTTCGATTATTGCCTATGCTAAATAAAACCAGTCATAAGGTCAATTTTTGAAATGTAGATTTGTTAGGATATGCCGAGATACATTTGAAAATATGGAATCTGAGGGTGCAAAAAAAAAAAAAGAAGAAGAAAAAATCGCCTTTAAAGTTGTCTAAATTAAGTTCTTAGAAATGCATATTAACTAAGTTTTAATATATTTACGGTAGTAAATGTACAAAATATCTTTTTGGAACATGATGTTTACTTATTATCCTAATGATTTTTGGCATAAAAGAAACATAATTTTGACCCATAGCATGTAATTTTGGCTATTGCTACAAAATACCCGTGCTACTTAAGATTGCAAGACTGGTCCACACATGTAAACACGAACCAGTGTTGTATAATGTTTCTTCTTCAAAAGATTGGATTATCCTTTGATTTAACAGATGTTTATCACCAAATTGTATGTTAAATGTAGGCTATTTCTAGGCTATATTGTAGGCTATATGTTCTTTCTTTCCGACTGAATCAGTATTCCAAAACACTTCAAATGATTAATTTCAGAGTGCCATATAAATCATCATTACATTACCATTTAAATACTGCATCGAGGTGAACTTTTCAAAGGTGTCTGAAAGATATTTGTCTCCTAAAAGTAGCCGTTACTCTGTGACGTTTCTCTCTCACAGATGGCTCAGCTGGAGGAAACAAGAAGCAAGGACAAACTAAACCAGCGCACAGCCAAGAGAACGCGCTGTCCAAGGGACAAGACACGGTTTGTTTTCCACCTATGTACACAGACCCACTTTTTGACACGAGGTAAGATTTCTCATCGCTTGCGCTGTAATTGCCGCAATCTGTCCCCCCCACCTCCCTCTGTGTCGTTTTGCATAATGAATGAGAGCCTGGAAAGGACCTAGTACTCTAGTTCTATATAGAGCACGATGTCAGGCTTTAAACTGCTGGTTAAAAAGCTGTTTAATTTTGCTTTTTAAAGTTGCGGTCACATATACGTTATCTAACATGGAACGTTCTCAGAACTCTGACTAACCTTCTGACCAACAAAAAGCTCCATACTATAGAGGGTTGGCACTTCAGAATTTGGTCAGTTACCTGGTCATACTGGCAAAACTTAGCATTTGTCACATGGTTAATATACTACTGAATATGATGTTCTACTAATTTATGCTGTCTAAACCACAGAAAAACGTGTGGAAGTTGCTAAATCATATAGAGAAGGTCTTAGTAAGCAGGAAAGGGTGCAGTATTATGATACAACTAAAGTTAATAGATGGTAAAGATGCGTACAAGCAGTATTAATTAAGATATTAAACCAATATTTCACCTTTCCTGACCGGAAATGATAAGAACAAACAAGCAAGAATGCTGTTAAGATTCTTGCCCTGGAAATCCTGGTTCAGTTTGGCCAACTACAAACGTCTTTTGTTCCTCAGTTTTTTGCACACTTCTTCTTGATTCATTATAACTTTTGTCAGTCTATAGTACTCCAAATATTTTTTTCTGGTCTTAACAATTAATACAGCCCAAAACATGGCAATAATTGACTATTTTCAGCAGCAATAATCAGCAAAATATGTGAGTTTTGTTCGCTCCAGTGGCATTGTTTACATTCAGTGCAGACAATATGGCCGATTGATGACACATTGTGAAAACACTCAATTGACAATAGATTTTTTTGCCTGAAAAATGTAAATTTCGCTAATGTGACTGTGTTTTTACTGGCCACAGTTTGTCAATGGTAGGTGTCACAGTGAGTGTTGGAAACAACAAGAACAGGCAAAGTGGGAGTTTTTGCTTGGCATCAACACATTTGGATAGATAGGCAGAGGTGCTGAGGATGCTGCCGTTTGTCTCTTTTGATGTGTGAATCCCGTCTCATCAGTCTTCTGTATTTCTAGAGTCTCTGGAGACATTGACCTTTTCTGTTCGGGATGCTTATCAGGCCTGAAGGAATGCCCGCATTTCTGTGCCCTTTCAGTGGCATTTCTTTAATTTGTTTAACTGCAGATATCGTACATAAAAGGCACGCAGTAATTAGTATAATGCAATGTGCATCTGCTTATTTTACACAAGCTGTGAATGTAAGTTTGCAGTCTGAAGTGAATTTGATGTGATCTGTAAAACATATTTTTATTGAGCTGGACGAAAAACACAACTCGACCGATGTTGTCTGGTTCTTTTAGAGTATCAGGCACATAGCCAACAGTTCAACCAGTGTAATCTGATTCACAAAATGAGTCGGTTCTTTTCAGCGTATCAAAAACAAACAAATGCAAATGTCCAGTTGTTTAGCAAATTACTTGTCATTTGCAATGAGTCATTCTTTTTCTTGTTGTTTATACGACAGTGTGTAGGTAAAGATACAGGTTTGGGGAAAATTATAATAAGTGATATTTTAATTAAACTAAATCTGATAGCCCTTTGTATAAAAGGTAAATACTTGCTGGGCTATTTGCTCACTCATTTATAATCGGTGTTGTTATTGTTAACTAGGCTAAAAATAAAAATGAAAAATTACTAAAAAACACGTTTTGTTAGTTTTAAATGAAGCTGAAATAAAATATAAATATTAGATGAAAAACTTAATTAAACAAAACAAAAATTAGAAATGTTGCCATGTTGGCAACCAACTGAAATAGGTTTAAGTTTGTATCCCGCAAAACGTTTTTTTTTTTCACAAAAAGTTTATATCTCACAATTCTGACTTTTTTCTCCCAATTGTCAGATATAAATTGGGAATTCTGAGAAATTATGTCAGAATTGTGAGTTTGTATCTCAGTTTTTTGCTCACAAATGCAAGTTTATATATCGCAATTCTGACTTTTTTTCATGCAATTCTACTTTTTTCAGAATTGCAATTGCAAGTTATAAAGTCAGAATTGCTAGTTTTTATTTTTCTTGCAAATGTGAGTTTGTATCTCGCAATTCTGACTTTTTCCGCAATTGCGAGTTCTGACTTTTTATCTTAGAATTATGAACATTTCAACATTTTCAACAACTCAACATTTAGAGAAATGAAGTCAGAATTGTGAGTTTTTAATCTCTTTTTTTTTCCACAAATGCAGGTTTAAATCTTGCAATTCTAATTTTTTTCTCAGAATTGTAAGATATAAACTCACAATTGTCTTTTTTTCTTGTGAATGTGCGTTTGTATCACACAATTTTGACTTTTTTTGCAATTGCAAGTTTATATCTCGCAATTTTTCATGCAATTCTGACTTTTTTCTCCAAATTGTGAGATATAAACTCGCAATTCTGAGAAATTAAGTCAGAATTTTTTATTAGTTTATATATCGCAATTCTGACTTTTTTCATGCAATTCTACTGTTTCTTTTCTCAGAATTGTAAGTTATAAAGTCAGAATTTTGAGTTTTTAATCTCTATTTTTTTCTTGCAAATGTGAGTTTGTATCTCGTAATTCCGATTTTTTATGCAATTCTGACTTTTTATCTCAGAATTGTAAGATATAAACTCACAATTGCAAGTTATAAAGTCGCAATTGTGAGATACAAATGGAATTGTGAGATAAAAACAGATTTTTTAGCAAAACTGAGTTTATATCTTGTGATTCTCACTTTTTCAAGCAATTCTGACTTTTTTGTCTCAGAATTGTGAGATATAAACTCACAATTGCAAGTTATAAAGTCGGAATTGTAAGATACAAATTCAAAACTGCGAGAAATAAAGTCAGAATTGTGAGTTTTTATCTCTATTTTTACTTGGGTTTTTTTTTCACATTGGCAAGTTTGTATCGTGTAATTCTTTTTTCAAGCAATTCTGACTTTCTTTCTCAGAATTATGAGATATAAACTCGCAATTGCAAGTTATAAAGCCGGAATTGTGAGATATAAATGAAAAATTACGAGAAATAAAGTCAGAATTTCAGTTTTACCTCTATTTTTACTTGCAAATTTGAGGTTGTATCTCACAATTCTGACTTTTTTTTTGCAATTGTAAGTTTATATCTCACAATTCTGACTTTTTTCTGCCAGTTGTGAGATATAAATTGGGAATTCTGAGAAATGATGTCAGAATTGTGAGTTTGTATCTCAATTTTTTGCTCACAAATGCAAGTTTATATATTGCAATTCTGACTTTTTTTCATGCAATTCTACTTTTTTTTCCAGAATTGCAATTGCGAGTTATAAAGTCAGAATTGCTAGTTTTTATCTCAATTTTTTTCTTGCAAATGTGAGTTTGTGTCTCGCAATTCTGACTTTTTCCACAATTGCGAGTTCTGACTTTTTATCTTAGAATTATGAAATATGAACTCAACATTTAGAGAAATAAAGTCAGAATTGTGAGTTTTTATCTCTTTTTTTTTCCACAAATGCAGGTTTATACCTTGCAATTCTAACTTTTTTTCTCAGAATTGCGAGATATAAACTCACAATTGTCTTTTTTTCTTGCAAATGTGCGTTTGTATCTCACAATTTTGACTTTTTTTGAGTCAGTTTTTATCAGATTTTTTTATTAGTTTATATATCGCAATTCTGACTTTTTTCATGCAATTCTTATAAGTTATAAAGTCTTAAGTTATAAAGTCAGAATTTTGAGTTTTTAATCTCAATTTTTTCTGATTTGTTTATGCAATTCTGACTTTTATCTCAGAATTGTAAGATATAAACTCACAATTGCAAATTCTAAAGTCGGAATTGTGAGATACAAATGGAATTGTCAGATAAAAACTCACTTTGATTCTCTCT
This sequence comes from Cirrhinus molitorella, assembly GCA_033026305.1. Lineage (NCBI taxonomy): Eukaryota > Metazoa > Chordata > Actinopteri > Cypriniformes > Cyprinidae > Cirrhinus > Cirrhinus molitorella. The sequence continues at coordinate 19,101,929 of CM065141.1, read as the reverse complement.
CTCTCTGATTCTCACTTTTTTCAAGCAATTCTGACTTTTTTTGTCTCAGAATTGTGAGATATAAACTCGCAATTGCTAGTTATAAAGTCAAAATTGTGAGATACAAACTCAAAACTGCGAGAAATAAAGTCAGAATTGTGAGTTTTTATCTCAGGTTTTTTTTTTTTTTTTTTTTTACAAATGCAAGTTTATATCTTGTAATTCTTTTTCAAGCAATTCTGACTTTTTTTCTCAGAATTATGAGATCTAAACTCGCAATTGCAAGTTACAAAGTCAGAATTGCAAGATATAAATTAAAAATTATGAGAAATAAAGTCAGAAATTCAATGTAACCTCTATTTTTTCTTGCAAATTTGAGGTTGTATCTCACAATTCAAACATTTTTTTGCAATTCTGACTGAGTTTATATCTCACAATTCAGACTTTTGTTTTACGCAATTCTGACTTTTTCCTCTGAATTGTGAAATAGAAAATTGCAATTGTGTTACAAAGTCCAATTTTGAGAGAAAAAAGACTCAGAATTGTGAGTTTATATCTTACATTTCTGACTTAACTCACAATTGTGTTAAAAAATCTGAATTACGTGATATAAATCCACAATTCCGCAGAAAAAGTCGAGTTTATCTTGCAATTCTAACTTTAAACTCGCAATTTGCGAGTTTATATCCCGCAATTCTGACTTTATACCTCGCAAAAAAGGTAATAATTTAATAATTAAAGGTTTAATAATTAAAATTAAAACTGAAAATATTTCTCTATCTTACCGTGTAAAAGCTCAAAATTCTAAATATTAGCAAATAGTATAATTGTAAATAATATCTAAAACTAAAATAACACAGTTTGTCATACAAATAAAGTTAAATACTAAAAATTTTGATTGGGATTGGTTGAAATTAATATGTACAAATATATTGCATTCCTTTATTCCTACATCGTGTTAGTTATGTGATGAAATGAGGACTATATTTTGTTTTCTCTGCACTGAGTGTCCTGTTGCCACATACATCAGAATTTTTGCTTTGACTGTGAATACTTGCTGACATCACTGCTACAAGTTTGCTTATCTCATCTCCCTTATGTAAACCAGCTTCACCTGTCTGTGTAATAGGAAGACAGTGCATCTGTTTGTTGCTTGTATACGGCCATAATTGGACCGCACATCAAAGCCACGTCTCAAGCTCTTCTTTTAAGCTTGAAGAGTCTTGACAAGCACCAATACATCATTTAAGGCTAGGGAAAGTGTGCTGAGACTCTAGATGTAGTATACATGAGAGAGAGAGAGAGTAAAGCTGGCCGGAGGCTCTGGCAGTCGTGCCGTGTGAAGCTGCTTCATTTGTGGTGTCAGCGTGCTGTTAGATCAGGAATCTATAGCTGACAGTCATTGTGTGTGTATAAGTGAGTGGGACGGGACACGAACACAGCCTGCAGGCCACGGGACACTAGGAGAGAGAGATGTGTGTATGTGAGGTGTCTGTACATGCTGTGATGATGGAAGACAAGGTAAAAATAGGAGATAGGGCCTTCACCTAGCAAGTGTTCAATTAAATGGAGAATGCATTTTAAAGTTGGTGTGATAAATATTCGTTTTGTTGAAAAATGTAAATTTAAAGCAAATAATCTGTGTATATTTCATTTTATTGTTTATATAATAGTATATTTTAATTATAGATCAATTTTGGACTCATTGTAGATTCTTTTTGAACTGTAAAATGTTATAATATTCAAATATATAATTAACATGCGTTAATTAACTCAATTAATATTAGTATAATTAGTATTAGTATATTTATAATTACATTTATTTATAAAATATTAATTTTGTGGGAAAAAATTAAAAATATATATTTCAAATGAATAGTCTGTGTGCATTTCATTTTTGTTGTCTTTAAAATAAAATTTCATTTGATTGTTTATATAGTAGTATATTTTAATTATAGGTCAGTTTTTTTTATTGTAGATTGTTTTTGAACTGTAAAATTGTATAATATACAAATATATTCTAATTAATTAATTAATTAAATAGTTATGTAAATTAACTGTACATAACTATTTAAAATTAAGTTAATATTAAATGTGTAAATTATATGTAAAATGAGCTGTATTTCTGAATCAAATTAAATATATTTAACATATTTTATAATATTTTAATTATAGATCAATTTTGGACTTTAATTGTAAATTATTTTTGAATTGTAAAATTATATAATATACAAATATATAATTAACATATGTAAGTTTTTGTATATAACTGTATTTAATATTTAATTAAAATTAATATAATTTAATACATATTTTTTATCAGATAAATATATAGATATGCTCTTTAAAGAATATTTATCTCATAAATACATTTCATGAAATAAATTACATTTTATTAAATCTAATTTGACATAAAATGTACATATTTATTATGAACTTAATATTTAATACAGTTATATAGGCCTATAGTTAATTTACAGATGTTAATTATATATTTGAATATTATGTCCAAAATGTATCTATAATTAAAATATACTATTATATAAACATTAAAATTAAATATACATTATATATTATTCCTTTTAAATATATTTCTTTTTTCAAAGATAAATAACTACATTTTCATGAAACATATTTCATTTTATTTAAATACAGCTAATTTTACATAGAATTTCCATATTTAATATGAACTTAATATTAAAAACTATATAAATTTCATATTATTATTTACAATATTTTATTTATAGATTAATCTTGGACTGTGATATATAAAAATATAATTTTGGCCCTGGTAATGTATACAAATATATTTAGAAACATGTAAATGTAATATTGAATATATCATTCATTTACTAAAATATTGAACTAATAAAATACTATACTATTATAATAATATTAATAATCATTATTAAATATTCTAAATAATTAAATAAAATACATAACACACTTTATTATATTGCTTGCATTTTTTTGTTTTTAATTTCAAGCAAAATGAAAATGTTGTGAAATTCCTTTGAATTTCAGTTTCCTTGCTCTCATTTCAGCTTCTCATTTAACTAATGAATTGATATATTCCAAATTTTCCTCAACCCTAGAGTCGCATATGTGATATATTAAGTCGTGTTTTGTGCACAGATAGTCATGGTCCTGTAATATCAGGCTAGATCCAATCTGCTCTTGAAATAGAGGACGTGGGCTTGCGGTGGGGGAGGACAGACATCGCAAAAATGAATCTCAGTGAGGTGAAGGCACACTCAGGCGTATTGTTGGCTAAAGTAGGCCTCCTTTATGTCTGACTGACAGCAAAGTCATCATGGAGACGACAGCGCCACTGGTTTGACCCAGAGCTGGAAACGCATCAAACACACAGTCACTGACGTGGCAATATGACAAAATCATTTTGGGTCACACAAGTTACAGACAGACACACAAAGGAGCCGGACAGTTTGAAAACAGTCTCAGACACAGTAACAGCACAGAGCAGAGAGGCATGATCATGGACACCATGATGGGAACACATCGACACTATATGTAAGTACACAATTTGCGACAATGTAGATGTTTCAGGTTCGAAAGTTCAAGGGGGAGGTCAAGGTTTGTTTGAAACGTGTAGGAGAAAGAAGAACAGCGTTGAATATGCATGAGGAGTGCAAGTACGGACTGCAAGAACATCTAATTCCTTATGATATTTTATATTTACATATATACATATTTATAAGGTGAAGTTATGTAACCTATGGAATAACGTACGTGCGGTCTCTCAGTTGACTTTTTTCACTCAAATAGATAAAAATACATTTGTATAGAGCCACAGTCTGAGCAAATGATACATGAGCGCCTGGGGATTGTCATGTTTTACTAAAACGTGTGTTTTCGAATAGAGTAAACACAGCTTTTAGCTAAACAATGTCTTTACAAATGTTGGAGAATGAGGCTAACAGGGCAGTTTGTTTGTTTGTAGAAGTAGGACACATCCCGCCTCCAGCTCGGCTTCGTGACATTTGAATACAAATGTAACTAGTGTGTATTTTGTCGTCTTGTTTGGCTGTAGTATGCGTGGGTTTGTTTGTCGTATGGTTCGTGCTAATACACAAATGTAAAATCTAAATTTGACAGCATGGTTTTCAATTTTATTTGGCTTACAGTAAAACATGCAGGGGTGAATAACATGATGCTTAATTTATTTGTCTTGAATCTGATTAAAAAAACATGCACAAAATGCACATATGAGCTTGATGAGCTTGTTTTTAATTTCAAAGCATTTTAGAAAGTAATAATTAAGATGTATATGGTTCATCCAAAAAAATTACATTTGCTGAAAATGTACTCATTCTCAGACCATCCAAGGTGTAGATGAGTTTTTCAGATTTGGACAAATCCTCTGTAGTGAAAGGGTGATGTCAAACAGCTGATAAAAGCATTACAATAATCCACACCACTCTAGTCCATCAGTTAACATCTTGTGAAGTGAAAAGATGCAAGACAAATCCGTCTTTAAGACATTTTTAACTTTAAACCATTGCCTTGAGTCCTTAATTCATAATATTGCTTACTCCAGTAAATCAGGAGAAAAATCTATAGAAATAAAGTACTGTTTACAAGGAAAAACAGTCTAAAACAGGTCAAAACAAATGTGTTGGTGTATTTTGATATGAGAGGACAACAGAAAATTAACTTTTTTCACTGGAAGAAATGTTATTATGGATTATTGTCTCGTATTTTGACCAGAAGTGACTGTTAATTAATTTTCTTAATAATAAATTTATTTCTCACAAACATGCAGTTTTTTACATTAAAAAGACGTTAGACTAGATGGACTGGAGTCGTGTGAATTACTTGTGGATTATTGTGATGTTTTAGCAGTTGTTTGGACTCTCATTCTGACGGCACCCATTCACTGCAGAAGATCTATTGGTGAGCAGATGTAACGCTAAATTTCTCCACATCTGTTTTTGAAAAGTCATAGAGATGGTATCATGTTTTACCAGTCAAAAGTTTTCAAGAAGTCTCTTCTGCTCACCAAGCCTGCATTTATTTGATCCAAAGTACAGCGAAAACGGTGAAATATTTTTACGATTTAAAATAACTGCTTTCTATTTTAATATATTTTAATATGTAATTAATTCCTGTGATTTCAAAACTGAGTTTTTAGCATCATTAGCAGAGAGATACAAATGGTGAAGCGGTTATAACGCTGTTATCACTAGAATATTGCACTCCTCTCAGCCAATCAGATTAGAGGACCAGAAAGAACTGTTGTAGAAAGTTACATAAAATATAACGTGATGAGATTTTGCCCTCTGCCAAAACTATTTGCTCTGGAACAAATAATAGATTAGAGACCCAAGACTGCCAGTTAGATTTACCCCAAACGAAATATAGCTCATGTTTAACCACTATAGAGACATCAGAGCCAGCGGTAAATTCCAGAAGAACTGGCCGAGGTGAGGTTGATCTCGGCGGGTTCATGAGCGCTGAACAGCCACTGACGCCTTAGAGCTCACATCTCCAAAAATAGATGTTATCCTTATTAACAGACAGCATATTTAAAGTCTAAATAAGTACATTCTCACCTGAAACACGCTTAAAACTACATTCTGTGACACACAAGCAGTGTTATTTATAAAATCATTTGCTCTGGAAACTATTTGCTCTGGAACAAATAATAGATTAGAGACCCAAGACTGCAAGTTAGATTTACCCAAAACGAATTATAGCTCATGTTTAACCACTATAGAGACATCAGAGCCTGCGGCAAATTTTATAAGATCTGGCCGAGGTGAGGTGCTTTCAGCAGGTTCATGAGCACTGAATGTCTGCTGACGCCTTGGAGCACACATCTTCGAAAACACTGAAGCAAATTGATGTTATCTCTATTAACAAAATGCACATTTTCAGTCTAAACAAGTGCATTCTCACCTAAACACTCTTGAAACTACATTTCGTGACACAAAAACAGTATTATTTATAACATTATAGTGGATTTGGGTGTCTGCCATGACACTCACTGTTAGAAATACCGCAAACTAAGTGATACAAACGGTGAAACGGTTGGAGTGCTGTTATCACTAGAATATCACACTCCTCTCAGCCAATCAGATTTGAGGACCAGAAAGAACTGTTGTTTAAAGTTACATAAAATATAACGTGATGAGATTTTGCCCTCAGACAAAACTATTTGCTCAGAAACAAATAATAGATTAATGAGACCAAAGACTGCCTGTTAGATTTACCCAAAATGAATTGTATTTCATGTTTACACATTATAGAGACATCAGAGCCTGTGGAAAATTCTAGAAGATCTGGTAGAGGTGAGGCGCTTTCGGCAGGTTCATGAGCGCTGAATGCCTGCTGATGCCCTGGAGCACACATCTTTGAAAACATTGAAGCAAATTGGAAAATCGACATTATCTTTATTAACAAAATGACCATTTTCAGCCTAAACAAGTACATTCTCGCCTAAACAGTCTTGAAACATTTTGTGACACAAAAACAGTATTGTTTATAAAATTATGGTGGGCGTCCGCCATGACTCTCGCTATGAGACATACCGCAAGCGGAGTGATACAAACTCCTCTCAGCCAATCAGATTCAAGGACCAGAAAGAACTGTTGTATAAAGTTACATAAAATATAACGTGATGAGATTTTGTGATCAGACAAAACTATTTGCTCTGGAACAAATAGTAGACTCATAAGACCAAAGACTGCCCTCTAGATTTACCCAAAACGAATTATATCTCATGTTTAACCACTATAGAGACATCAGAGTCCTACATTCAAATTCTAGAAGAACTGGCCGAAGTGAGCCTGCTCTCAGCAGGTTCATTAGTGCTGAACGGCCGCTGATGCCCTGGAGCTCACGTCTCTGAGAACATCAAAGCTAATTGTTGTATTATTTTTATTAACAAACCATACTTGAAGTCTAAGTAACTACATTCTCGCCTAAAACACTCTTAAAATCACGTTCTCTGACACAAAAACAGTATTATGTATAAAATTTTAGTGTATTTAGGCGTTCACGATGACTCTCACTGTGAGAAATACCGCAAGCGGAGTAATAAAAATGGTGACACGGTTGGAGTGCTGTAATCACTAGAATATCACACTCCTCTCAGCCAATCAGACTCGATGACCATAAACAACTATTGTATAAATGTGTCTATATAGTTGTAATCTCCATTCACATCCATATCCAACTATGACGACTTTAGCTTCTGAAATGTGACACTCTCCAACGATCCAAAAGTTTTTCAAAACCATATGAAACCATGAATATGAAGACTACACTGACAAGTTTGAAACTAGATTTTTAAAGATTTTTCTTTATCGCACACAATCTTATTTGTCATTGACCCACAAATCTTCTTTCACTCTCATGCACACACACAAACTCTTGCTGAATAGAAACCCAATTGATTGATCACCAGCTCAGGTCCGGTGTTGTACGAGAGGATATGGTATTTATCTGTTGGTCTCTCACTTTGTCTATGTCCGTCTAATAGTTTTCAGTTTCTTGCTGACTTGGAGCAAATGTGCTGTTCTAAATCATAGACCAAAGCCGGTCTCCACTGGACCGAGCAGCCATAAAAGGACCGGGTCTGGCTGGGCTTATCCTTGACCATCACCGTTAACTACTATAATGATTTCCAATTATAGAGTTCTGTTGTGGAGCTAATGCATTAAATTAGGTATGCAGTTAGATTAGGTTTTTGCTAGCGTTGTGTTTTTGTTACACCGCGTGTGGGTTGAAAGTTAGCAAACGTATAACTTTAATATTCAGTTGCTGTGAGGCAACTGCAGTGGGCAATAGAGATACAGCAGCAGATGAAGACGTGCACTTTGCAGATGCTTTGATCCAAGCGGAGTGCTCAGTAACATTTAATGCTACATTTCACTTCAGGGCACTTTTTGAGGCATTAAAAGCACTGTAAGCAAAATAAAGTGAAATATCTTTGTTGAAAGTAAAGGATTTTGCTCATTTAATAGGCTAATGGCTGAAGAACTAAGATCTTACAGACTCTCACATTCATTTTGCAGATAAAAATGTCTGCTTTCAGATACGATTTCATGCTACATTTCACTCCAAGGCTCCTTTTGAGCTGCTTTATGTGAAATAAAATGAAACTGAAGTGAAATATACGTGTTGAAAGAAAAGATTTAGCTTGTTTTGTAGGGTAATGGCTAAAGAGTAACTCTCATGTCTGCTTTAAGGATGCTTTGATCAAACAGTCTGCGTATGGTTGGCAAGAAATATTTCATGCTGTGTTTCACTTCAGGTATTATTGAAACACCATCAGCAAAATAAATTAAAATATGCTTGTTGAAAGAGAAAAAAAATTGCCTTGTTTAGTTAGCTAATGGCTAAATTAGCCATATAGCCCCATACAGAAATGTAATATATGAAATATATTGCCCTGTATATGTAAATATATTTATAATAACTCTATTTTGTATATGGTATTATAAGGAACAAAAATATATGTCAAAAATACATTTTAGATATTTTTTTAACATACTGTTGAGGTCAAAAGTTTACATACACCTTGCAGAATCTGCAAAATGTTAATTGCTACTAAAATAAGAGGGATCATACAAAATGCTTTTACATTTTTTTATTTAGTACTGACCTGAATAAGAAATTCACATAAAAGACATTTGCATATAGTGTACAAGAGAAAATAATAGTTGAATTTATAAAAATGACACAGTTTACAAGTTTACATACACTTGCTTCTTGTGTTGTTACCTGAATGATTATGTGTTTTTTTTTGTTTAGTGATAGTTGTTCATGAGTCCCTTATTTGTCCTGAACAGTTAAACTGCCCGCTGTTCTTCAGAAAAATCCTTCAGGTCCCACAAATTCTTTGGTTTTTCAGCATTTTTATGGATTTGAACCCTTTCCAACAATGACTGTATGATTTTGAGATTCAGCTTTTTACACTGAGGACAACTGAGAGACTTATATGCAATTATTACAGAAGGTTCAAACACTCACTGATGCTCCAGAAGGAAACACGATGCATTAAAAGCCGGGGTGAAAACTTTTGAATGGAATGTGTACATTTTTCTTATTTTGCCTAAATATCATATTTTTTCATTTAATACTGCCCTTTGGAAGCTACACAAAATACTTACATGGTTCCCAGAAGACAAAATAAGTTAAATTTACCCTGATCTTCAAACTCAAAAAGTATTCACCCTCCGGCTGTAGATATATATATAGTTCACCCAAAAATAAAAATAAAAAACAAGACGAAGAAGAAGAATATTGGTAACCAAAGAGTTGCTGGTCCCCATTGACTTTTATAGTATGGAAAAACATGTAAGGAAGTCATTGGCTACCAGCAACTGTTTAAGTTTTTCATTTAATATTTATAGTTTACTTTATTTCAGCTTCATTTCAATCCACCAAAAATATTGTAATTGTTTTACCCTCATATGTAGTTGGCAAATGCTAAAATTAGCTACACTATATTGAAATATGTTTGTTGACAGATTTAGCTTCATTATTGTAGATTGCCAAGTAGTAGATATATCTCTTGCATTCTTTGCAGATCCTTTGATTTAAATAGTCTCTGTGTAGTTAGTAAGGAGCATTTCGTGTTATATTTCGCTTTAAGCCTCTTTCTGAGGTGATATTTTCGGTCAGAAAACACATTTTGCTTGTTTCGTTGAGTAACATGTAACCATTTTGCAAACTCTCATGTGCATTTTGCTGATCTCTTTTGGTATATGTAACAAAAATGTATGTAAAAATACATTTTATTTATTTATTTTTTTTTTTTTTTAAACAACATATATCATATACACTACCAGCCAAAAGTTTTTGGACAGTAAGATTTTTAATATATATTTTTTTTAAAGTCTCTTCTGCTCACCAAGCCTGCATTTATTTAATCCAAAGTACAGCAAAACTGTAAAATTCTCAAATATTTGTACTATTTAAAATAACATATTTTAAAATCTAATTTATTCTTGTGATTTCAAAGCTGAATTTTTAGCATCATTACTCCAGTCACATGATCCTTCAAAAATCATTCTAATATTCTGATTTGCTGCTCAAAAAACATTTTTATTATTATTATTATTATTATTATTATGTTGAAAACATAATAATAACAGTATAACTTTTTCAGGTTCCTTTGATGAATAGAAACTTCAGAAGAATAGCAAATACAGTTTTTATCATCACTTTTGATCAATTTAAAGTAGTGAATATCTCTTGTGTGCTTTGTGGATACTTTAATTAAAACAGTCTCTGTGCAGTTAGTAAAGAGCATTTTGTGTTATATTTCGCTTCAAGCCTCTTTTTGAGGTCAAAAAGCTTGTTCATCGAGTAACCAGCAAATGTGCTTTACGACATAATCAAACATGTAACCATTTTGCAAACTCTCACCCACATTTTGCTGATCGCTAAGCTTTTGGTTACAAATCTAATTCTACATTTTGCTTCAGGGCCGTTTCCATTGCTCAAAATGTGAGATAAGCTAAATAAATGTTTGTTGAATGTGTCAGATTTTGCTTGTTTAGCAGGCTAACCGGCGCATATCTTAATTGGCGGCGTAAGATACGATGAAATGTGAGCTTTAAGCGTTTTCATTTTTCTCCTACATCCCAGCCGTGGAGAATTCAGTTCATTATTGGTTAAAAATAACCAGGCTGAAATCCTAGTCTGTCAGGTTAGCAAAGAAAAGAAGGAGGAGAGTGAGGAAGATTAAAGCTACACTCGGCGGATGACTCACCTCACAGCACACTGGGAAAAAGCACTGCGACAGCGCTGAAGTGTGACACCAAGTGTGTGTTTAAAGAGAAAAAAGAGTGTACGTGTTAGTTTACGCATGCATAAGCGAATGAAGTGTTGTTGTTTGAATATGTTGCTGCGTTAGCACTGTTTGAGTTGAACGGGTGTGTGTTTTTGTGCCGGGACGGGCGAATCGCACGCTCCCATGTGCATATGTTGGAACCTCCCTCTCTTGTGTCTCTAAGTGTGTCCTCTCTCCTGGTGCAGTGAGCTCATGTGTGAAGGACCGCCTTCTTTTTTACCTCATTTCTCCTCTTTGTTCTGCTTGCGAAAAGTCATAAATCACACCGCCCCAGCTGGAGAGGGTTCTTGCGGCTCGGGTCCAGCTCTCACTCCTTGGGGAGCGAGCTTTGAATCTTATAACCCGTTCCTGGACCCACATTTTTCTGTTTGTGGAAAACCAAAGAAGGAGGGCACTCCTAACTTGTCCTATTTCATGGACGCTGCTGCCACGCTGGGCTTGGGGAAGAAAGGTCCTTGACCAACTTAGATTGGTGGGCGTCCTGAAATAGATCTGTGAATGTTTGAATTTGTGTCCTATATAGAGGGAATGAAACGCTGTCCCATACAAATGAGTGTTGGGAGAAGGCCTGTCTGGTGTGTTGAATATTCATGATGTGTTTTTTATTGGGCATTTTGCAATTAAGCGGCATTGTAAATATTGCTAGATGTTCATTAAGGGCTGTTCGCACCAAAGGACTATACATTTTTAATAATTGTGATTCTGTGAGAACGAAGATGTCCACACCACAGCTAACTATTTTTTTTGTGAATGTGTGAGGCTTTGGATTCATTTTCCACTATAGAATTAAACTACAAGAATTAAAGTAATAGTTCATTTAAAAACAAAAGTTCTGTCATTAATTACTCACCCTCATTGGGTTATGTTCATCCAATTTGTTCATAACCAGGAAAACAATAAGTGAATGTCTTTATGAGTAAGTTATTGAATCATTCATTCAAACAGATTTTTTCCAGTATGAAAACAAGTGATTGTCTTTATGAGTGAGTCAATGAATCATTGCCACCACTGATTCGTTCATTAACACTAATTAAGGAACAAAATAAGGGACTGTCTTTATGAGTGAGTCACTGAATCATCGACTCAACCAATTTGTTCATAAACATTAATTATGGAACACAATAAGAGACTGTCTTGATGACTGAGTCACTGAATCATTGCCACAACTGATTCATTCATAAACACTAATTAAGGATTTGTTCATAAACATTAATTAAAGAACATAATAAGGAACTGTCTTTGTGAGTGAGTTACTGAATCATTAAACCAATTAATTCCTAAACACTATTTTTTTTAGTAAGGAAATAAGTGATATGTAAGTGATCAACCAATATGTTCATAAACACTAATTAAGGAAAACAATAAGATTTTTTCCAGTATGAAAACAAGTGATTGTCTTTATGAGTGAGTCAGTGAATCATTGCACCACTGATTCGTTCATGAACACTAATTAAGGAACAAAATAAGGGACTGTCTTCATGAGTGAGTCACCGAATCATCAACTTAACCGATTTGTTCATAAACATTAATTAAGGAACACAAATGTATGATTTTCATTTTTGGTCCGGACCAAATGAACCAAACAAACCGGACTACAAGTTTGAACAAACCCTTAATTTTTGTTTTTGGCAGAAAATACCTTCCATACTAATTAATCATAAATATTAGAGTGTTGAAATGTTTTAAATGCATCTCTGGTGTATTATAAATAGTATGTTTAATTATGTTCAGTGAATCAGTTTGAATGGTCTGTTTAAATTAATTGATTCAAATGAATCAACTCAAGTCAAGTGATCAAGATTGAAAATGGGCCGATCCGTGGTCCCGATACGTTTTTTAACTCGTTATCGGCCGATACTAAATTTCAGGGATCGGGATCGGGATCGGAAGCAAAAAAGGCGGATCGGAGCATCTCTATTACTCACTCTTGTGTTGTTCCAAACCCATAATACCTTCGTTCAGCTTCAGAACACAAATGAAGATATTTTTAAACAAAACCAAACCAGATCCTGCATAGACAGCAATGCAACTGACACATTAAAGGCCCAGAAAGGTAGTAAGACCATCGTTAAAACAGTCCATGTGACATCAGTGGTTCAATCTTAAAGCTAAATAAATGGTTGAATAGTCATTATTTTAGTTTTAAAGTCTAATTTCATCAAAAAAATATCTTAATTTGTGTTCCAAAGATGAACAATGGTCTTACGGGTTTGGAACGATACGAGGGTATTTAATTAATGACAGAATTTTCATTTTTGGGTGAACTATTCCTTTAAACAATTGTGGAAAACATGCCTTAAATTCAGACTGCAATGGCAGCACAGAATTGGTTAACTAAAGAAGGGCAAGTTTGTGCTGTCTGGTGTGTGTGTGTGTGTGTGTCTCGTGGGATTAACGCAAGATGTATGTGAGTGTGAAATTATGGTTCTGCAGTAAAAAGTGTGCCACGCTCAAGATGCATTAGACCGCCAGACTGCAGAAACAGTTTGCATGTCCTTTTATCCATTTTCTTAGTAGCATCAATGCAGAATTTTACACAGCATCTCATTCTGTTTTGTAGAATAACAGTAGATGAACTGCACAAATGCCTGTTTACAATGTGATCCAAAACATTTGCAAACTGTTCATACTGTATATAAACACCATATATCATTTCATATACTGTATATGTCAAATATGTTTTAAAACAAACGATTTAAAGCATTGAATACCAGTCCAAATCATTTTAATGAACAATATTCCCATATGCCAACAAGCTGTCAAGAGCTCGGTTATGAATTTCAGTCACTAAAGAGCACATAGATGTATAAAAACTTCATTTGCCATTATCTATTTATTCTTCGTCTTCATTTGAATGTCATTGTTTGAATGCAAGCCCATTTTCTGAATGTCACAGACAAAAAAATGTAATTATCCTTTGATAATTGTAGATGAAGCACTAGTGCACGAGTCAGTGGGTTGACGGCGCTAGTGACGTCACCAGCATAATTACAATCTACCGCCACAAGATCCAGCACCTACTCTTTGTGTTCCTTCTAGCCCATTATTCTGCACATACCCACCATTACATCAAAAACACATGTTGTATAAGAACAGGCCAATCTCAGTTGTGTGTGTAAAGCTGTCTATATCCTGACAGTCTGAGCATCATTGCAGCCGTGTCCAAGAATAGAACCTGCTTAAGTGAAAATGGGAATCACTGCAAATTAGCTCTGCACCACCAGCCCAATCTGAGGCTGGCTGAAAAGCAAATTATAGCCTAAACAGAATTTGGCCAAATTGAGCGGCCCACACTGAAATCAAATGAAGCAGGCTACATTGTCTCTGGTTAATTGTGAGCTACAGTATGAGTGGATGTTGCATGGGAGTATATTGCAGTGCCACGACTGCTCTTCGGATATTACATTTCTAGATTTCTTTTGCATTTCCCTAATGACTATGAAATAGGGAAATGTGTTCATTGACTACATTTAGATGTTTGTTTAATGAATGAGGAGGTACAGTGTTACATCATACTGTAACTGAGTCAAAATAAAACAAATTCTAACAATAAAATTTATTTTAAAAAAATGTATTTGTCATATTTTACTTGAATAAACAGCTCAAATTGGATGAGCTGTTTAATTAAGGGCCAAGCACTGAAAGTGCAAAGGCACCGATTGTATCCGTTAGAATCCTATTCTTCTTCTTGCGCTCTTGAGTCTATGGCAGCTCATAGAACTGCTTGCAGGAAAGAGGGCAGTCTCGACATTAACCATACCAAATTTGGAGTCTCTAGCGCCACCACTTGTCCAAAGTTTCACTCATGTTTATGCTAATAACTTTTGAACCGTAAGGCACAGAACCAAAAAGAAAATTCCCTCTGAATCCTTGGCTCATGCTGAAAAAGGTTTAGTACTACTATTTTTAGTAGTTTGTAAAACTTATGTTTTTCGAACTTGTCCTGTAAGGTTTGTCTGTTTTTTACCAAATTTGGCTCAGAACATCTTCAGACCATGCTGGCAAAAAGTTATGGAATTCAAGTTGATTAGTCAAACCGTTCTCGATTAACACTTAAACGAATTCTGTGAAAAGCACGCAAAAATGAATATGAGGCTATATCTCTGCAAAGGTTTGACGTATTAAGACCAAACTTGGTGTGTGTTATAATAAGCATGACCTGAGGCTATCTACTGTGTTTCGGGACAGTGCCACCTAGTGGTCAGGAGATACGAAAAATGACTATTTTAGTTTATAACTTCTGAATGGTTTGGGCAAAAATCGCTAAATGAAGTCGAATGATACCCAATTTTCCCATGTCAGCCATGGGCATTGGCCATTTTGAATTATGTAGTAAAATGCTATATTTTATGAACGCATTGATGTATCGTTACAAAACTCAGTATGGGTCATCAGCTCGATGTCCTGAAGGAGCCTGAGAAGATGAGTCGAGCCAGCGCCACCTAGTGGTAAAATAAAATTTTCACATGTTTATAACTTTGGGTATGGTTGACTTATTTTCACGGGAGTCACCTTTTTAGACTCCTGAATCCTTGCCGAGTCCAGCGATACCAAACATGTCAGGTTTTGCCTTATGGTTTGTGCAACATTGCATTTTAGCACTTAAAAAACATTTGCCAATATCTTACAAACTGTTACTCCGATTGACACGAAACCATCGTAAGAAATTCGGAAACATATTTTTACCCAATTGCCAAAATTTTGATAGTAAGTGGCATAAAAATGCAAACGAAATCAGCCATCTGTCATTTTTTCCCTTGTCGTATATAAAAATCTCTATAACTCCAAAACAAAATTTGATTTTTCACCCATTTTGACTAAAATCACCTTAAAATGGCTTCAATTACTCATTGCTGCACTTGGTCTAATGCTTCCCTTGCCTAGTGCTTGGCCCCGCAATCATTGTTATATATTTTGTATTACATTTGGTAAATGCATTCATTATTTACAGTATTATAATATATAAGTACTTTTTATTAATATGTTATTGTGTGGAATAGTTCATTTATTTACATTATTATTACTAAAAAACAATCTAACTGCTTTTGAACATGGTCGTGTTTCATGCTGATGTAATATGAAAGCCACTCGGGGCCAAGCATTACAGTGAATTTACCACAGTTATGGGTTATGGTCATTCTGCTTTAGCTTGTGCCAACTGCACTGTAAGGCATGGCCTCTTGTGGCTTACTGCTTTATTAAACCCTACAGTGTTTGACCACTATGGGAGAGCATTTCATTTCAGTCATATAGTGGGATGGTCCGAATGAGGACACAGTTTTGTGAAGGTCATTGTGCTCATGTGCTATATATATATTTATGTAGGGCACATTTCAAACTTTTATTTAGAATAAAAATGCAATAAAGCTAAATAACATAGATGTAAGAGCAATTTGAGAAATGGTGAATACAATAATGGATCCTTAATGCTGAAAATGTTTACTTGTAAATTTCTATTTACTTAAATTTTAAAGTTAAAATAAAAATAATAATTGTAAACATAGCCATGCAGAAATGTTTTATAGTCATTACATCCTTGTCTTAACTGTAGCTTAGTTACCATTTAAAGGTATAGTACATCCATATTCGAATAAACATGCCATTTTAAACCAATATTGACTTTCTGTCCTTGTGGGACACAAGAATACAAATGTCCTTGTTGTCCAGGTTGTATGTAATGAAAATGAATTACGACTGAAGATGTCAAGCCTCAAAATGACACAAAATAGTGGTCTGTATTCTCAATTTTGCAATGTTTTTGAAGCTCAAAACTGAATAATAAAAAAAAAAAAAGTATTACAACTTTTTCTCTCACAATTCTGACTTCTTTTCTCACAATTTTTAGTTTATGTCCCACAATTCTGACTTTAGAACTCGCAATTGCAGGTTATATAGTCCATTTGAGAAGTAAGCTCACAATTCTGTTCTTTTCTTACAATTGCAAGTTTATATCTCACAATTCTAACTTTATAACACACAGTTGCAAGTTTATGTCAGACAATCCTGACTTTATACCTCACAATTGCAAGTTTATATCTTGGAGTTCTGATAAAAAGCCAAGGTGTAAACTAAACAAAATAAAACATTGCTAATTTAGTTAATTCAAAGTAAAAATGTCAGAATTGTGAGACATAAATTTGGAATTCTGAGGAAAAAATATGAAAGTTAATATCTCGCAATTCTGACTTTTTTCACATTTGTGAGTTTGTCCCACAATTCTGACTTTATACCTCGCAACAGAGTTTATATCTTGCAATTCTGAAAAAAAAGTTGAGATGTAAACTCGCAATTGCAAGAACAAACTCGGAATTGTGAAATAAACTTGCAAAAAAGAGTCAGAACTGTGAGTTAAAAAGTAGTAATTACCATTTTATAGGTATAAACTAGATATAAACTCAGAATTATGAGAAAAAAACATATTAATGAGTTAACGTATCGCAGTTGTGTGTTTACATCTCGCAGTAAATATCTGAATTCTGAGTTTATATCTCACAATTGTTTACATCTTGCAGTTCTCACTTTTTTCTCACAATTGTGAGTTTATACCCTGCAATTCTGAGAAAAAATGTTGAGACATAAACTCAGAATTGTGAGGTAAAAAGTTCCAATTACATTTTGGTGGAAAAAAAACAAACAGAATTGCACAATGTTAAATCTGAGGAAAGAATTCTCATAGAATTGTGAGATATAAACTCGGAATTATGAGTTTATATCTCACGATTGTGTTTATATCCCACTTTTTTTTTCTTTTTTGCGAAAAAAGGTAGCAATTACCTTTATTCAGTTTTTTATTCTATGGCGAAAACGAGGCTGATTAATGATGACAGGTTTTAATTTTTGTGTACGCTGTCCCTTTAAGCCACCCCCCTCCAACTCCACACACACACTCCGCACACACACACACACACACCTACACAGACTCCCCTAGCTACCTCACGCACGGACGCGTGGACGCTGCAGCGCGTGCGAGAGAGAGAGAGAGAGAGAGAGAGAGAGGGGGAGACGAGACAGAGACAGAAGAGAGAGCGCGCGCGCGTTCTAAGCAAAGTGGCAGCACGCGCGAGTGGCGGGAAAAGAATGCCCATCTCGTGACTAATAACGAATGGATTGGCGCGCTTTCCGTTCTTAGAGGTAATACGAGCAGACTGTCATTGTAGTGATGGGTGGCAGCGGCGTGCTCCCTCGCGGGGAGTGTTTTCCCTGTCAGTGCTGCTACCGCTGCTGCTGCTACTGCTGCTGGAAATGGCGCTGTGATGTTCAACACGGAAGACGCAGTTGAAGCCGATGCCAGGGAGTAGCAGGAGGAAGGAGGAGAGAGAATAAATTGTTATTATTAGTAGTACCTGCGCTTCTGGTGCGTGGATTTTTGTGTTTCAAAAAAGCGGTCAACAGTACCATGGTGAATTACCAGAAATACATTACTGTAATGCAGCTGGCTCTAGGGGTGACTGCCATCAACAGAGAGCGTAGCCTGCCTCCCAGAAAACATATGTGGTGAGTATTTATATATATGGGATGTGTGAGGGGCTATTTGGCACTGCAGCTTGCTGGGAAGAAAAACTATAGTGTTCGTTTTACTTCTTAATCATCTAAATGTCTCATCCTGCGAGCAAAGTTTGAGTGCTCATAAAGCTCTGTGTGTCATTTCATTCATGATTCACTCTACTACAAACCCAAGCATGTCCATCATTCATATGTGTATGTCTTTCAAATGAAATAAAAAGTTCAGGACGTGTGTTTCTTTGCATTCATTCGTGTGTGTTCCTCCTGTCATTGTCACTGTATGTGTGTTTTTGTTTTTTGTACAAGTTTCTCATTCATTTCCATTCACGATGTTCAGCACTGTTTCTCCTGTGTTTCTGTAATGACTACCGGATTACACTTTCAGTTGAATAGACGACACGGATGTTAATTAGCTTGTGTTGGCTTCTATCTCCATTTTCATTTGAGATAAGCGTGAATGTCACCTTTGCGCTCACGTCGGGTCAGAAGGTTTTCGGTTTTCACGGAAGGTCACCACGTACAATCCAACCACCGCTTGTTTCCTCTCCATTGGTTATTGATTAGAGATTTTCGTTAACCTTTTTCATTAACCTCAAACCTGGACGTCATTGTTTTTTTTTCGTGCTGAAGCTGGAATAGTTTCACATTTCATTCTCATAATTACCGTATGTATCATCCTCATACTCCTTTTTATTACTTTCCAAGCTTGAAATAAACAGGAGATTGTGGCCTTCAGGGCATATTGTGGCGAGGCTCTTATAAAACATCTACTTTAGATTGAGAAATGTTGATTTGTCATCAGGACTGATGGTTTTTCTGGGCTGTAGGCCTCGCAAGGGATAAACTTCACCTCGTAATCGGCTGCTACTATGAGGTTAATAGGGCAAAACGATTCCCTGAAGCTGCTTTAGAATCAAAGGAAATGCTGCAAGATCAAAAAATAGTCTAATGAAGAAAAACATGCAATTAGCACAACAAATGCTTTGCATTGCAAAAAGACAGATTAAAAAAAACTGTCAAATGTCCTTAAAGAGCTTTTGTAAGAAAAGTTCTGTTTGCAGATGGTCGGCCTGTAATGATTCAACAGCCGTAGGCATTTTGTGCCCCTTGGGGTCAGTAAAGGCTGCTAATTTGAGTGTTGCATGCTGGGTAATTCATTTGTAACTAATTAGGAGCGAGTTGTGAGTACCCAGATTTTTCATCTTGTTTTCATTGTCATTAAAAGTACCTCAGGCTCTCGTAGCAGCCAGTTAAGCTCATTTTGTAAGATTTTCCCCTTTTAAATGGAGGTCAGCTTGTTTTACTTCTTGTCAGCAGTAGCGCAATAGTTGACCCTTAAAGGAGAACCACAGTGTTCTGTACTACGAAAGGGCCACGTGTGCTACAACATCAGAGCGGCGAATCAGCCAATCAAGCGAACGTAATTTACTATCGAGATACTTAACACGACAAGCTCCGTATAACTAGAAAACTTGCCAAATCCACACAAATCCAAAATGATGATGAGGCATCTTAAACTCTGAGAGCTGTTCTTGCGATGCAAGGTTTGGATGTTGATGCTCAGCTAGTTTGAGTAACGATTAATTATTCATGGTTTTTGAAACATGACTTCGCTGCTGTTTACAGGAACGTTCTCACCTCACAGCTGTACTGGGATTTGTGGCACGTGTAAACAAAAGTGGCATCACAGTAAATTAAAACAAGAGCATGTCAAGGACATGACCAGGTTACATTTCACCTCAATATCAAAAGAAAAAAAAATGTTTTCTCACATGACCGTTCTAATTACAATATGTGAAATACTGTCAGTAATTACCTGTCATTCTAAACCCTAAATTAAGATTTTTAATGAAATCCGAGAGCTTTCTGACCCTGCATAGACAGCAACACAACTGACACGTTCAAGGCCCTTAAAATAGTAAGGACATTGTTAAAATAGTATTTTCGTAGCTTCATAAATTGAAGGTTGAACCATTGATGTCACATGGACTATTTTAATGAAGTTCTTGCTACCTTTCTGGGCGTTGAACATGTCAGTTGCGTTGCTGTATAAGAAAAGTTAAAAATCTCTCTGATTATATCAAAAATATCTTAATTTGTGTTCCAAAGATGAACAAAGATCTTACGGGTTTGTAACAACATGAAGGTGAATAATTAATGACAGATTTTTCATTTTTGGGTGAACAAACTCTTTACAAACCAACAAAATTCATAACATAACAAGTAGTGATTCTCAATACTGTAATTCTAAAGAATTAGTTCATCAAAAATGTACATTTTTTGAAAATGTGCTCAAGCCATACAAAATGTAGTTAAGTTTGTTCATCATTTGAACAGAAATGTAGCATTACGGATCCTCTGCAGTGAGTGGGTGCCATCAGATCTACACAACTCCAGTCCATCAATTAACATCTTGTGAAGTGAAAAGCTGCGTTTGTAAGAAACAAATACATCTTTAAGATGTTTTTAACTACAAATCTTTCATGTAAAAGAAGAACAGAGGATGGACCAGAATGGTTTAAAGTTAGAACTCCTTATTCATGGATTCGTTTTTTCAAACAAACAGCGTTTCATTTTACTACATGTTGGTTGATGGATGGGAGTGGTGTGGATTACTTATGGATTATTTTGATGTTTTTATCAGCTGTTTGGACTCTCATTATGACGTAACCCATTCACTGCAGAGGATCAATTGGTGAGCAAATGATTTAATGCTAAATTTCTTTAAATCTGTTTAGATAAACTCATTTATATTTTGTATGGCATGAAGAGTAAGGAAATGTTCATTTTTGGGTGAACTATTATTTTTTAATCATTGTTTATCAGTATTTATTATTATTATTATATAAATTCAACATTTGAGGCATTTAAATAACACATGCATATATTTTGGGAGGTTTGTAGTTGTTCACATTATGGTAAGAATTTTGCTTAGTGAGAACTGGAGAGGGAAATCTGCTTAGTTGACCTGAAAATAATAACAATGCAATACAAGCATGTTAGTGGTCCTGAAAATAGGCTTCACTTCTGTTTTCGTGTGACATAACTGTGAATGTCCTTGTTTATTTGATGTTTGTGTGAAATGTAACCCAGACATGTTTCTGACAGTTTGAAATTGGATATCACATTTGGCTTATTACAGTTGAGGTCAAAAAATTTACACTCCCCTTTCAGAATCTGCTAAATGTTAATTATATGACCAAAATAAGCGGGATCATACAAAATGCATGTTATTGTTTATTTAGTACTAACCTGAATGAGATGTCACCTAAAATATACTTAAAATGTACAAAAATGACCCTGCTCAAGTTTACATCCCCTTGATTCCTAATACTGTGTTGTTACCTGTATATTCCACAGCTGTGTTTTTTTTTTTAGTGATAGTGTTCATGAGTCCCTTGTTTGTCCTAAACAGTTAAACTGCCCGCTGTTCTTCAGAAAACTTTTTGAATGTGAAGATTAGGGTAAATTTAACTTATTGTGTGTTCTGGGAAATATTTGCACTATTGCATATGAGTTTCATAGTTGTACTCAGTGTGAAAAGATTGATCTCAAAATCAAACAGTCATTGTTGGAAAGTGTTAAAATACGCACCAAAAAAAAAAGAATTTGTGGGTCCTGAAAGATTTTTCTGAAGAACAGCAGGCAGTTTAACTGTTCAGGACAAACAAGGGACTCATGAACAACTATCAATAAACGAAAAAACACAGCTGTGGTCATCCAGGTAAAACAGTATTAAGAATCAAGGGGATTTAAACTTTTGAATGGGGTAATTTTTATAAATTGAACTATTATTTTCTCTTGTGGACTATATGTAAACATCTTTTATGTTTTGCATGATCCCACTTATTTTGGTAAAACATTTAGCAAATTCTGAAAAGGGATGTAAACTTTTGACCTCAACTGTATAAAGGATTGTACTTTTTATACTTATATACTGTAATACAATATGATAACAATGAGATTTTCCCCCCATTAAGATGTGCTTAATTTACGTGAAAATACTGTCCCAATGCAATATATGAAAATTGTACTGAAAATTAAGCAAAATAAAATTAATTTCCTTTGATTTTGGTGCGAACTGTACTAGACAGTCATTTAATGTTGGAAAAAACATGGATATCATATTTTGCATACCTTCATATTATGAAGAAACATCAATAGACACTTCTCTAAATTCTGACCAGAGAATGCTTACGAATTTCTCGTCTTTGAGAGTTGCTACATTCGATTTATTCCTAGGTGAGCTTCCTGGCCTGTGGTTAAAAATCTGTCCACTTTGACCCAGAAGACTTCAGGATCAATCCAGGAAAAGAGGTAAAGGAGAAACGTAGTGGAGATGAGTTCTCATGAGGCAAGTGAAGAGTCCTTAAAAGGGCCCTTGTGGATGATAACGGACAGGCAACATGCTTCGCTTTTTGCTGTTTGTGATATCAAACGATTGACTCAAATATAAAACATATCTAGTAACTGGATCAGTTGACTCTGTGGGACGTGACTGTAATAAACCACGTCTCATTTATCTTTGATCAAAGGAAATGTCAGATGGCTCTACAATCATGAAGACAAACGGTCCATCAGGACCTTTAGTGATTTAACAGAAATGACTTTTCTAAACCCTCAGTATTGGCGGAAAAAGAGAAGTTCTGAGAACGATGTCTGTTCCCAGTCCTGGAAACACAGCAGATGGTTTTCTTCCCCTGCAGTCGTACAAACTATTCCAGAGCTTAGCTTTAACCTGGCGTAATAAAATAGGCGGCAGTTACCCACCCCAAGGCCTCTTTACACGTGTTTTTTTTAGCATTTACACACACTTTAAAACGTGAGCCGGGTGCGCGTTTGACTGACGGAAGCCACAGAGTTCTGAAGAAGCACTTAGGTCACGTTTCATGCTAATCTCTGGGTTTCCCCGCAGAGTTTTCGCCCCTCCTTTCCAATAGTCAAGTAGACCACTGATTGAAACTCTCTGTAAGTACCTCTCCTCCATCAAGCTAAATAAATGTCTTCGCCTTCCACTTTCATCCTCATCCAGAGTGATTATTTACTTCATTAGCAGTTGACGGTCGTAAACCAAAAGTCTGCTAATAGTAAGTCCTCTCTAGTAGAAATTTCACATTCAGCCTGAACTGAACACACACGACTGCATTTGTTCCTGGCTCTCGCTGTGGTGCCCTCAGGCCATTCTGTGCTGGCCGAAGAGAAAATCATATTAATGTTTGTGATAATGGCAGCAAAGATAATGTTGATGGCAGTCATGGTTGGTAGCATAGTGGTCAGCATTTGTATTTGTGTCTGAACCGTTCTACTGACTTGAGGCCCAATGTTAACGTAGATATTGACTTGCTGATCAAGCAGGATCCTTTGCTTCTATATCTAATTGTGCCTGATAGCTTTATGAGGCACATAGGAAGAAGTCAGGAATGAACAGACTACCCAAGTTGATTATAGACATTTGTAGGCTTTTGTTTGTGGCTTTAACTGTGCTGAGCATCTTGTTTGGACAGCAAAATTAGCTGGACACTTGGTAGTATATGGCTGCGTCTGAAAGCTTAAGCTGACTTGTTCCTCGCTGCCCTAACAGGCATTGACTTTGCAGGCAGCATTTGCGCAAAAAGATACCTTAAGAAAATAATTTTGGTCTATTTTGATCTACAACAAAATAGAGAGGGCTTAGGTAATAACTAAGCGGATGTGTAAGTACTATAACACTAATTTCTCACATAAAAAACATACATTTACACAAACTGACCATCACCCTCAACTTTCATTTGTGATTTTCTGTTTTTTTTTTTTTAGCTTGACTGTCAGACTCAAATACACAGGATACTTGTGTACGGAGGCTAGATGGTAAGAGCTGCGTGTGCAAAAATCTCACTTCCCTGATCTCAAGTAATGCTCTAGTGACTAGTCTTAGCCTCAGACATCATGCCCATGGACCGTTGGCTGAATGTCTGATGCATATGGCACACAAAACTGGAAACACTTTAGGAGTTTCTAAGTCATCATCTGATTCGTTGAATTCTACAGAATTTCCAAAAGACGTGTCACGCTCTTTAACATTCCACCTGGAATCAAACAGGCTGTGATGCCAAACCCCTTCATGAAAGAACTACTGACTGATTAGCCCAGCTGCCTCCCAGAGCGAGTGAACGAAGTACAACAGGTTAGGTTACATTGGTGCTGTGACCCAGATGGGAGTGAGGAAGTGAATGAAGCAGAGGCCGGTTTGTAAGAGCTGTATGGGTAAACCTCACTCTCCTGATTTCAAGAGACGCAACTGTCTTTACTGTCCTTATTAGCGTGCTGCTCCCATGCCGGAAACGCCGTTTGAAATCCCACTTGTAGCAAGTGAGGGGAGTAGAACCAAAGGGGTTATGTTGGTGTAGTGATCCGGATGGGAGTGAGGGTTAGGGAAATGAGTGTAACGGTGAGGCGCACTAGTGACAGGTAGTAGAGCCTGCGGTCTTCCTCATTAGTATGCACGTATCCTATGCCGGAAACATCAGTTTGAATCCCACTCAGAGTACAACAGGAGGGGTTGTACTGGTGCTGTGACCTGGGTGGGAATGAGAGTTAGGGAGATGAGTGTAACAGAGACACCTTACTCCCCTGATCTCAGGAGGTGCACTAGTGACTGACGTTAGAAGCTGTGGTCTTTAGCATCCTTGTTAGCACACCGGTGGTCCTAGAGGGCTGGTGTCCTGCAGAGTTTAGCTCCAACCCTAATCAACAGGCTAAGCAAGGTCTTACTAGGTATACTCAAACCTTTCAGGCAGGTGTGTTGTGGTGAGCTGTAGCTAAACTATGCAGGACACCAGGACCAAGTTTGGTGACCCTTGCGCTAGAGGCTGTGGTCTTTAGCATCCTCATTAGCATGTCTGCCTCCCATGCTGGAAACACCGGTTTGAATTCGGTTTGAACCCACTTTGATCAAATGAGAGGCGTAGAACCGGAAGTGTTACATTGGTGCCGTGACCCAGAAGGGAATGAGGTTTAGGAGGGAAAGTGTAACAGAGGGCAGCAGGTAAGAGCTATGCAGGTAAACCTCACTCCCATGATCTAAAGAGATGCACTAGCGTCTGAATCTAGAGGCTGTGGTCTTTAGCATCCTTGTTAGCGTGCCCACCTCCCATGCCAGAAACGATGGTTTGAAACCATGCAGAGTAAGTGAGGGAAGTACAACAGGAGAGGTTACGTTGGTGCTGTGAACTGGATGGGAGTGTTACGGAGGCCCACTGGGAAGAGCGGTGCAGGTGAACCTCAAGAGGTGCACTTGTGACTGACGCTAGAAGCTCCAGCGTTTATTATCCTTGTTAGCACACCTGTGGTCCTAGAGGGCCAGTGTCCTGCAGAGTTTTGCTCCAACTCTAATCAACAAGCTAATCAAGGTCTTACTATGTATACTCAAAACTTCCAGGCAGGTGTGTTGAGGTGAGCTGGAGCTAAACTGTGCAGGACACCGGCCCTCGAGGACCGAGTTTGGTGACCCCTGTGTTAGAGCCTGTGGTCTTTAGCTTCTTCATTAGCGCACCCGCTTCCCATGCAGGAAACGACCATTCAAATCCGGTTCGGAGCAAGTGAGGGGAGTAGAACTGGAGGGGTTACGTTGGTGCCGTGACCCGACTGGGAATGAGGGTTAGGGAGTGAGTGTAATGGAGGGTGGCTAAGTAAGTGCTGTTCAGGTAAACCTCATTCCCCTAATCTCAAGAGCTAAGGCTGATTAATTTGCTAAACTGAACATCCAATCAGAGTTCTCATTATCCTCGACGGCCCTGACGCTGATTCAACAATGATTGCCACCTTTAGCGTCCTTGTTAGTGTGCCCGCCTCCTATGATAGACCGGTTCGAATCCTGCTCGAAATGAGTGAGTAGAGTACAACAGGAGGGGTTACATTGGTGCCATGACCCGGATAGGAGTGAGGGTTGGGGGTGAGTGTAACGAAGGCCAGCTAGTAAGTCCAGCTTTTCAACGTACTATGGCTTCTTTATTTCTTTGTTCTTTATTTGTGACTATGCTAATTTGCGCTGTGCTTGGTATATTGTGTTGGTCGATATGTAAATGAGATATTGCGTCTGTGTTCTTTCATTTGTGCATTGTTAGTAAACCACATGCAGAAATTTCCCTGCATATCGGGCAATTCCATATGTTTTGGAATTGCCCTGTTTAGTAAAACTGGCCCTTAGTGTTGCTGCAAGTTGGACGTTAACACGATTAGCTGTTTTTTTTCTACACCCCATTTTCTCTTTCAGATGAATTACTTTTATTGTGGTGAAAGAAGTGTGAAAAAAACTTGCTGTGTAGGTTAGTTATAGCTAGCTACTTGAATAATAACACTAATACTTCTGGTTTTAGTGGACAATTTGAAGGCAATTCTGTTGCCCTTTGAGTTTGAGTCAAGGTTTGGCTGGTAAGCATGAGCCAGTAAAATCCAAAGTATACTTCTTTTTTTAAAATGAACATTTAACGTACTTAACGCTTGACACATCCTCTGGAAAGATTCATCCTTGTCTAGTGTCTCAATTATTTATCTTCAGAAGATACTTGGAGAAGGTTCATGTCACTCAAGTGTTTGTCATCTTCTGTTGTTGTTGGGTCTCTAGTAGTTTGGTGTTGTTTCAGTTTCAACCATAAAAAAGAAATACGCATACTGCACTGGTGACAACATTTATTAGTCGCACTGTAGGGATTTTCTGAAAAAGTCCCAATGGTAGACCTAGTTTTACACCACAGTTTAGGATAGTTGCTAGTGTGCGTCTGTAAATGTTTTTCAGTTGCTCTCAGCCAGTCAGCACTGTCAAAATGTAATTTGCTTGTGAGTCAAGAAAGATTAGCATGTATAAGCCAAGTGATTGAAAAAAAGGCTTTTAAAATACATATTTTTGATTGATTGAAATGCTTTGCTTGTAGTACTTGCTTATAGCAGATATAATACTGGTCTTATGGTACACACTTGTGTATCATTTCTGGTTTTAAACATCCATATATGTGCTCACACAGTAGAAACTTTGTCCTTGAACTTATTCCCAGATGATTTAAATGTATCTGAGGTTAACTGAAGGTGAGACCTCACTTGGTTTCCTCAGGCTAACATTAACCTCATTGTCACGCTAATGTCTTTGTCCTCTCGTTAGTCTTCCATTCGCTGCCGCTCTCGTTTAACGCTCTAAATGACAATCCGGCGGAGGCGTTTTAGATGCTTCTTCAATTCTTGTTCATTTTATGGTATTCTTCGAAACCAGTAGCTAGCAACAGCCCAGGAGGCTTCCTTAATCTACCACTTAATATGGAAATGAGGTCTCCTATTCATTGGTGCCCCAGCCAGCGCATTGAAACAGAAGATTTGCCGTATTGAATTTCATTTTGCAGGGGTTTCCAACAAATCCTCTTCATAAACATGGTGCGAGCGGTTATGGTACAAGGCATACAGATTGCCTCTTCTACTGTACAGGGACTGTCTTACATCCTACCATGGCTACTGTAAACCATGTGCTCCAGGGGTATTACATAACCTCTCCCCAACCTCTGCAAGGTCAGGTTTCTCCTTTTTATCACAAAGAGGCGTTTTAAGGTATACAATGTAAACCAAAATTGTAGAAAAAAAGATTTTATTTTAGATTTGATATAGAAACACCTAACATTTTTCTGCCCCTAGTAGATACCCATATTATCTGCTTTACATTATTTTATAGAATGCACTGTTTGATCAATTCAGTGCTGTACTTCTCTGTCCTGAAACATAACTATGGTGAATTACACGATCATATGAGGCTTCATTAATAATATATACATCCTCTGGATGAAAAATACTTTAGGGTTTAAATAGAGCAGATGTGACACTAATTATTGATGAATGGGAATACATAAAATGACTTAAATATAAAATGTGGGTGGTAACATGACTATCATGACCATGGCAATAATTATATTTCGTTTATTGACACTAAACACAGAATTTTGCCTTTTTAAGGTTTGTTGGATTGGTTTTACATGCTGTGGTGTGTATTGGTGGTTACAGGGATATGATTATGGAATATGCCTTTACGTTTTGTGTCAATTAATGTGGGTGATTTGTGTCTATTAAGCATGATGACTGTGAATATGCGCCAAAATAGCATTTTTTTCTCAATGAATGCCCTGTTTTGATTTGTAATATGTCATATTATGCAAGTGAACCCATGTTGACTTGAAATGAAACTGATTTCCCTACTTTTTTATTGTTTTGAAAAGCATTTTCTGAAAACGAAAGCCACCATAACTATTTACTTACTATTTACTTTAATGTTCCTGTTTCTGTATTTTAAATTTAAGACGGTCATATCTAAACTAAATATGACATATTATTAGAGTTAACAAAACTGTCCCAAAAATGGTTTTTGAACTAAACCCCATATATCAAAAAGCATGGTAAAGGTATGGTGCAAAAATTTAATATGCTGTTTAAGTCGAAAAATTGAATATTTAAATGTTTCTTTATGTAGTTTTATGCCAATTCATCTAAATGTGACCCTGGACCACAAAACAAGTCATAAATGTGTGTTGTTGTTTTTTTTTTTTTTAAATTGAGATTCATACATCACCTGAAAACTAAATAGTTAAGCTTTCTGTTGATATTCGGTTTGTTAGGATAGAACAATATTTATTCAAGATGCAGCTATTTTAATATCTGGAATCTGAATATTGAGAAAAACGCCTTTAAAGTTATCCAAATGAAGTTCTTAGCAATGCATATTACTAATCAATAAGTTTTTGATATATTTACAGTAGAAAATGTACTAAATATCTTCATGGAACATTATCTTTACTTATTATGCTAATGATTTTTGGCATAAAAGAAAAATCAATCATTTTAATCTATACAATGTATTGTTGGCTACAAATATATCCATGCGACCTATAACTGGTTTTGTGGTCCAGGGTCACCAATGGCTTATATTTGACGGTTTCTTCATGGATGTATTTCTAATTTCTATGCCACTTTTGTCATCAAACAGAACTTTTAACATTACAGTTTACCCAAAAATGTGAATTCTGTCATAATTTACTCGCCCCTATGTGGTTTTAAACCTGTATGACTTTGTTCTGTCAAAAAAATGAAAATAAAAATATGTCCAGAGAATTAAAGTCAATGACAAAGAGGTAAAACATTCTTCAAAATATCTTCCAAAACAGTGTTGATGACAGAATTTTCAATTTTGGGTAAACTATCCGTTATAAATGTCTCTCTTTTCATTGCTTTCTGTCGTTCTTGTCATGAAATCTAAAGTATTTCTCCCTTTCTCTTGTGCCTCCATCTCAGGGTCTTCCCCAAACACGACAAAGACAAATACGGGCCTGCAGTGTAAGCATTTTAAACCCTTTTCACTCTATTTCACTAACGAAACTCCACTGGTCGTGCTCATCTTTTTAATGGAGATTAAATTGACACCACATTCTAACATGGAACTCTCTGTCACTTTCTTAGTTACTATCCCAAGATCCACGGTTTCATCGCCACCCCACAAAGCCCCTCTCTGCTGGATGAATCTGAGGGATCTGCGCACGGCAAACCATCCCTGCGCAGAATCAAGGGCCGAATCCACCGCAGCAAGAGCCTGGACAGCATCGACCTGCTGGACTCCAACGTGAGTTAAAGACTGCATCCACTGCAGTAATGCTTCCGTGTGTGGGGGTGGGGAAAGTGTGTGTGTGGCGTGTTTGTGTGTGTATTTAAACGAGATTGCGCCGCTAGATGTTGTGTGTCAGCACACAGTGTGCAAATCTACATGTATTTGAAAAGCGGTTCCATGACTCTGTGTGTGTGTAGCGTGACTGTTTGTTTATGAACATACACATGTACCAGTATGTCTGCATGGCTGCTCTAGGGAATTTCTGCAAGAGTGAACATGACATGCACAATTGTATAAGTCCACTTTCTCACAATTATTGCATACATTATTAACAAACAAACAGCTGGAGTCAATTCATAAGGATTTGTTAAGGTGAATCAGGATTCAATGCATATACAGTAGGAGGACGTCTTTTAAAGGTACAGTTCACTTAAAAAAGAAAATTGTCATCATTCTCTTACCGCTGTGTTGTTATAAAGTCATAATTTGAGCTTAGAATGCATTTCTAGATTTTCTTCGATTGAGTGCTAAAAGAGATTCTTAGCAAAGTGTTCAAGCTGCTCTTTTCCATACAATGAAAGCGGATGGGGATCGGCGCTGTTGAAATCCAAAAATAATGAAAAACAACCATGAACGTGATTCATACAAATCCTGCGTTTTATAAGCGTGTCTTTTGAAGCCTTTTGATAGCATTGTGTGCATAAAAAAGCTTAAATTTGCCATGTACGATTGGGAATTTTCATCCAACAAATAGCGTAAGTTTAGGTTTATTCTTCAGAGAAAGCTATCACATGGCTTTAGAGGACTTGGAATATCATTCACAAGTTGTATGTATTGCTTTTCTGGTAGTATTTTGACAGTTTTGAAGCTCAACAGCCCCAGTCCCCATCTACTTCCATTGCATGGGAAACAGTTTAGCTGAACATGTAGGCCTATTCCATAAAAGTAATCCATACAATTTTTGTATTTTATTCTGTCTTTTAAAGCCATCTGATAACATTGTGTGGATAAATAGTAGAAATTTAAGTACTTATTCACACAAAGAAAATCTTTGTTGTCTGGTGCAATAAAGTAGAACGTTGTCAGAATGTTTTCAGCAAATAAAGGTATAAAGTTAGGGTTATTTTTCACACAAGCTATCATCTGACTTAAGAGGACTTGTAATATTGTTCACAAGTTGTATTTATTGCTTTTTTTTGTAGTTTTTTGATCGTTTTGAAGCTTAACAGCCCCAGTCCCCATCCACTTTTATTGCATGGAAAGTGTTTTGCTAAATATGTATGTTCCATGAAAGTAATCCATACAATATCTGATAACATTGTGTGCATAAAAAAGCAGATATTTAAGTAGTTATTCACAGAAAATCTTTGTCCTCTCACGTAATGAAGGAGAACGTTGTCAGAATTTATTTAGCAAATAATGGTTTACATTTAGGCTCCTCACACAAGCCATTATATTGCTTCAGAGAACTTGAAATGTCATGCTGTAGTTGTATGTACTACTTTTTTGGTAGCTTTTTGACATTTTTAGAGCTCAACTACCTCAGTCCCCATCCACTTCCATTGAATGAAAAACATTCTGCTAAACATCTACATTTGTGCTTCATAATCCATACAACTCCTGTATTAAATTGCATGTCTTCTGGAGCCATCTGATAGCATTTTGTGGATAAAAAAGCAGAAATGTAAGTACTCATTCATAGAAAATCTTAATCATCTGCTGATACGAATGGGAACATTGTCAGAATGTAATAATGGCTTACGTTTAGGTTTATTCCTCACCCAAAGCTATCATATGGTTTCAGAGGACTTGGAATATCATGCTGAAGTTTTGTTTTGTTTTTTTCATGTTTTTGGTAGTTTTTAGACATTTTTTAGAGCTCAACAGCCCTAGTCCCTATTCACTTCCATTTTATGGAAAACATTCTGCTAAACACCTTCATTTGTGTTCCATGAAAGTAATCCATATTTTAAATGCATATCTTCTGAAGCCAACTGATAGCATTGTGGGCATAAAAAAACCCTGATATTTAAGTTGTTATGCAAAGAAAATCTTTGTTGTCAGCAAATAGGTTTAGGTTTATTTGTCACACAAAGCTATTATATGGTAGGGTTTTTTTTTTTTTTTACATTTTTGAATGAAATAGAATGTTGTCAGAACATTTTCAGCAAATAACGGCATATGTTTAGGGTTTTTTTCACACAAAAACTATTGTTTGGCTTCAGAAGACTTGGAATATCATACACAAGTTTGCATATACTACTTTTTTGGTAGTTTTTTGACATTTGTGGAGCTGAACAGCCCCAGTCCCCATCCACTTCCATTGTATTAAAAACCTTTGTGTTTCATATTCCATACAACTCCTGTATTATATTGCATGTCTTCTGAAGCCATCTGATAGAATTGTGTGCATAAAAAGCTGAAATTGAAGTACTTATCCATAGAAAATCTACGTTGTCAGAACATTTTCAGCAAATAATGGCTTATATTTAGGTTTACTCTTCACATAAAACTATCACATGTCTTCAGAGGACTTGGAGTATCATGCACAAGTTGTATGTACTACATTTCTTTTTTTTTCGTTTTAGAGCTCAACAGCCCCAGTCCCTATCCACTTCCATTTTATGGAAAACATTCTGCTAAACACCTACATTTGTGCTCCATGAAAGTGATCTGTATGATTCCTGTATTATATTGAATGTCTTATAAAGCCATCTGATAGTACTGTGTGCATAAAAAAGCAGAAATGTAAGTATTATTATCATAATCATAATCATCTGCTGATACGAACGGGAGCATTGTCAGCAAATAATGGCTTAGGTTTAGGTTTATTCCTCACCCAAAGCTATCATATGGTTTCAGAGAACTTGGAATAACATGCACAAGCTGTATGTACTATTTTTTTGGTAGCTCATTTTTGAATCTCAGCAAGCACAGTCCGCATCCAATTTCAATGTGTGGAAAACGTTCTGCTAAACACCTATGTTTGTGTTCCATTAAACTAATTCATATGACTTCTGTATTATATTGCATGTCTTCTGAAGCCATCTGTTTAAATAGTTATTCACAGATCATTTTGTGATCTGGCACAATGAAACAAAACATTTTCAGCAAATAATGGCTTAAGTTTAGGTTTATTTTTCACACAAAACTCTTGTTTGGCTTCAGAGGGCTTGGATTATCATGCACAAGTTGCATGTACTACTTTTTGGAGCTCAGCAGCACCAGTCCCATTCCACTTCTATTATATGGCTAAAGTTCTGCTGAACACCTACATTTGTGTTCCATGAAAGTAATCCATATTTCAATTGCATGTCTTCTGAAGTCATCTGATATCATTATGTGCATAAAAAAGCTGAAATTTAAGTAGTCTTTGTCATCTGACGCAATGAAAGGGAACATTGTCAGAACGTTTTCAGCAAATAATGGCTTACTTTTAGGTTTATTCCTTACACAAAGCTATTATATTGCTTCAGAGGACTTGGAATGTCATGCTCAAGCTGTACATTTTTGGGAGCTTTTTGACATTTTTAGAGCTCAGCAGCTCCAGTCCCAATCCACTTCTATTGTATGGGAAACAGTTCTTCTAAACATGCAGGCCTATGTATTCCATTAAAGTTATCAATACAATTTCTGTATTTTATTGCGTGAAGCCATCTGATAGCATTGTGTGCATAAAGAAGACAGGAATTTAAGTAGTTATTCACAAAAAATCTCTATCATCTGCTGATATGAATGGGAACATTGTCTGAACGTTTTGAAGCACCTAATGCTTTAAGTTTAGGTTTATTTTTTTACATAAAGCTATCATATAGCTTCAGAGAACTTGGAATATAATGCTCAAGTGGTATGTACTATTTGGTAGTTTTTGTGTGTGTGTGTGTGTGTGTGTGTGTGTGTGTGTGTGTGTTTTTCTTTTAAGCTCCACAGCCCCAATTCCCATCCACTTTCATTGCATGGAAATACATTCTGCTAAACGCCTACATTCGTACTACATTAAAGGAATCCATACAACTCCTGTATTACATTGCATGTCTTCTAAAGCCACCTGAGAGTATTGTGTGCATAGAAAAGCAGAAATTTAAGTAGCTATGTGCAGAAAATCTGTCATCTTTGTCATTTTTGGAGCTCAACAGCCACAGTCTCCATCCACTTCCATTGTATGGACCTGCTAAGTACCTTCGTTTGTGTTCTACGAAAGAAAACAGCATTTAATTCTACAAGAGGATGATCAAATGATGATAAAATTGGCATTTTTGGGGTGAACTATTTCTTGCATGCTGTATATTTATTCCAACTCTCGTTCAACAAATCTCAAATCTAAAAGTCTTTTTAAAATTACATCTCCCACCATGAAAGTTACATGAGTCTGTCATGTTCACCCTGCACAGAATGTCTGAATGCCTCATAGATACTTCATGGGCTCATCCTTAATGCAGCACCTTTCTGAATCTGATTCCTGCGCTGGGATACCCCGGAGTGGGTTTCCGTTTGCATATAAAACACCTGGGATTTGAAGTACGCCAGGATGTCTCACAAATTGCTTTGCCTCCTCTGAGGAAATGCACTCTAACATGATTATTATTCTAATGAGCTTTGAGTGGGACTTCCATGAATAAATTCCACTTGTTTGAGTCTCTCGCACTTCGCAATTATGGATGAAATTATGTCTTTCTGGTTGAACGGGGTTTTTCTAAAGGGAAAATCTGAGTTGTCGGATGTTTTTCCCAGTTCATTATAAAAACGCTTAATGTGGATTCTGTTTGAATAGATTTGTTTGTACTTGAAACACATTTGTAGTGCTATGCATGTGGGAGTTAATGATGAATATCATCTCAGCTTCTCCAGATTTGTCAGTTACATAATGTTACCATGCAATGCCACAATTAGTTAACTCAGATTCACTGATGTCTTAATGAACCAAGTTGTTTTGTTGCTGCATATCATTTAATTCAGACAAATCCCAGCATATATTGTCTCTAAAAAAGGGTAGGCAGCTTATTAGGTTTTGAAGCACAGCCTGGATGTTGATATCACAGTGACACAGAAGCCTCTGGAACGATTGACAGGCTAAAGGCGGCCGGGTTAGTTCAGTGCCAAGTGACTGAGCAAATGTGCTTTTCGACAAAGCTTCCTCCACAAAGGCTGTCGGCTTTAGTGAAGTGAGTTAGAACCGGTTCATTAAACCCCTTTAAAACGCTGTTGCTCTGCCTGTGCTTAAAATATCTGGCCTCTCCAGAACATCTCGGTGAAATAAGGGGGTATCACCGTCCAGGTCCCTGCTCTTTAATACTGTACATATTTCTCTCTTAACAGAACACACACACACATACACAGGCCGGAGGAAAGTTGCTGACTAGGCTCGAATGCCAACCGCAGCTGATGAGAGTAACGTTCCGGCACACAGTGAGTGATGATGCCGCAGCAATGCTTGAGTGAAGACCTCTCTACTGCTGCCACTCGCTCTACTGAAAGACAGAACAGAGAAAAACACACAGAGCCACCCACTGCAGAGACAGCAGGGTTAGCCCATTGATGCTAATACAGAAATATCGCTGCCAGAATGCTAAGATGTTGAGTTTGATTGTTAGCCATTTGCTAAGGTGTCCTAAGTAACTGCTAGAGCTTTGCTTGGCGGTTTCTAAGATTTGGTTTGTGAGTGGTTGTTTAGCGGCCCAGTTTAGTGACCCAAAAACAGTCCGCAATGATGCCAATGATGATTTTTAAAAGTGCAAATTTGAGTAATCATTCAGGTTGATCACATAATGCAAGGTGAGTTAATGACTCTCAATAGAAATAATATTATAATAATAGGTTGCAATAATAATAATAATGATGTTGCCTTAGTGAGCACAGCTAATGAGACTATATTTTTGTGCAATAAAAGCATAAAGCGGATAGAATTTGTAGAATTTAGTCTTTGAAATATGCAATAAGAAATGGTTGAGGTTTTAAAGTCTTGCCATTTTAACTGCAGATTTTAGTTATCTCTGTTGAAAAAGCATCTTAAACCAGCCTAGAATGGTATGGTGGTTTTTAGTGGTGCAACGGATCACAAAACTCATTTTTCGGATCAGTAAAAAGGGGAGGAGACAAATGTAATTTGCTTTCCGTTTATTACAAGTAGGGCTGCTCGATTATGGCAAAAATCATAATCATGATTATTTTTGGTCAATATTGTAATCATGAATGTGAATAATGAATGGTTTTTTGGGGGGAAATTTAATGTAATTAACTGAATGGAAAAATAAAACATCATAGTCTTCACTGTAAGAATTAAACATGTTTGTTTCTTATAAAAACTACAAGTCCATCTGTCAAGAGCAGTGAGTGATTTTGTCTTTTGTTGTTTGATTAACATTAACCGCAGATGGAATATTACTTGTGGCCGCTTTAAGAGCTGCACGGATCCAATTTACTGTTACAGACGTATTTTCATTCTCAACTGTTTACGTTAATTTGAGACAACTGACGAAGGATTACATAAATAATCACCAAACGCCACATTCTGACATATATTTGCATGTATTTGACCGTTTAGGTTACATCTTAAGCTAAACGTTCACTTTACTTGTCCGTGTTCTGTTCCGTCTCTGAGCGCATACACAGAACAGCGCACATGCTCTATGTATTGCCGCTTTCATACGGCTTTCTTGTGCCACAGTGCCTACACACTGTAACAGTTTTGTCCACCACCCTTCTTTCATCATCATTATATTTTACAGGGAAGAAAAAATGCTCCCATACATGCGATTTGAATGACGTGGGAGGCTTTTGGAGTTCTTCTGTTCCTCCGCTAGTCATTGTTGACTGATTAACATGCCCTGTTCATGTGAACACGACTTCTCTGTGTAATTAATTACTTAAAAAGCAATACAACAAAAATTGTCTTTTTCTCTGTGATTGTTAAAAATTTAGGATTAAATTTAGGATTATCTGCAAATTAAAAAAATGAGTTATTAATCCGTGGGTCACGTGCGTGCCGAACCGTGGAACTGCAATCCGTTGCACCCCTAGTGGTTTTAGTTGGTTTTAGCTTATGTCAGCAATTTTCGATTGGTCGAGCTAGGAAACAAGTTGAAAACCAGCTAAAACCAGTTTAGGCTGGATTAAGCTTTTTTTCAGTAACATTTCTGAATCTATGGAGCCCCTAAAGGTAAATAGTGATGAAAAAAGGAGTTTAAAAGTATGTTTCAATACTTTTGTATTGTATTGCAAAGCTTTTGCATTCTCCCAAGAAGCTGCGTTCACATGCAAAACTTTTGCCATCCTCTGAAAAAGGTGAATGACTTTGTGGTCATTCACAAAAGGTTTACGGTCCCCCAAGAAACTTTGTTTGCAAGCCTTTTTTGTTCTTTTGAGAAACTTGCCAGTTGCTCGCAACACTTTTGACTTCTTAAGAAACATTGTGTTTGCTCAATAGCAAAAAAGTTTGCAATCCCCCAAGAATCGTGTTTACATGCAAAACTTTTGCTTCCCTCTGAAAATTTTTGATTGCAGATTTTAGAATGGCTTGGTGGTCTTTGCTCACATTTTTTGTCAGCAATTTTCAACTGGTCAGGCTAGGAGACAGGTTGGAAAACCAGCTAAAACCAGTTAAGACCAGCAAACCAGTTTAGGCTGGATTAAGCTGTTTATTTTTTTTTCGGCAGATTTGCCGAATCTACGGAGCCCCTAAAAGGAAATGGTGATGAAAAATTAGAAGCTTTGTGTTTGCATGCAAACCTTTGG
The DNA here is from genome assembly GCA_033026305.1 of Cirrhinus molitorella. Taxonomy (NCBI): domain Eukaryota; kingdom Metazoa; phylum Chordata; class Actinopteri; order Cypriniformes; family Cyprinidae; genus Cirrhinus; species Cirrhinus molitorella. The sequence continues at coordinate 19,064,283 of CM065141.1, read as the reverse complement.
CCTTCCTCTGAAATATGTTCACTAGAGAAACATTCACATTGCCTGAGAAACTTTGCTTGTTCACAAAACGTTTGCCTTCCCCCAAGAAACTTTGCCTATGCTCACAACACTTTTGCCTTCCCAAGAAACATTATATTCGCTCATAAAAATTATCCCTTTGTTCCCCTGAGAAATTTTGCATTTGCTTGCAACCCCCAAAAACATTGGGGATGCAAATCTTTTGGCTCCTTCTGAGAAATGTTGAGTTCACTAGAAAAACATTCGCATTTCCAGAGAAACTTTGTTCACAAAACATTTGCGTTCCCCCAAGAAACTACGTTACCTCGCAACACTTTTGCCTTCCCAAGAAGCATTATGTTTGCTTGCAAAAATTCCCCTCGTGTTCCTCTGAGAAATTTTGCTTTCGCTTGCAAAAAACTTTGCAATCCCCCAAAAACTTTGGGCTAGCATGCAAAACCTTTGCTTTCTTCTGAGAAATGTTGAGTTCATTAGAGAAACATTCGCATTCTCTGAGAAACTTTGTTCATTCACAAAACGTTTGGGTTTCCCCAAAGAACTTTAAATGTGTTTCGATCGCAATACTTTTGCCTTCCCAAGAAGCACTGTGTTTGCTCGCAAAAAATTCAGCTTGTTCATCTGAGAAATTTTGCATTCGCTCAAAAAAAACGTAGCAAACCCCTAAGAAACATCGCTCTTGCATGCAAAACCTTTGCCTTCCTCTGAAAAATGTTGAGTTCGCTGGAGAAACATCCTCTCACAAAACTTTAGTATTCCCCTAGAAAACTTTGTTTTCTTGAAAAATGTTTCCGTTCGTCTGAGAAACTTTGCATTTGCTTGTGACACTTTTGCAATCCCCCAAGAAATTTGTTGTTTGCTCACAACACTTTTGCCTTCCCGAGAAAAACTTGAATTTGCTTGCAAAACTTTTGCCTTTCAGAGAAAGCAAAACTTTTGCGTTTCCTTGAGAAATTTTGTGTTTGCTCATAAAACTTCATAAACCCCTTAAGTTCACATGCAAAACTTTTGCCTTCCTCAGAGAAAAGTTGAGTTTGATGGAGAAACTTCATGTCGCCAAAGCCAAAAAACCTTGCATTCGCTCACAAAATATTTGTTCCTCTGAGAAACTTTGCATTTGCAAAACATGTGCATTCCCCTGAGAAATTTTGCATTCGCTGTTTTTGCGTTTGCTCTTTTATTTGCCCTACCGAGAAACTTTGTGTCACACTCGCAAAACTTATACAGAGTTCTGGCATGAAACTCTAGAATGCAGTCCGATGGTATAACTCAATCTGACAACATGACATCATAATCACATGGCACTGCCGATTGGTTCTCCCCTGTATCAGTAGCCAATGAGCTCAATGCTCAACATTCAAATATATGACTAGTGCTAGATGTAGCAGTTTGCAGCATGCTTCAGAAACCCTCCACCTTCCCCAGCTCCACCTGTACAGATCTGCTACGAGGTGATTCATATATGCTATATGGGGGTTGACTATATATGTTATATGTGCAGCAGCAGTGTTTCTTACATGCTTACATCAGCATGTTGTGGATGTATTGGAAGTAGCAAGTCTCGGTCGTTGCTCTGCAGCAGCAGCAGCAGCGTAGCAGATCTATTCTGCCAAGACCAAATACATTTACATTGTCATGTACATTACCATGCCAATCCCTCTGACAGTTGTCATGACAGAACTGCGTTTCCCTGAGAAATTTTGCGTTGGATTGTAAAAAACTTCATAACCCCCCAGGAAACAAAAAGTTGTGCCTTCCACAGAGAAATGTTGAGTTTGCTGGAGAAACTTTCACATTCCCTGAGAAATGTTGCCAATGCCAAAAACTTTGCATTCGCTCACAAAATATTTGTGTTTCCCTGAGAAATTTAGCATTCGCTCGTAAGACTTTTTGTAAGAGGAATTTTGTGTTCACTCTCAACACTTTTGCCTTTGCAAAAAAAAAAAAAAAGTGCAATTCTCCTTAGAGGCTCAATACAAACTTGACCAAAGGTTGAGACTGAGAACAATTTAAATATTATCATGAAAAGCAAAAAATATATTTTTAAAGTTTTAATTGAATTATTTTTTAATTATTACTCTTTCTCTAAGAAGAAAATTTAAGGCAGGACTTCATCTTGTTAGTCTGTGATTGACTGGGTTGTGAAATGAAAATACATATTGTGTTGAAAAAGCTGCATTTGAAGACTTCATAACATTAATGTTTTGATTTTTAGTTATGCATGTGCATGCAATAAAATTGGAGTGTTAGAAGTCACAGCGTTTGGCAGAGAGCCCACTCCTGCTGTCATTTGTGTTGGCGAGGGCCGGTCTCTCTCTCATGGAGCGCATGAATCAGTTGTTAGTGCATAGGTTGCAGAAAACCACACAGCAGAGAGAGAGAGGGCAAAGGAGAAATGCAGCACTGTGAAATGCATCACATAACTCTGGTCAAGCGAGACTCTCTCTCTCTTCCAATCATTCTTTCTATCCATCTCTTCATCTCATGAACGGCCTCCTTCCTCTCCTTTTTGCCGATATCAGCTCTCCACCTCTCATCTCCATTCAATCACTCCATTCAGTTTTTTTCATTTCACCTTGAAAGCCAATATTAAAGGCACAGGAGCAGAAATTATTAAAGGACGTAAATTGATATCACTACCATTTTGCTGCGCTTCAGTAACCCCTCCGAGGCTTTCCACGCTTTTTTAGGGTAATTGTAAAGCACATTAAGCCATTTTTGCAATGCATATTCATTCATTCTCCTGAATTTGTGTGAACAAGAGGATTTTATCTTTATAAAATGAGTTCACACACACAATTTTTTTGTTAATTTACTCACCCACATGCTGTTGCAATTCTCTGACTGTATTTTTTTGAAAAACCACTAGGGTAGAATGACTAGGGACTGGGGCTGCAAAAATGACCAAAAACATGGCATCAGTCATGTATTATTGTGTCTAATTAGTATTTTTGTCTTATATTACTAGGGCTATACATTTTTGTCTTTTTTAATCGTAACAGGACAAATTTGTCCTGTTTCCACCCTGTATTTCATACCTCTTTACATTAGCAAATATAGATGTAAACACAATATATGAAAATATTTCTATATATTTAGATTTTCTTTGGCATAATGTGATATGTAAAGGCCTTGAACTGCATCCCCAGGTTGTGCATCAACCCTGTTACCATCCAAATTTGCCTTTTTAAATTAATGAAGTTATTAATTACATCATCCTCATTTCAAGACGTAAACCTTTTAAGGTTTGTTAGTAGGAACAATCTTAAAATGTCAACCCTGTTACCTTGAGTTTGTATAGCAAGCGTCTTATAAGTGAAAAGTGAATATTTGTAGAAATGACTTTGTAGATCCATGACTTTGTAAATAAATAAATGTAATCTCAAAGTAAACTGTAAAATTCAACCCTATTACCTTTTTAAGAACGGATATGAAAAAGTTTGAATTTAAATTGATTTTTCTCATCTCAAGCTAAATACATTTTAGTTCATGTATTTATGTCCTCACAAAAGTAACAGGGTTTACACTTACAGTAAACTCATTTTCTAACTGAATGTATACAGGACAAATTTATCCTGTTTTCACCCTGTATTTCATACCTCTTTGCATTAGCAAATATAGATGTAAACACACTACATGAAAATATTTCTATATATTTAGATTTTATTTGGTATGTCATATTTAAAAGCCTTGAAACTGCATCCCCAGGTTGTGCATCAACCCTGTTACCATACAAATTTGCCTTTTTAAATTAATGAAGTTAATAAATTGACAGTTACATCATCATCATTTCAAGACGTAAACCTTTTAAGGTTTGTTGGTAGGAACAATCTTTAAATGTCAACCCTGTTACCTTGATTTTGTATAGCAAACATCTGATAAGTGAATATTTGCAAAAACATCAGCATTAAATTCTCTTTCATAATACCTAGAATATAGTGCACAAGTTGCATTAAACACTTTTATGGTCCCTTTAAAGCTTGACAGTCCCAGTCTCCATTTACTTTAATTATATGGAAATCAGTGGTCAAGGTATAAGGCCACAAATTCACAAAATGATCATAAATGTTTAATAAAAGTAGTCAATTTCATACTGTATTTATATTTTTCAATAAGGTTTTTAAGGTATTTAAGCAATTTATTTGTGTGTGTGTGTGTGTGTGTGTGTGTGTGTGTGTGTGATGCAGTATTGATGGTGTATTTCAGTTTTTGAGGTTTATTTTGTGTGCTATATGAGATATGTTTGTTTGTTTGTTCATTTTGAAGAGGTATTAGTGTTTTGGAAGGTTTTTGACAGTTTTTTCTTGAGGTTTCTGAAGTATTTGACACATTTTCCTTTGACGCATTACTTTTTCATGTATACCTTTTACTACTAGACAAGTAAAAATGTAACAAACTAGTTGGTCTTTCGAACTCATGCAAGAATCAAATATGACACCATTAGGTATATTTCTTCAGGTCATTTTTTTGGTGAACTGTACCTTTAAATTTGCTTGCTACTGTAGTTGTTTCAGTCATAATCTCAGGACATGATTACAAAAGGACACGTACGTGATATATTTTTCACGCAGCATTTTTCCGGCTCCCTCAGCTGTTCTGCAGTGTAAAAGTGTTTTGCTGAAAAAGCCACATAAAGGTAGCTGCAAACAACGCTAATGCTAATCTTCAAGCTAATCCAAAAAGTGCTATTGAATCTATAATGATTTTGCTACTTATTTTAAAAACACTGCACAATCGCTAACCTACTGCTCACTAGAACTGATGTGAAATTTAGTATATCTTAATCAGTTACATGCTAATCTGTTGTTAGCATGCTAATCTGGCCTTTTAGAGCAAAAAACAACATAGCAACACACATTTAGGCTGCAGTATACGAACAGGAGCGCTCGCTGTCCTCGCCAAAAAACACCAGCGTAAGCACTTAGCGCCCTGCTCAGTGTGGCAAAAGTGCTGCAGCTGCAGTTGCAGCGGAGACGAGACTGCAGTTGAATTAACCGATCTGCATATTCAGAGATCTATGTGAGGGATAGAAAGAGTGAGATGGGCTGAGAAAGCTAAGACAGGAATGGGGACAGAGGTGTCCCAGCACATAAAAGGCGAGGAGAGGGGGCTATCCTTGAATGTGCATACGGTGAGGATGGGGTGGATGCAGGGGCTGAAAAGACACAAAGAGGAGGAGGAGCAGGAGGGAGGGAGGTGTATCTCACCTATATGTCATGGAGACAGCGAGAGGAGGTGAACGGGAGGGGAATGAGTACGGGAGGTGTTTTTTTTTTCTTTGAATTGGGGTGACGTTACCTTGAGTGTCGCTGGAAGCTGAACACTATGGCGAGAGGGTCCCTAGAGCATGATGGGATGGAGAGAGAGAACATTTTGTTCTGTGCGGCAAAAGAACAGTGCTGTGCGTGTGCATATGTATAGCGACTGTGTGTCACATTTGATCAGTGAAAGTGTGTTTATTTTGTGTCGTGGGAGCATTCTATAAAACAGGTGCTGTTTGTGTTCTTCATATACATGTGTGTAAAATATGACTAATAATTAAAAACATACTAGGCCTATATGTTTCCACACTGTATTTTCAACTTTTTAATCTATATTAACAAATATAGATGAAAACACAATATATGAAAATATTTGTACTGTAAACATATTTAGATTTTAGTTGAAACCCTTGAAACTGTGTCCCCAGGTTGTTTCAACCCTGTTACTATCAAAATTTGCCCTTGTTGTTAAGTAACTGTGAAGACATAAATCTTCCAAGGACAAGTTGAGTTGTCCCTCTTTTTTCTAGTTTCTTGGTAAGAAACAATCTTAAAATGTCTTATATTGCCAACCCTGTTACCTTGCTTTTCTATACAAAAATGTATTAATTGAAAATGTCATATTTGTAGAAATGTCTGCATTAAATAATGTTAAATAAATAGCTTGTAGTTCAATGATATTGTAAAATAAATAAATATACCCACATAATCTCACATTAAACTGTAAAGCTGTCAACACTGTTACCATCAAAAGCTTTTTAAAATTACACCATCATCATTTCATGATGTAAACTTTCAAAGAATTGTCTTTGAAAGTTTACATCATGAAATGATGATGGTGTAATTTTAAAAAGAGGTGCCCTCTTTTTGATCACTTTTTTATTTGAAGTTTGTTGGTAGGAAACAATTTTAGAATGTCAACCCTGTTACCTTGATTTTGGATAGCAAACATCTGATAATTGAAAAGTGAATATTTGTAGAAATGTCAGCATTAAATTGTAATGACATTGTAAAATAAATACAAAATAAATAAAAATGCTATCTCAAATTAAACTGTAAAACTGTCAACCATGTTACCATCAAAATCTGCCCTTTTAAATCTAATGAATGGTTTCATAAATTGAAGTTTACATTATAATCATTTAATTTCATTTAAATTACATCATTCATCTTAGAAACCCTGTTACGTTGACTTTGTATAGCAAGCATCTGATAATTCAAAAATGAATATCAGTGTAGAAATGTCAGCATTACATTTTCTTTTTAATAACCACATCATAGTTCCATTCAGTTGTAAAACTGTCAACCCTATTGCCTTTTTGAAATCATAGTTATATCTTACATATGTTAAAATGTATGAATTCAATGAGTTGTGTCATCTCAAGCTGAATTAATTTTAGCTTATGCTGAGACATAATTGCATTCTCAGAAAAGTAACAGGGTTGACACTTAACATGTCAACACATTTTCTAACAGGCTTTAAACAGTTTTACAATGTTTTGTGAAGTGTCCTCTTTTGTCATGTTTGTCAGTAAGCGACAATATCACTGTATCACTGTCAACCCTGTATAGCAAACATCTGATAATTAAAACGTGGATATTTGTAGAAATAACAGCATTAAATCCTTCTAATAAACATGTAGTTGTATTTGTGACACATTGTAGTTGTCAACCCTGTTACCTTTCTAAGAACATTATCTATTATATATAAAGTTAAACTGAGCTGTGTGATCTTAAGTTAAATTAATTTTAAATTACATTGAGACACAATTATGTTGTCAGTTAAAACATTATCTGATAACCTATATAAAAATGTTTACGTAAAAATTATTTCAAGGTAGATTTATCCTAATGTTAATGTAAATGTCAGATGCGGTGACCCTGAACGAGCTTGAATGTGCATTTCAGAGTGTATATGTGTGCAGAAATGGTAGGTTAGGGGACATTTGTAATAACACATACAGGCCTCCTTACTGTGAAAACCCATTTACAGAAGTGTGCAGTGTGTATATGTGTGTTCTGCGATGTGCATATTGGATGTCCGTATGTTCAATGTGAGTATGCAGTACTGAATTCATGTGTTTCTAGTAGCGGTGTGTGTATGCTTGTGCATCAGGATGGTTGGTTTCCCGGAGCCAGAGGGTCCCCGCTGAGAGCGATCCAGCTGTCAGGTCAGAGTCTGAAAATCGGGAGGTCCATGTGACCACGTGTGCCCCCTCAAGCCTTCACAAACCTCGACATATGGAGCAGCAATTTAAGAATTCAATCTGGAGATATTATGCAAACTTCTAGTAACAGACACACATGACTATTATTGCAGTTATGAAATGTTATATCATCTTTGCTGTGAGGACATTGTTTTAATCTGTGGCCGCTCTGCTTATTAAAACAAAACCTGTAGGATCTTAAGGGAAACTGAATACATGTAGGTTACCTATGAAAAATAAATGACACAAGTAAAAAATAATTACCAAAATGGCTCTGAAATGTGAAGTTGGTATTGGGAAAAGCTACTTTTTGGCACCAGTGTATCTAGAGGTTTATTGGTGATAGAATTTTTTGGATGTTTTTATTCCAAGATATAGCCGCAAGTCTGACAGCTCTTTAATAGGATCTTGCTGACTCCACTGTCAGTACATATTTATGTCACCATCAATCTGTATTGGCCTATTTTACATCAACTATTAGGATTATGTAATGCGAAAATGGCTGTGGTAAAAGCAACCCATGGCTTTGTGTAGTTTTCAAAGAAGCTATTAAGGGAATTTTCAGTGTTAATAATGTCAAAGCACAAACTTGACCATACGATTTATTTGGTTCATTAGTGATGCGTTATTTATGAACGATTTGGTGTCTGTCACGTGACAAATTATAAACGCGTTTGAGGTAAGCTTGTGTTTCTTATGATTTCTATGATGTATCGCTTTTTTGTTGTCAAATATAGGCTAGCATATATTGGGTGTTTGGATACTGAAAGCATTTTAAACACAAATAAACCACTCGAACGAGATCGAACGAGCGAGTCAGTGAAACGAAAATGAAAAAAGGGCTCAAACAGAACTTCCAGAGTTAAAATAAAATAGACAAATAAGGGGCCGTTCACTTGTCGCGCCTTAAAAACGCGTGGAAAACGCATCGCTTGCAGTAGCTCTGCTGCTACATTTATTTAAAAAAATGTATCCCTGTAACAGCGTTGATCAGCTGTTCGTCTATCTTGGCTGAGCTTTCGATGTTGTTGCAGGAAAGGATGAAGCTGATTGGTTGTTTCTTGTCACATGACTCGCGGTGCGCTCGCAAAGTTGAAACGGTTTCTCGATGTGGTGCGGACGCGCCTGGAAAAATGTGCGCGTCCCACCGCATGCATGTCGCGACCGAGTCAGTCCATTATGAGCGCGCAAACTGCGCGGGTACGTTTTTGAAATAACGAACTTGAGCGCGCAAAAGACGCGACATGTGAACGGCCCCTAATATGACACTGAAAAATAGCGCTGGGAAATTCGATTCATTTTAGTGAATCAGTTCGTTTAGTTAAAAAAACGATTGAGTTATCATTCAGAGATGTTACCTGAGGCCCTGCGCAGTATCCCACGTGTAGGCTAATTTTTGTAGTAAAAAGTACAAAGTCTTCCGTTACATCTGAGTGATTCACAAACGATCTGCGAGTTGATTCGACTGAATTGTTTAAAAGATTCGGTTCAACTGAGCGATTCATCCGCAAATTGGACATTACGGCTGTAGACACGTTAGTCATCTAGCTTGCGGGTCAACAACATTTCAAGGAGAGAGGTAATTAGGTTTTATTGATGTCGAAGGATCTTATTGACACCATTGTTTATCTATATACTCACCTCTCTTTGTGGCAGCAAGTGAGTCATTTGCTAAAGCTCTACTGCAGTAGAATCCATCTAAATAACAGGAATAATTTTAAGAAAATACCCTGTGTTTTAGGACACATTCAAATGAATAATTTGTTAGAGACCATTCTGTTCCTCAGAGTTTTAAGTGTTTTATTTCAGGCTTTCAGATTCCTTTTAAACAACGCATTGCTTTGTTGACAATCAATTTCAGTTAATAGGAAAAGCAAGAGAATTGATTCCTGATTATAAAATCTACAGATCCAATCCTTGTCCTCCAGGTCTGCTGGAGCGGCACATGTGAAGGTCATCTGCTTCCTCTTATTCGTCTCCCATAAAAGCATACTTTACATACATTATAATATAAGGAGGACAAAACCTGTTTAAAAAAAATGCATGTGGAAATACAAATGATAAATAAATGTGTTAAATCTCACAGAGTAATTCTTCATTCTTAATAAATTAAAATGTTACATCGCAATGTGACTGATGAATAAAAATATATATGATCAAAAATGTATTTTATTTTATTTTATTTTATTCCACATAAAAATTAACTGAAAACAAATAAAGAAATCATTCTTTATTCATATACAAATAAAGATAATCATTCTTTAAAGAAATCAGAAGAAAAGCTTTATTTGTTAAATTAATATTGTTAACTAAAATCTATTGGCAAAAAAACATTTCCATTACTTAAAAAAATAAAAATAACTGAAACAAACATTAACTAAATGTAAGCTTATTTATACAAATGATAAATAAGTTAGTTTTATGTTTTAGTCATTTATTTGATGTTTTAACGTGAATTTCTGAATGTACATGAACAATTGTATTTATTTTATTTTTTTGCAGGTTTCATTCCCCATAAATATTCGTAAAAAAAAAAAAAAAAAAAAACTTTAGTTGTTTAGTTATATTGTTAACAAAAAAATTTAAATAAAAACATATAACAAATAATTTGTTTTATGTTTTAACATGAATTTATGAATGTACATGTTTATGAATTTAATTTAATTTAATTTAATAAATGTTTTATTCACCACAAAAATTAATTAATTAATAAAAAAAAAAAAACACAAAAAAAACGCTTTAGTTGTTCAGTTAATTGTTAACCTAAAAAATAAAACCACAGGGAAAAAAACATTTCCATTGCTTAATTTTTTTTTTTATGTAATTATCTAATTCATTTAAAAAAATTTTTTGCTGGTTTCATTCCCCAAAGAAAAAAAAAGATAATAAAATCTTTAGTTGTTAAAAATCATAGGGGGGAAAAAATCACTTAAAAAAATAAATAAATAACAAACAAAATAAAACATTGACATTAACAGAAACATTAACTGAAATCAACTGAACATCAACTGAAATAATAATAATTATATATATATATATATATATATATATATATATATATACACTACCGTTCAAAAGTTTGGGGTCAGTAAATGTTTATTCATTCTTTTTTTTTTTTTTTTTTGAAAGAAATGAATAAATTGTTACATTAATAAAAAGTGACATAATAGATTTACATTGCTAGAAAATATTTATAGTTTGAATAAATGTTGTTCTCGAAAGAAAAAAATACAGGTTCAAAAAAAAAAAAAAAAACCACTGGCGGCACAACTGTTTCCAAAACTGATAATTCTACTAATAATTCAGAATATCAGAATGATTTCTGAGAGATCATGTGACACTTAAGCCTAACAGCTGATGAAAAATCAGCATTGCATCACAGGAATAAATTATATTTTAAAGTATATGAAAATAAAAACCATTATTTTCTATTGTAATAACATTTAGTAATATTACAGTTTATTTTCTGTATTTTTGATCAAATAAATGCAGCCTTGACTTCATTAAAAAAAAATTGCAAGTCCTACTGACCCCAAACTTTTGAACGGTAGTGTAAATGTAAGTTTATTTCAGTTATTTCAAACTAAAATACAACAACTAATAAATAAAAATAATAATAAAAATAGACATAAAAAATCAAAATGTCAAAAACAACAAAACGACTAAACCTTAAACTAACATAAAAGTGAAAACTAAAGAGAAAATATAAAAATAAAATACAATACAATTCAAAATAATAGCAAAAAATATGCAAGTGCATTAATTCTACTAAAATAACGCCAGTTGATATGAATGACTTCCCACATGCTCTATCTGTGACACTCTGTTGAAATATGGGGTCAGCTGTAAATCCCAGTGACGATATTGGCATCCATGCTGGATTTATGACTAAAGCATTTGGAATCCAAGCCCAGTTTAGGGCCAGAAGATCAGCTGTGTTTCAGTCATCGACACGTCTCTGTGCCTCAGGTGTGAACGCTTTACAGACGCATCCGGTCTACAAAAAGTCAAATCAAGCTTGTGTCCTTGTGTTTATTCATGACTTTTAGAAACCAAATCAATCTGAAATCTCAGATGACTCATGCTATTGATCTGTTATTAATCGGCCGTCAGAACAGAGCACGAACGGATTCGATTTTAAAACGCAAATGAATCTTAGACGGTGCTGTTTTTAATTTCGCAGGTATATCGCTCAAGGTATGTCACTGTAGCGATCTGCTGGTGGCAGTTGGATTTGATGAGTAGATTTTGGTGAGCGTTTAGCTAAACGTTTACTACTGACCCCCCACCAGCACGTGTTGTTGTTAATTTGCTCTAATGGAAGGGATTCTGCTTCCTCAGCTGAGTGGTATTAAGCCCCCTGGAGATCTCAGACACAAAGGCTCAGACTGAGCCATGCTTCACTGCCATACACACTGTCCCAGTGCTTTACTTGCTCCTTTTCTGTCTTTTTAATTGAACCGGGTTGTCTTTGTGTGGATGTTCACCTCTGATGTCATTGGACCTCATTCATGAAACACAAGCGAATCTGTTTCTACCAAATTTACACATTCAGTTCAGTCTGGCATGATGCTTTTTCATGTTCCATGATAGGAAAAATATGTTATATATTCCAAAAGAAAAAAAAAGCTAAATATTTTTTGTAACCTGTGATTCTTTTGTCAGGATTCTTTGGTGAGTTAAAAAGGACAGCGTTTATTCAAAATATAAATGTTTTCTAACAATGTATACTTTTTATTAGTTTAACACATCCTTGGTGAATAGAAGTATTAATTTCTTTCAAAAAAAGAAAGAATAAAAATTTACTGACCCCAAACTTTTAAACAGTAAAAAAAATGTTTAGCGTAATAATAAATCAGCATATTAGAATGATTTTTGAAGGATCATGTGGCACTTAAGTCTGGAGTAATGATTCTGGAAATTCAACTTTAATTACAGATATTAATTCAATTTTAATGTATATTAATATAGAAAAACATTGATTTACATTGTAATAATATTTCACAATATTATTATTTTTTTCTGTATTTTTGATCAAGTGAAAACAGCCTTGATAAGCATAAGAAACTTCTTTAAAAAACATTAAATAAAAGTGTGTGTCCAAACTATTTGCTGGTAGTGTGTGTGTGTGTGTGTGTGTGTGTGTGTGTGTGTGTGTGTGTGTGTGTTTGTGTGTGTGTGTATATATATATATATATATATATATATATATATATATAGTAGATACTAGTTAAAATGAATGTAGATGTAGTAATATGAAGTTTGTGATATTGAACGATTTGTAATATTTTATGTAATTTCCCAAAAAAATGCTTACATAAATATTTAACAACAATAATAAATAATGTAATAATAAATTATATCTGGTAAAAAAAAAAATATAATGGTTAAAAGGCCATTAAAAATGATAAAAAAAAATAATATGCTGTATTTTGCTCAATATAATATAATATAATATAATATAATATAATATAATATAAGAAGTTGTAACATACTTGTAACATAATTATCTAATAATCTTTGTAAACAGCAGTAGTAAATAATGTAATAATAATTAAATTTATATATTTATTTATATATTTCTAATAAATACTCATTTAAATAAATGTTTAACTAATAATGTTAATAAAATGCTGTATTTTGCTCAAGTTGTAACGTAAATATAATTTTCTAATAAAAATTAAGTAAACAAATATTAAAATGATTGACTAATGTTTGTAAACGGCAATAATAAATAATGTAAAAACAATTAAATTTATATATTTATGTAATACTAATATTTATATAATCACTGTTAAATACTAATTTAAACAACTGTACATATTACACTGTAAACATTACCAACCATAAGGATAATATAATATAATATAATTTAAGGTTAGACAGACAGACACACACACACACACACACATATATATATATATATATATATAAACATAAATTTATGTTAAAACAAAACAAATATATAATTTATGAATGTACATACAGTACTTTTATGTATGTGTTACTGTTTGTCTTCATTTCTGTAATTATTTTATTTTTGCAGGTTTCATTCTCCCAGCAAAAAATCAGATATTCATAAAACATCTTAGTAGTTTAGTTAATATTGTTAAATAAAAAAATAAAATATTAAAATAACACCATAGGGGGAAAAACATTCCTGTTACTTCTATTAAATAAATAACCGAAACAATACAAAACATTGACATTCACTGAAACATTAACTGAAATAAAAATAAATATATGAAAAAAATCGAAGCTTATTTCAGTTATTTTCATTTAGTTTACCTTGAAGTAAAATAACTACAACTAAACAAAAAACTAATAAATAAATAAATATAGACAAAAACAAATCAAAATGACAAAAACAACAAAATAACTAAAATTGTATGTAAAGTGAGAAAGAAAAAGAGCCAGAAACTTGATAAACACATAATATCTATAAATAATAATAATAATAATAATAATTATTATTATTATTATTATTTATTTCTGTGATATCAGATATGGTAAAGTAAAAAAAAAACATTTAAAAATATTTTTGTTTAAATTTGTACGTTTACATTTAAAATAATTTCATATTAATATTTTAATTATGAAAGTACAATTAAATATAAATATGCTTGTGATATAAGCTGTCATTTCAGCTATAAGGCAAGCCTGCCCTGTAGATATTGGCAGTGGTCATTTAAAAACCTATACCGCTCGACAGCTACTAACAAGAGTACTGGCATGAACATGGAGACAAGCATTTGGTGCACTGCAATTTTGCCTGAGGATGGTGTGTGTGTCTTGCCAAAAATCCGCTAGACTTCAGCCAAAACCACATTTATTTCATTCACTGAATTGTTCATCTCTTTGTTCATTTGATGTTGTCATTACAGCCTTTCATTTGGTCTGTGAGTAGGTGTCAGCGCGGTCAGCGCGTGTCGGGCTAGGCTTGTTTATGCTGCGTTTCATGTGTGAGATCTGCATGGAGCTCCCACTGAGCCGCCATATGCTGCTGAGACTGGAGCGTCTCCTCATCCGGGCGAACCCCTGGGTTACAGCGAGAACGACTGCACACTCCAAAACACACTCAAGCTCATGTCCAACAAGATTTTACGAGACCTTTTTGTCTCCTTTTTTGATCCTGGCCAAGCAGTTTGTCTTTTTGAAGGACATACTAGGGTGTGCATAGCATTTGCTTCAAGGTAAATTGCTCATTTCTTAATCTTATTGCAAATAGTATTTTTACATGTTTTTTTTTTTGTATTTCAAAGATCCAACATAAACCATCTGAAAAGATACAATAAAAACATAACAGTATTGGTCATTATGGTGCTTCGATGGGGGAATGACCTCTCTGCACCCTCTAAAGCTCATTTCTGTGTGAATGGCGTTGTACTTGTGCAGTGAGGTCATCGCAGCCATCCTCCTGTAGAGGGCAGAGTTTTCCCATTCAAACAGACAGAGATGTGACCTCACTGCTCAAGCTGTTCTTTGAGGGATGCTGGCTTATAGAAGAGCATTAGTCTCACCTTCCTAAAGCAAGTTACATAACAGAGCTTCTTCTTTCTTTGTTTATCCAGTGCTTGCTTTGAAGGAGTACTGCAACGTTGTCATATATAAGAGGCTGTCAGGAGATGTGGTGTATGGTGTTACAGTATTGAATTGTATTTATCATTGTGGTTGTATGAGAGTTTTTTTTTCACTCTAAAGGAATGTAAGTGGAATCTTTATATTTATATTTAGTGGCTAATGACAAAAATGGTTCTCAGTGTTCTCAGTGACAGCTCTCCTGTTGCCAATGTTGCCAAGTCTGCGTTTTTTTTTTTGTTTGTTTTTTATGTCCGCAGGTTGAAGCGACCCCAATAATATAATATTTAGCACCTGGAATGCTAATTTTACCAGGGGAACCCAGCCAAAATATGTGCATTTTACCCCCCTCAAAACGCGATTGGGCTACTTTTGGGCTAGTTTTGAGTAGCAGTTTTGCAGGTTTTGTTGTGAAAATCTGGCAACCCTGCCTGTTGCCATGTTGAGAGAATTCAGGAGTTTTGCAATCTATATTAAGCACCCACGGCGATATTTAAATTATTAAACAATGAGACAAAACATTGTAAAAGCACTTAAACTATTAAAAGATCAAATTCATTAATCACTATATTAATGATTCATAGTTTACACAGGCAAGCAGATGAGGTCGGGATATGAACACAATCCGCTTAATGGTTTAGTGTTTTCCTCATAATGGGTTTCTATGAGAAACTGTTTAACGTAAAACTTTGCACATTGTGTTTATATTCCAGGTTCATCTGCGTGCCTGTACAAAATATACATCATCAATAAGGTGTTTACTGAATCTGGATAATTGGTCCTATCTATACTACACTAGTTTTCTGGATGGTTATTATGATGATTTCTAGGGTGTTCCGGGTGGTTGCAAGGGTGTTCAGGGTAATTGCTAAGATGTTGCTAGGGTGTTCAACGTAATTGCAGTTTTCCGGATGGTTGTTATGGTGAGCTTGGTAATTTTTAGGGTGTCTTAGGTAAATGCTTGGGTGATCCAGGACGATATGGCTGGTTGCTAGGGTGTTCTGGATAATTGGTCCTGTCTCTAGCTTTCTGGATGGTTGTTATGGTGATGTGATTTTTAGGGTGTCTTGGGTGGCTGTTAGAACAATCTGGATAACTGCTAGGGTGTTTTGCTAGCTAGTTGGCAGGAAGATATGAGTGGTTGCTAGGGTCTTCTGGATAATTGCTTCTATCTCTGCAGTTTTCTGGATGGTTATCTTGATTTTGTTCATTTTTAGGGTGTCTTGGGTGGCTGCTAGGATGATCTACATAACTGCTAGGGTGCTTTGCTAGTTGGTTGCTAGGAAGATATGGGTGGTTGCTACAGTCTTGCTAGTTGGTTGCTAGGGCATTCTGGGCAGTTGCTCCAGTCTGTACAGTGTTCTGGATGGTTGTTGTGGTGATCTGGGTGTTTTCTAGAGTGTTCTGGGTGGTTGCTAGGGGCTATGCATGGTTGCTAAAGTGTGCTGGCTGGTTGCTAGGGTGTTCTGCCTGGTTGCTAGGGTGTTATTAATTAGCTGCTTGGGTGTTCTGAGAAACTGAGTCAATTTGTACAGTGTTTTGGATGGTTGTTGTGGTGATCTGGGTGTTTTCTTGAGTGTTCTGGGTGGTTGCTAGGGGCTATGCGTGGTTGCTAAACAGTGCTGGCTGGTTGCTAGGGTGTTCTGCCATGTTGCTAGGGTGTTGTTATCTAGCTGCTTGGGTTTTTTGAGAAACCGAGCCAATCTCTACAGTGTTCTGGATGGTTGTTGTGGTGATCTGGGTGTTTTCTAGAGTGTTCTGGGTGGTTGCTAAAGAGTGCTGCCTGGTTGCTAGGGTGTTCTGCCTGGTTGCTAGGATGTTGTTAACTAGCTGCTTGGGTGTTCTGAGAAACTGAGCCAATTCTCTACAGTGTTCTGGCTGGTTGCTTTGGTGATCTGGGTGATTTCTAGGGTGTTCTGGGCAGTTGCTAAAGTGTACTGGCTGGTTGCTAGGATATTCTAGTTAATTGCTAGGGTGTTGCTAGCTGGTTCCTTGGGAGTTATGAGCGGTTGCTAGAGTGTTCTGGGTAATTGCTCTTATCTACAGTTTTCTGGATTGTTCTTATGGTCAAATTGACGGGTGTTTTTAGGGTGTTCGGTAGAATGCTGCTAGCTGGTTGCTAAGGCGTTATGGGTGGTTGAAAGGGTGTACTGATTAGTTGCTAGGGTGTTCTGGAAAATTGCTAAGATGTTGCTAGGGTGTTTTACATAATTGCTAGGATGTTGCTAGGGTATACTGGCTGGTTGCTAATTGTACCCGTCTCCATAGTTTTCTGGATGGTTGTTATGGTGATCTTGGTGATTTTTAAGGTGTCTTGGGTGGCTGCTTGGGTGATCTAAGTAACTGCTAGGGTGTTTTGCTAGCTGGTTGCCAGTAGGACATGGCTGGTTGCTAGGGTCTTCTGGATAATTGATCCTATCTCTGTAGTTTTCCGGATGGTTATGTTGATATTGTTTATTTTTAGGGTGTCTTGGGTGGCTGCTAGGGCGATCTAGATAACTTCTAGGGTGTTTTGCTAGCTAGTTGCTAGGAAGATATGGCCGGTTGCTAGGGTGTTCTGGATAATTGGTCCTGTCTCCAGTCTTCTGAATGGTTGTTATGGTGATCTTGGTGATTTTTAAGGTGTCTTGGGTGGCTGCTTGGGTGATCTAAGTAACTGTTAGGGTGTTTTGCTAGCTGGTTGCCAGAAAGATATGGCTGGTTGTTAGGGTCTTCTGGATAATTGGTCCTGTCTCCAGTTTTCTGGACGGTTATGTTGATTTTGGTAATTTTTTAGGGTGTCTTAGGTGGCTGCTAGGGCAATCTAAGTAGCTGCTAGGGTGTTTTGGGAGCTGGTTGCCAGGAAGATATAGGTGGTTGCTAGGGTGTTCAGGATAATTGGTCCTATCTCTATAGTTTTCTGGATGGTTATTGTGATATTCTTTTTTTTTCTAGGGTGTTCTGGTGGTTGCAAGGATGTGGCTAGCTGGTTTCTAGGTGGAAATGGTTGGTTGCTAGGGTATACTGCCTGATTGCTAGGATGTTGCTAGGGTGTACTTGCTGGTTGCTAGGGTGTTCTGAGTTATTGCTCCTATCTCTACAGTTTTCTGGCTGGTTGTTAGAATAATATTGGGTGTTGCTAGGGAGTTCTGGATGGTTGTTTGCCAAGATGTTGCTATGTGGTTGCTAGGGTGTTCTGGCTGCTATAGGTGATTTTAATAAGCTCATTCTGTGTCTCTGTTATATTCTGCTCTCTAGATATGACTCAGGTCCCTCCTCCATTGTCAGGAAGATTTGTTTTTCACATGACATCAAGCCTTTTTTATGTTTTCCACGCGTGTCATTCCTCAAAAGGCAAGGTCGTCCTTTACTGTCACTCCGATAGATGTTCATACGAAGGACATTCGTGCCCATATAGGAAAACATCATTCATGTTTATGGGACTGAAGAAAACAACTTAAAGTGATTGTGGATGTGTGCCGTGTAATTGCTTCCGGTCGAAAAATTCATTTTCTAACCTGAGATTCCAGATGATCTATGGAATGAGGTGTATTTTTCTAGTTATGTGCACTTGATTACCTAATTTGTGAGTAAGGACATGACAGGAGGCATTTTCTTGGAATGGGACGTGGCCAGGAAGAAACATTTTTAATGCACCTGTCACTCTGTGAAGAATGACTCACTCTGTGTTTACCGCTGCCCTCTGGTGACTAACGTAACCCTCACGGACACACAAACACACACTTACTTGGCTTCCCATCTTTGCTTTATCATCACTTCATCTGGATGGAGACTGGAACATCTAGACCTTCTCTTAAACCCCCCATGGAAAGCACATGGGAATTCAATGGAATTGATTGGTGACGCGGAGGAGATTTATTACATTGTCGTGTGTTTTTTTTTGCGCAGTGCGGTAGATTAGCTCCTGGCTGATTTCTCTGTGCTCTTACCCCCAACTACCCCCCATGCTGCCGACCAATGGGAGCGTCTTTGCTTTGCCATATTTGTTAATTGTTTTCTTTCACAATCCTGTTAATGGCACTGAGAGTGTGCGTCAAACAAGACGCTGTAAAATCCATCGTTACTTCATTTGCTGGAAGCATGAGAAATTTGTCAAGATTATAGATGTGGTGAGTGATGAAGAGTCTGCTGTTGGAAAGACCAGCTTGATGTGTTTTGGATGCTGGCAGGGGCACAAATACCCATTTGTCAGGGGGGCTTGCAACACAAACTTTAGCCACCTATAAAAAAAACACCTACAAACAAAATAGAGACACATAGACAAAACTAGTTGGTAATTTAAGAGTTGTAAGCCCTTTAAACATTATATGAATCAAATGGAAAAAATATTTTGAAGATTATATATATATATATATATATATATATATATAAAAACTCTTTATTTATTTATTTTAATTAGACAATTAAACAAGACAAAAAACAATGTGTAAATAATATTAATAAAATACAATTAAAATGAACATATTCTAACATACAATATTAAAAGGACATTAAATATTATTATTATTATTATTATTATTATTGATATAATGTTTTTATATTATAATACAGTACTAATTTTAATAAGTTATCATATTAAAATGAACAATATATATTATATATAATATAGTAATAATAAAATCATATGTTAACGTTAATATTATATAGGTGGCCTGTAAGCCATCTAAGCAAGTATGATTTGAAATATAATATAGCCCTTATATTATTGTGTAATATTAATTTGTTATTATTATTATTATTTATACATTATATTGGGATATGGAAATAAATAATAGAAATAAAATACAAAGAATAAACATTATATGTAGCATATTAAATATAATATTGTTCTTATATTATTGTATATGAATTTGTTATCAATTATTATTATTATATTTTGTATTAAAACAAAAATACAAAGAATCATGTACAAAATATAAAATATTATTATTATTATAAAACATACAAACACGTGTGTGTGGGTGAGTTTTATCATATTAACGATATTTTCTATAGTAATAATATCATATTATAAATATATTAATAATATAAATAATATTTTAACACTGCACATGATTGCTAATAGTTTTATACATTTATTATTATATTATATTAAAGGGTATATTTTTATTATTATACTTTGTATAATATTATATTAGATAAATTATATTATAAATATATTAATAATATGAGTAATATTTTAAAATTTGTTTACAATTATTATATTATATTATATTATATTATATTATATTATATAAAGGCTATAAAATTCATTATAAAAATAATTTGTTTATTTATTGGTTTGGTTGGAAAATGAGCAGGTACATTTTCATATAGTCATGTCTTAATAGTTTTTAAAAAGTTTTTGATAAAAAAAAAATGCAAATAGCCAAGCTCATGTCCTAAAGTTTGCCAACAAATCCCTCGAGCACAATTGTACGTTCTGCTTGGTTTTCAGCGTTATGTCTTTAGTTTAAAATATTCAGCATTGCATATGGATGGAGGAAAACTTGGTCTAAAGTCAGCACACTTTTTTCAGTGTCTGCAGAACAGAAATCTGCCACAATTTAAGTTAAGTGAGCTTCCGCTGTGGTGCAGAATATGCTACAGCCATCCAATAGGAATGTAATGATATTCATATGTTGCGCATACAAACCCATTTATTGTTTCATATAATTATTGTTCATTTTATGGTTATTATTTAGGCAATAGCATGCTAAAATAGGACTTGGGTGCTTCCTTTCATGTGGCGCCCCCTTCAGCTTCAACCTCACCTATTCACCAGAAAGTCAGGTTCAAGACCTAGCGCCTACCAGAACTAACTAGCTTCAATCAGCATGGAAATTAATTATACTCCACTGCATCAAAGTGTCAGTATGATTGTGTTATCAGAATCACCAAGAGGGAGCTAGAGACTGTGTTTTAGCTGTATATCCTTTCTTCAGATCCCTTCTTTATCTCTACCGTCCATTGTTTCTCGTCTCCCTACCATTTATGAAAAGCTATTGTGTTTACAGACTTCCCAGGCTGCCTGGAGGCCAAAGCCAAGTGAACGTTATTTCAAAAGGATTATTACTGGTTGGAGGATATGATCTGAACAATGTACGTTTAAATGGTTTGGCCCCGAGCTCATGAGGCTAATTAAAAGTGCTTAATTAATCTACTGTCACCCTCTGTAGGCTGATGAATTTGAGTCTCTAGCTAACGCTAACTCGAACACTGTGTTTAAACCAGTGTTATTTTAAGTTTGTATTATTTCAAACTGGCTTTTATTAAATTTTTTCTATTAGTTATTGTAACACTTTACAATAAGGTGTAATTTGTTAATATTAGTGTATGTAGTAACGAACATGAACAAACAATGAACAATACATGTATTACACTATTTATTCATCTTTGTTAATGTTAGTTAGTGAAAAGAGTTGTTCGTTGTTCGGTCATGTTAGTTCACAGTGCATTAAACTACTTTGTTTAATAAACAAAAAATGCTAAGTATCTAGTAATTGCTTTTTATGATTTTTTGGTTATTTTAAATTATGCTATTTAGGTTTAATTGATATTTATTTCAGTTTAAGTTAGTTTAGTTTTATTTGGTTTTATTTCTGGTTCTTAATATTTTTTAAGCTTAAACTTACAATTATTTTTTAGATTTTACATTTAAAAGCAACTGTTATTTTATTTATTGTTTATAAAATATAGTTTTAATGAATATTTATTTAAAGACTTTGAATAAGTTTTTTTAATATGTTCGGTTTTAAATAAATTAGTTATGTTTCTTTTATTTTTATTAGTATTTATTTTTATATTACAATTTAGTTTTGTTTTTTTGTTTTTTTTCGGGTTAAGGTTTAGTTTTAGTTCAGTTTTAGTTTTGTTTTATTTTCAGTTTAAAGTTAATACATACATCAAAAAATGTCTTTTTATGAATTTTTTTATTAGTTTTTATTTGTAAGTATTACTAGATCAAATATTGTAGTTTTCATTGTTGAACTGTAGTTTATTTTTATATATTTTGAAATTTTATTTAAATTTAGGTTTTTTTTAAATAATTTTTATTAGTCTTTATTTTTAAGTAGCACTATTGAGGCTTAAGCTTTTATTAAATATTTTCAGTTTTCATTTTATTTTTAGTTTTCTTTTTAGTAATTTAATGTTCTTTCTCTCATTTCATTTTTTTTTATTTTTATATTACAATTTAGGTTCCATTTCTATTTATTTCAGTTTAAGATTTAGTTTAGTTTGTTTTCTTTTTTTATTTTCAGTTAATAATTTTTGAGCTTATGAACTTTTTAACTTAATGTATGTATATATATATATATATATATATATATACATTTTTCATTTTAATTGTAGTTTAATTTGTATTATTTTTTATTTTTAAGTATTACTGATTACGTTTAATTTATTTAATTTTTAGTTTTCTTCTATTTTCAGTATAATTTATGTACTGAGTATATGTAATACATATATATATATATATATATATATATATATATATATACACACACACACACACACACACACATTAGTAATTTTGTTGTTATTTTCTAATTTTCATTACTTTTCATATTACAATTTAGTTTTTTTCATTTTTGAGGTTAAACTTAATACACTTAATACATACATTTATTTAAAACAATTATATATATATATATATATATATATATATATACATTTTATTTCCACTTCATTAAAATTTAAAATGGTTTTAGTTTTAGTTAACTCTTTTTAAAACTGCATTATAAGTGTTCCTAACTTACGATTATGATAATACTTGGACTTGGATGCAGCACTAGTAAGTAAGTCTGCATAGTATGTGTACATACAATATGATTTTAGACAGGTAAGTACAGTTCGCTGTACTCCCACTCAGTTTCAACCTAACCTGGCTCTTGTGCGTTCCTACCCATCAAACTTTTCGTCAAAGCTTTCTGTAGTATGTTTAAATCGATACAAGCCAACCTTCAACATTCATGTCATTCAAATTTCCATGCAGGCCTCCCCAAAGTCAGAGTATGTTTGCTCTCCTCTCAGTCTTTCAGACAGCAGAAACCCCAAATCACTGTACAACAGTTTCAGAGTCTGGATGTGGATTGAGATGATGAATAGAAAAAGACAGAAAGAGTGGATGTTGAAGCAAAGATTCATGTTTGCTCTAAAAGACTGATGCATCACTGAAAATTATGACATCATATAATGTCACCATCCTTGTCATCGACTGCAAGCCCAATGCATCTTCTTCAACCTACTTAGTTTTATGAAAATCCACTCGCTGAATGGCCAACTAACCGCCTGCCTGCGTCACTCCAACAATCAATACAACAGCAGAATCATCCAGTATTTATTTCCTGTAAGATAAACCCGGAAACGAGCTGATGGAAAGAAGATCTCCAGTGGAATTGGGGCTAAAAATAATAATAATGACTAAATCATTCCCCTTTGAGCTATCGACAGGCCAGTAAGCACAAAATGAGTCTTCTCCAGATCAATTGCTTAATTGCTTTACAGAGTAGCTGCCGTATAAGAGCTGACGGGACAAAATTGTGTCTAGTAAGACCTGCTTGTCCAATACTGGTGAAAACACAAATCGAAAAGGGGCAAAAATCGAGTGCATAAACTTCATTAGTTACCCTATGCTTTGACTAGACGTTTCTAAAATATTGACGTTTCCGTGAGTCTTAATGAATGGAGGGAAGCGAGTGAATAAACCACGGATGACCGCGCACATATACACGAAAAGAGATTTTTCTGCTTTTAACCATTTAAAACTCCTCAGGTGGGCTCTGACAGCATTTTAAGGCATCATAAGTGTGAATATGCCTTTTAGAATGTGTAAGATGACTTTCAGCCAAACTGGAAGGTAGGGCTGTACTAGAATAGTCGAATATTCGTTCGGTGGGTTGGCATTCGATTTTCAATTCTGAGATTCGAATATTCTTTTTTTTTTTTTTTTTTTTCAACACGTGGCATTGGGGAATCACTCTATAGTATTAAAATTGCTTTTGAATGCGCGTGCGCGTTTTAGTTTTGGTTTCGTTTTAACGATCGCGTAAAACTCTTGGCGGCGCTGAAAGTGCATTCTTAGCGCGTCCACTGGCTTTGTTATAATGAGAGGATTAATTAGCTCACAGAACTCAGGACTGAACAAAAAATCCGGCGTTTTGAGCGGTGAGTGGATTCTGACTGATCAACTCAAACACAGATGGAGTCTGGCGTGAGGCGGCTGCCGTTTACTTTCGTTTTGTTCATGTTTATTTTGTTATTAAAGTATGTTTGCAGTTTCCCGCATCCTTCCCAGGGTCTTGAACTTCGTTACATACATATATACATCTTCCGGAATCATCCTGGCACCTATTTAAGTCCCTCGACTCACCCGATGGTCGCGACCCAGGGTTTGAAAACCACTGCCCTAGACTTATGGTATGAGCATATTGGAGCTGAATTCCCTTGGGTCTGCAGCAACACATTCGTGATGTTGGAAGTCGTTTGGATGAACGATTCCCGACATAATACAAATGCAAACAGACAACGCAGAGATTTCTGCCTTTATTATATGCTTAGCCCCTCCCACCGAAGCTTCGAATATTCGATATTGATTACCACCGAAGCTTCGAAGCGCAAAAAATGGTATTCGAACCAGCCCTACTGGAAGGCAGCATTGCGTGTATTTATCTTTCAAAAATGAAAATTGCCCCATGATTTACTCACCCTCAAGCCATCTTAGGCTCTACAGTGAGACCATTTGCGACTGAAAACTACTGTGTGCGAGCGACTATGAAAAAATATTTAGGAGCACCATGTGCGACTGACCCGATCAGCATATTTGTGTTTGTGTTTTTGCTACGTTGAGTAATTTATCACACACATATCTCATGAATCCCTTCATAAACAAAGTTGTAGGGAGAGTGTAAATAAGAGATTGATTGTGCAGTGTAGCGAGCTTCGTTGATTATAATGGAACTTATAGAAAGTGACAGCTTTTGATGATTTTTAAGGGAGTTTGTAAATGAGATATTGAAATAATACAACAGTTAAATAAACAATAAGTTAATATTAAGTGAATTACATTGTACAGTCCCTCCAGGATTTCGTGAATTTTTTTTAATGAATTTGGCTGAATTTTTTGTGGTAATTTCCAAAAAAATGGGCACAAAATTTGCTGGTTTTTTTTTTTTTATAATTATGATAGCACATTTACTAGATTGTATTATGTTAGATTCACAATAGTCTTACATGACACAAAGAACAAACAAAATGTATGGCGTTTGTTTATTTTGCTTAGAAATGAATGACAACAGGACAAATATTGTACTTATTTGTCCTGTTGTCATTGTCATTGTCACAGATAAAAAAGTATTATTTTTGCTGCTGCTGCTACTGTTGTTTTAAGAATTTTAAGAAACTACAGTAGGCTTACAGCAGGGGTCTCCAACCTTTTTTTTCCACCACTGACCGGTCATGGTTTGAAAATATTCTCGCGGTTAATAATTATAATTTTGTGTGTTTTTTTTTGTTTTTTTTTGAAGACTTTTGTAAGATTTTTGCAATTATTTTGTCGTGAAATGGCAAATTATTCAGGATCACAAAAAATGCACCATATTGCTTATTTTGCATTGGATTCAGCCAAGGCGTAGGTTTGCTTTTGACATTGGTGCATGGGGACATACCCTGATCCCCACCAATGTCAATAATAAATCTTATTATAGTTGTCCCAGATTATTATTAATGTTCATAATGACTTTATCCTAGGCTGGAAGATTGTGTATCTTTCCGCACAGTTTTCTGTCCGTATGCTATGCTTTGTCAAACACTTCAAACTCATCAATGCAACTTTGTTAATTCCTAAAGTGGACTTCTATATTAACTGTTTTGGACTGCTGTCTTGAATTGGGTGCAATACCTGTGAGTTCTTCTAAACAAGGCGCTGCTTCTCGTCAGGTTTGCGACTAAGTTCCGCCCATGTAGTCTATTAAATGCGCGTTTTCTAACGTATCCTATTTACTTTAACTTCTTAGGTAATATATTGATGATGTGACATTTCAGATGTGTCCGAAATTACAAATACATATACGTATACATATATTTAATTGTTTGATCAAAATTATTGCTAGGGACAGTTTGGCAGTCACTGGATTTTGGTACGGACACGTCCCGTGCGTCCCCCCCAATTCTACGCCCCTGGATTCAGCGATTGCAGAATCGTGAAAAACTGGAGGGTCTGATTGTCTGACTATAACACTATTGCCTGATTTTGCTCTATTTCATCATCAAAAATGGTCTGAAAGAAGTCACAACTGATCCACTACGCATCTCCATTCAAACACAGTGTTGTTTTGTTTATGAATGAATGTGCTCTTTTAAACGAATCTAGTGAGTCTTGATTTCATTTCCCATTCATGAAGAGAGTCACTTGCTGTATTCCTGAATGAATCAGCCGTTTGAATGAATCAAATGTATGATATGAGTCAGTAATTAATGAGTGACTTGCCGCCACCTGCTGGCAGATTTAGTTTTATTTTTAATAATTTACTTTTCGCTTATTTAAATCGTTTAATATTTCTGTATTCAAAATATATTGAAAACATTAATCTCAGCATGAATTTATGAATTTGATTGTACTCATGCCACCTCTGAGCCTCATTAAACATGAAAATGTTGTGTTCTTCTGTGCCACCTTCTGTGCCTTCTGTGCCATTTTGTAGTACAAATAAATTTTGTTAATACTGATTTCATTTGTGGTAACATATTCTACTTGTTCTTATTCTGTTTTTTTAATTAGAAAATTTAAAAAGCTATTTTTTTTTATTTGACATAAAAGATGACATGCTTTTAATAAAGTTGGCAAAAATGCCATTACAAAGGTAAAAACAAAATTCCCCTGTAAATCACTTAGCAAATATCAACTCGTAATGGCAAGGCAATTTGATCCGATTTTTGGATTATTGATTAGAAGGTGCTCTTGAAATTTTAACTGGGCTCCTAATTTTTTTAAGTAATATCTATCTAATCTAACATAGTCAATGTAGTGAAAATAAAAACAATACAGACTCTTTTCTACTGCAACTTCAAAGAAAGCGAGACAATGTTGTCCAAACTAGCGCTGAATTCCTGAGGTAATTTTATGTTACTCTGTTTGTTGTGCAATGTCTGTTTACTTCTCTACAATGTCGCCTGCCATTTCAAATGCCCAAGCCTTTTAAATCTGAATGAAGTCTGATTAGCTGTCAGTGTTTTATCGGTCATCAGCTGTAAAAAAAAATCGTTATGAAAGTGAACCCAACAATATCGTTTCCCTGTATCGTTATCATTATAGTCCTGGTGTAAATTCTGCTATTCTAAATGTCCTGGCTCTTCCAAGCTTTATAATGGCAGTGAATGGGTGTTAAAATTTTAAAGCCCAATAAAGTGCTCCACACAGTTCCAAATGTTAATAAAAGCCTTCTGAAGTGAATCGATGTGTTTGTGTAAGAAAAATATCAGAGATTAAAGCGTAATCTCTAGCTTCCGCTAATTGTCGTACCCACATTCATGAGAGAGTTGCTTAGAATGAGCTCCAGATAAGAAGTGACGAACATGTAAGTGCACTGGAGAGAGCAAAACAAAACACCGGTCACAAATTAGAAGTACAAAACGAGGATTTTTTATGATGGATGTACTTTATTGGACTTCAAAATCTCAACACCCATTCACTGCCATTATAAAGCTTGGAAGAGCAAGGATATTTTTTAATATAACTCTGATTGTATTCATCTGATTTTCATTTTTGGCTTAAAAACTGTTCCTTTGCGTTAAAGAAAAACATTGTATTGGTATGTCGGGTTAGTTAAAAACAAGTGTTTTTGACCTAAAATAACATTTAACAATCATTAAATGAAGGCTTATGTTCTCTTGGAATAACCTCATTTCGGCTGCATTTGTCATTTCGCTCATGCTGCCTTTAGGTACACATGGCAAGGCTGGGTTTTATAAAATCCTGGATTTCTTTTCCCAAACGCTCCCCCAGAGGCTTTTGCTTACTAGACTGTTTTGCGCTTCTGTTTGGTGATTCAGAGCAGCTCAGGGCCGAGCGCTGTAATAGACTTGAGAAGCGCCCAGCAAATGTGACTCACTTTCCATCATGTTATTGACTCATTTAGTGCCTCTTAAATGCGTTCTTTTCAGTTTCGTTAACATATTGAAGGATATTTCGCTGTTGCGATTGTATTGCACAGATATATCCACTTATTTAAGCTGGATATCATACAAAATCCTTCTCTGAGTGCGAAAAGAATCCAGAATCTGTGTGTAAATGACTTTCAGCGTTCACAAAACCATTTAATAAAATGCCAGAGGCATCGAATTAAATTAAATAACACCATAAATGTTGTCTATAATGCAACCCCGCAGGAAAGGTTGTGACAGCCGCTTTGTACTTTACCGCTCTCAAGCTTCACTGAACAATATCATCATCCAGACACTTAACTTCAAACGCTCCGTATAGCAGACAGTGCACATTTCTGCCATGTATATGGTGTACAGAGCTTAAAGTGCTGTATATAATACCTGAAGACTTATATTTTAGCTTCACATTAAAGTATAGGAGATAATTCACGCCACAGGACACAAAGAGAGCAGTTTCTGCTCGTGCAACCCATCCTTTGTTTAATTACAGTGTACCATGGCGCTATATTTGTTCATTGTGTTCGTGTGACCTTGTCCCACCCTTATAAAAGTCAAGTCCACCCCTCCCTCACTCGATCCCTCTGTCCTCTGGTGGAAACGGCACGAGGTCTTCTTCTCTCCGTAGCATTGCAGAACCCCAGTGCCCGTGATGGTCACAGGGGATAGAGCCTCATTAGTGGCTAGGATAAGAGGTGATTTGTAAGGGTCACAACCTCCCTCTTATGCTGAATGTGCTTACATTAATGAAGGGTGAATGCAAGATTGTATTTATAAACAATGGACCACTGTATCTCATTTATAGTGCTGCAAACTCAGTTTTAAATCCAAAATATGTAATTTACAAAACTGTTTCACATTTTGGCAAATTTGTAGCTAATTCTTATGAATTTGTGCGATCTCATTCATAAGTTTTCATACCCTCTCAGCCAACTGGGAATGTTCTCAGAACTAACACAATCTGGTTCTCTCAAAGTTACACAAAAAAATGAAAATTCTGTCATTTATTACTCACCTACATGTTGTTCTAAACCCGTAAGACCTTTGCTCTTCTTTAGATTAAGATATTTTTAAGAGCTTTCTGACCCTGCATAGACAGCGACGCAACTAACATGTTCAAGGTCCAGAAAGGTAGCGAGAACATTGTTCAGTGGTTCAACCCTAATTTTTTTACTTTTGTGCGCAAAGAAAACAAAACGACTTTATTCAACAATTTCTCCTCTTCCGTATGAGTCTTCAACACGTATTTACGAGTAGGAGCCAACGCTAAAGCTGAACCACAGTCACATTGTGCAAATTAATATGAATGCGGCACCTCATAAAACAGTCTACAACTTGACTACATCAGTGAGCGCAAGTTCACACAGGAAGCGTTTTTGCGCTTTTTAATAGTTTTACAATATACAGTTGAGGTCAAAAGTTTACACCCCCCTTTCAGAATCTGCAAAATATAATATAATCATACAAAATGTATGTTATTGTTTATTTAGTACTGACCTGAATAAGATATTTCACATAAAAGATGTTTACACATAGTCCACAAGAGAAAATAATAGTTGAGTTTATAAAAATTACCCCGTTCAAAAGTTTACATACACTTGATTCTTAATACTGTGTTGTTACCTGAATGATCCACAGCTGTTTTGTTTTGTTTTGTTTAGTGATAGTTGTTCATCAGTCCCTTGTTTGTCCTGAACAGTTAAACTGTCCGCTGTTCTTCAGAAAAATCCTTCAGATTCCACAAATTCTTTGGTTTTCCAGCATTTTTGTCTATTTGAACCCTTTCCAACAATGACTGTATGATTTTAAGACCCATCTTTTCACACTGAGGACAACTGAGGGATTCATATGCAACTATTACAAAAGGTTCAAATGCTCACTAGCCAGGTTTCCATCCAAAGTTGCAAATTTAACTTATGCGCAAAATTGTAATATCGCATAAAACATTTGCAAGTAACCTCCGTTTCCATCCAACAAGTCAAAGAGAACAAAATCGGCACTTCCTGATAAAGTGGCACTATATATCACTAATGAAGTAGGAGCCACTGAATATAATAATTTTCATATGTAATAAATTACTGTAAATGCGGGTGTTGCTTTTAGAGGTAGATGCCTGCTGTTTGGGAACGCAGTCGTGTAAGACAGTTACAGGCAATTATTTTATGCTTGGGCATTTGACAATGGCCACAGCAACATTTCAGATGCTGTGGAACGAGATTGGTCCGCTGGTTAGTCAGGTTGTGCTGTTCCATAGCAAGTCATGTGATTTTTTATAAAAAATATTAAAAAATACTTCAAAATGTGTATAAAAACAGAGTGATGGAAACATAGCTACTGATGCTCTAGAAGGAAAAACTATGCATTTAGAGCCGGGGGTGAAAACTTTTGAACAGAATGGAGATGTGTAAATTGTTCTTATTTTGCCTATATATTTATATATATATATATATATATATATATTTATATATATATATATTTTTTAGTACTGCCCTTCAGAGGCTACAGAAGATACTCTTTCCCAGAAGACAAAATAAGTTAAATTGACCCTGATCTTCAAATTCCTGCACTTAATGCATCATGTTTCCTTCTGGAGCATCAGTGAGTGTTTGAACCTTCTGTAATAGTTGCATATGAGTGCCTCAGTTGTCCTCAGTGTGAAAAGATAGATCTCAAAATCATACAGTCTTTGTTAAAAAGTGTTCAAATAAACAAAAATGCTGGAAAACCAAATAATTTTTCTGAAGAACAGCAGGCAGTTTAACTGTTTGCACTACAAGTCAGTGTGTTCATAATTAAGATAATACATTAAAATAATATATCCAATATCAAGCACGTTGCACATTCAACACAATGCTGCTTTTAATACTTTATGTAAACATGTTTTAGAGTGAAGGCTTTTTATTGCTGCTTGTCTCGCACATTAGCGCCGCGTTTTAAAAGACGCTCACCTGTTAAAACGCGAGCTGTTTTTACAGCTCTATTATTTTTGACATCTCTGTTTGTCACTCAGGAGGACAAGCACATGTCACGGCCCTTAGGAGCCGCTCTGGATGGCAGGTTAGGTAATAAGCGCTCCTCTCGTTCTCTTGATTAACTCAGTGTCCTTCACAGTCTCCTCCTGGCCGTTCCCTCTTGTATGTTTTGCCTGTTCTGCGGTCTCTCGCCGTTTCTGCTGAGGACTCGCTCTACGGAGGACGTTTGTTACAGGCTACGTCATTTTTTTTCTCGCGTTTGCAGCTAATGATAATGACATGCCAACTAGATCCCAGCAGCCCTGCAGTGTTTTAAATACTGTACTGATCGTATTAGATTTCATCAGAGGCAAATCATATTTACCAATCATGTTTTATATGCCGTATTAATGATTTTATGGTGCTGTAAATCCATTATGCTCTGTGTGGGAAGGATACAGCAGCTGAATTGTGCATTCTGGAGAGCTGACTGGTGCCACACAGAGGCACAGGTGTCAAGGGCAATTTATCTTGCTTCCTTGCATTGTTTTTGCAGAGATGTGTCAGGCGGGCTGACTGGGCATCGCTGCCATTTGGAGCCCAGTGTGAAAGTGTGAGGTCTGTCTACTGCAGA